>JALBUQ010000004.1:0-462186 GCA_024364755.1 Pseudohyphozyma bogoriensis
GTGAGTGAGTGAAGAGTGGCTGTGTTCCCGTCCTGAGTCGTCGTAGGTCGTGCTGTGGACGCGCAACACGAGCGTCAGTCAGCAGCAAGTGGAGGTGGGGGGTTGCGCTCCCTCGCTCGGCCGCGTTCGCTCTCAGCCACGGACGCACCTTTCGGCTTTAGTGTCAACTTCTTTGCACCATTCTTCTCGATCCCACTCGTCAGTCCTAGCCGCTTTCGTGGTGGAGCGGGAGCAGGACAGCCCTGTGGCGCCGGCTTGGTGGTGGAGGAGCGCGACGACGGCGAGAGGTCGAGCGGAGGCGAGTCGGGCGACGAGAGTTTCGACATTTTGTGCGGTGGTGAGCCGGATAGTGATGGTGGCATTCGTGTACACACCTCCGCCGAAATACGAGCTGGGAGGATCGAGGCGTCGGACGGAGGCAGAGGAGCGCGAGCGATGGTCGCCTCGCTTGGGAGGTGGAGGAAGGTAGAGGTCCGCGGATCTCGAGGGGGCGAAGGACACGATTGTGCATTTCTAAGCAGGTGGTTGACTTGTGTAGAGCCTTTAAGTGCAGGAGTCACGTCGGAGGCTAGTCATCTAACACTTCCGCCGAACGGCCACAGCATGGGGACCACGTGGTTTCACATCCATCGCAACGAGAGGACTACTTGAACATTGAGCGCCTGTCGCAAGACAAAAAGCTTAGCTCGAGAGACAAAGATCGAAGCAGACAGCACTCCTGGCGTACCCAAGCGGACCAGCACGCTTTTGCGGCGTCGTTTTTGCGAGCGAGTTCCACCTGTGTTCCCAGACCGCACCAGTAAGTCAGGGCTCAGTCAATTGAACGGGAAGCTATCACGTAACAGAATGATGTTGCCTGATCAACTGTGCGCTGAAAATGTGCAAAGGGGAAAGTGTCAGCCACGACAGCGCAGGGCGATTCGGATGCGAGCCGGGCGCACACGGCTAGGAAGCGAACCTGGAACTCGGAGAAGGAGCAATGGAAAGATCCTGTTGATGTCAGACCACCTGCTGGGTGGACGCGAGTTAGAAAGGAAAAAACGGAGGAGTGCACACGTGTAGAAGAGAGAGGCGGTCAATCATTTAGGATCCACCCCTCCGTCTTTCCACGAGGAGTCTACTAGAATAAACAAGTCTTGTTTTGGTGCCTGTGAAGCGCTAGGTCGACCAAATTAATGAACATCAGATCCTCGGACCTCCCGTCAATCGCGTTCAGCCGGCGAGCGCGACGCGAACAACGGCTTCGCCTCTTACCGTAAACAACACAGCACAACTACCACGATGGGCGTCGACTCGGAGCGGGTCACAAAAAGAGTGCCAGAGTACCTCATCTGCTCCAGTGAGTCTCGATTTCCACTGTTTCTTCCATGGTCCGGGGAGCCTGAGCTGATGCGCGCCACTCTCTACCCACCAAAACCAGTCTGCTTCGACGTCCTGCTCGACCCCCATTCCGTGTGTGCTGAAGAACACACTTTCTGTAAATCCGTAAGAGTGTTTACCGCTTAGCAATGGAAGCAGGCTGGGGGCAGAGCTGATCTGGAGCTTCTTCTTTCGGCTCGCCTCTTTCAATCGTAATGCGACACAGTGCATCACGCCAACGCCGGTATCATGTCCAAGTTGTCGATCACCAATTGGTATCAACAACGTGCGCAACAGCAGGAACCTCAAGCGCATTCTGGGAGGGTTCGAGTGCGTCTTTCTTTTCCCGTACTCGCGCGTGATCGTTTGTCGGCGCGACAGAGCTGGAGCTGATCATTGCTTGTAGGTTGAGCTGTGTATCAAAGAAGGAAGGATGTGATTGGGTCGGAGAACTCTCCGACGAGCCTGCACACCGTCTTGCTGTGCGCCTCTTGCCGTACCTCCTAAACCACACCAAACCGCGCTGACCCGTCGAGCTCTTTCCAGTGCCAATTCCGGGAAGTGGACTGTACGAACAAGGATAGAGGGTGTCCGGAGACGGTGTCGCTGCGAAAGCTGAAGGAGCACCTGGTGGTGTGCTTTTACGACTGGATGCGGTGTCCGAGAGGAGGGGACAGGTGTGGTCCGGAGTATAGGAGGGAGGAGGCGGGCGAGCATGATGCGGTGTGCCAGTATTACCGGTAAGTGGATGATTTAGCTTTGTGATGAGGGAGACTGAGAGTGTGGGCTAATGCCATCCGGTGTCCCCTCGACGTACTCTTTCGTTTCCAGATGCCACAACGTCAGGTGTACGACCAGAGGCCCTCTCCTCTCGCGTTGATCGACGAGCACAGAGTGGGCTGTACAGAGATCCAGTCCAGATCTTCCGACTTTCAAAAGTGGTGGCTCGATTCGGCCGACCTTCACCATTCCCTCCGGGAAGATTACGATGAGCTGCAGACCAAGTATCGAAGGCTACAGGCGGCTCGTGATCGGGTTGTTGCTGAGAAACTGGTACTAGACTGTTTCATTCTGATGATTCTGAAGAAAGAGCTAACTTGAAACCTTGTGGTATGGTCACCAGTCGGAACGCAAAGCGGCAGAACAACGACTAAAACCCGCCGAGCAGCGACTGAAAGACTACGCGCAGCAGCAACACAAGCTGGAAGTTCAGAAGCAGAAATAGCTGGCGGAGCAGCGACAGATCTTGGAACAGCAGCGACACGCTTCGGCGGAGAAAAGCCTCCGAGAGCAACTTGGGAGCGCACACGTCGTCGCGCAGGACGCTCAGGAGCGCGAAGCAGCGGCGGAGGAGCGAGCCAGTCAGCTCAAGAAGGAGTTGAAGCTGCAAGTGGAGGAGACGGAAGCTGTGAGGAGAACGGCGGATCAGTGGAAGCGATTGGCGGAAGCGCGGGGCGAGTGGATCGACACGAATTCGTCGAGACTTGCGAAGCAGGCTGGGGAGGCGGGAAAATCTCCACTTCCTCCTCCGCCTCGACATGACCAGCCGTTTAGACAGATGACGCCGCATGCTGTGAGACTTTTGGGGGATATCGCGAAGCCTTCGCCTGTCGCGAGGAACGGCAGCGGGAGCGGGAGCCGGAGCGGGTCGAGGGACGGGGACGCGGCGTCGAAGAAGAGGAGACTGGAGAGTGACAATTTGGGACCTAGTTGGAGCAGGAGCAGATTTAATTCGAAGTAGGAGTTGTTGTTGTAATTGCCGTTTGCTTTTCGCTGGGAACTCGGCTCGTCCGAGAGAGAGCACGTGGCGCTGGGACTTACGTGTCTCTCTCAATTTAGCCCAATCATCGCTACAAACGGCTGCGAGAGCTTGTACAAAAGTAATTGACGCCTTTGGTCATTACAAGGGTAACTGGTCCAGCTTCCCTTAGAAATGAAGCCAACAAAGACGACTTCGGTCGGAACGCCTCCCCCGGCTTTTATCCCCGACAGCCCTTTGTCCTCGGACCTCAAGCCTCCTTTGACCTCCCGCCATCACTTGGTTCTGCTTTGTGGGCTGGCGACAACGACAAAATGGGTGTAGACACAGAGAGGTTCATCAAAAAGGTACCAGAGT
Source organism: Pseudohyphozyma bogoriensis (assembly GCA_024364755.1). Lineage (NCBI taxonomy): Eukaryota > Fungi > Basidiomycota > Microbotryomycetes > Chrysozymaceae > Pseudohyphozyma > Pseudohyphozyma bogoriensis. Next base: position 3,476 of record JALBUQ010000004.1, read on the forward strand.
ACCTTGTCTGCTCAGGTCTGTCTCTTTTTACTTGTCTACCGAGGCGAGTGGGGCTGATAGCGCTTGTTGGGTGCGCGATTGCACAATCGCATTCAAACAGTATGCTTCGACGCACTGCTTGACCCTCAAGCTGTATGTCCTGAGGAACATGCTTTCTGTAGAGCTGTACGTCGTCCACTCTCTAGCCTTGAGCGCTGGCAAAGCGCACGCTGACCTTGAACGATCGTACCGCGCGTCGGCTGGGAACTACGACAAACAACCAGTGTGTCACACCGACACCAGAAACATGTCCGACGTGTAGAGAAGCTATCGTACCGGGCAGCGTGAGGAGCTGTAAGACACTGTGGAGGATCCTGGGGGGCTTCGAGTACGTACTTCCTTCGCTCGGGTCTGGTGGGTTGAAAGTGGGGGACAAAAGCCGATAAGAATGCGTTGAACTAGACTACATTGTGCATCAAAAGAAGTAGGCTGTGACTGGGTCGGCGAGCTCTCCAATGAGACTACACATCGGTTATCCGTGCGCTTCCGCTCCAGGATTCCTCTCTCCCAACCCCGCTGATGCAGCCATCGCAGTGCCCATTCCGCACTATTGACTGCACAAACGCCGATAGAGGGTGTCCGGTCCGGCTGCCGCTGTCAAAGCTGAAGGACCATCTCGCGGAGTGCGAGTACGATTGGATGGAGTGTCCGAGGGGTGCGGAGAAGTGTGGAGAGAAGTTTAGGAGGGAGAAGGCGGCGGAGCATGAGGCTGTTTGTCCTTTTCTCTCGTGAGTATCTTTTCTTCACTTTTAGCTTTGTTTGAATGCGAGCGAGGGAGTGTTCAGAGCTGACACGAGCGTTTGTTTACGTCCCTTTGTTGTTTTCAGGTGCCCAAACGAGCGCTGCACAACCACCGGCCCACTCGACTGGATCACCAAACACCGAGTCGGGTGCGACGCCATCCGGAAAGAACTCGACGACGCCAAACTCCACCTCCAGCAGTCCGACGCCGCCGTCGCCAAACTCCGTGCCGCAGAACTCGGTCGGCAGGACGCGAGGTGGAACGCGGGTCTGCCGCCAGCAGGACTGTATGCGAGGAGAGCGAGATCTCCGCCGCAGGTGGCAGTAAGAGCTGGTGGGATAAGGAACGCAGTGGATTTGCTGGGGGACAGGGAACGGGAGCGGAGGGTCGAGCGCGAGCCAGCGCCAGAGCCAGCGCCTGCGAGAGCGGAGGGAGCGAACCCGCGTGAGATTGCGAGGAACGCGAGGAAGGCAGAGAGGAGGGTAAGGTTTGGGGACAGGTATGGGGTACCTCATCCTCCTCCTCCTCCTCCTGGTGGGGAGGGCGCTGCTGGAGCTGCTGGCGGGGGTGAAGCTGGAGGGGCGGCGGCGGACGCGAACGAGCTTCTCGTCGACATGTTCGAGCGCGACGTCAACAACATGTTTCGCCGTGCTGCCCCTCGCCCTGCAGCGGCAAACGCTTTTGCTCCACCTGCTGCACCAGCACCAGCCGCACCACCCGCCGCACCTGCACCCGCCGTCCTGCCACCCCCTCCCATCCGCAACGCGTTCGCTTTCGGCGGGCTCAAGCCTCCGACCCCACCTCCCGCGCCAGCAGCTGCTGCACCCGCCGCTGGAGCTGCAGCAGAAGCAGGGCCTGGTCCAGCCGCCGCCGCTGCTGGTACACCACCTCGAAACCGAGGCTTATTCGGCATGCCTGGGAGTGCGAAGCGCCCGTTTGATAGGGAGGGGGCGTATGTGCCTTATCCTAGGCCGTTTGGGTATAGGTCTCCAAATAAGGAAGAGGACGAGAGGGAGATTAAGAAGAGGAAGGAGGGGGATGGTGCGGAAGAGGAGGAGGAGGGTGATGGGAAAGGGAAGGGGAAGAAGAAGGAGTGAGTGGTAAGATGAGGTAGAGGCTCCTTTTCGTATGTTATTCAGCTCTCATGTTGTGAAAGGATTGGGGAGCTGTTGGGCGGGCATTGGCCTGAGGCACTGTCGACGCATGGGACACGTGGTCTTGTTTTGACAGAATGGTTCCTGCGCTTGGTCGTTCTTGTGTTTCAGATGTGTTGAACTCGCTCTAAACCTATCTCATGGGAGAGTAGAGATAGATGGACGTCTTTGTCTCACTAGACGGCATGACCCATCAAAAGAGGGAGCTCGGAAATGGTTGACGTGGCCGAAAAGCGTGCGCAGCGTGCTCCCTGGGAAGTTTGGCGGTTTGCCTTTGCTCGATCCCTCTGCCTCCTTCCACTTCCTCCGATTTTGACACCACTTTTCTCGGGACCTCGCTTAGCTTCTACACCTACTCTCACAACCTACTACCAGCGCACACCTCCCACCGCTCAAACGTGCGAAGATGCCGCCAAACGAGCCGAGCGAGTCGACGACGGGCAGCTCGAGCACCTCCGCGAGGACGACGACAACGAAGAGCACCCGTTACTTTGGCGGGTGGGCCGATATCCCAGAGTGGAGCGACAAGCCTGGCGTGTGCTACTTCTTCGACTGTCCCTCCGAGATGTGAGTCGTCGTCGTCCCGTACGTGCCGAAAGTGGATAGCGGTGGATCGTTGATGGTCGGTGGAGCAGCCGCGATGGTGAGCTGACATTTATGTTTTTGATCACAGTCTTGACCGAATCCTCTCTCAGCCGATCTTCAACATCCGAGACCACCTTTCCCTCGCCGCCACTTGTCGCGCCCTCCGAGCTTCGTACTACACTCCTCGCGATCCTTCGAACGACGAGCTTCCTTCCTCGCCACTCTGGACCGCTCTCCTAGATCTCCGTCCTTTGCCAAGAAAGGGTGTCGAGCGAACTCGAACCTACCGCGAGCACATCCCCGTCGAGCAAGACGCGACTTCGTCGAGGGGGAGGTCGTCCAGGACGGAGGCGCAAGAGCGCGAGCTCGACGAGAAGCACGAGGTGTTGATTAGCAAGATTTGCTCGGGAAGGAAGGTGGATGTTGAGAGTATGGTGATTTTGGCCGAGACCAAGCGTGGCAGGATGGAATTGGTGAGGAGTGAGGAGTGGCGCGAGGCGCTTTGGCTCGCTTTTTATCCCGTGCGTCACCTGTTTCTTTACTGGCAATTGAAATCGACGTAATAATACCCTGTGGCTTTCTTTCGTAGCTCCTGGATGTAGCGGAAGCTTGCGCCTTGTACCACCTGGCCGAATCGCAGTTCCGTCCAATTTTCATTAGGTCTTCCTCCGTTCTCATAGCGCTGACGCATTGGGGTTCGAACAGAGTCAATCAATGGACCTGTCTCTACGGTAGGACTATTATCAAGCATTCAGACCCAACGTGGCGTCCAATCTACGCCTCCGAGCCTCTGGTGAGGTACTACGAGGTCGAGACGGTGAGGTATTGCGAAGCGTCCGTCGAAGCCCTCGCCCTGCGTCTTCACGGTGGTCCACTAGGCCACAAAACTTTGTGAGTCCCTTCTTCAGCTGGTTTCCGATGGAGTCGGATGAAAACTGACGCTGTTGAGAGGGAACAGCGTCGCGCAGAAGGAGGCAGCAAGGGACGCGAGGAGGGCAAAGAAGAAGGCTGCGACCGAGGAGCAGTGAAGTGAGCGCGTCAATGGCGGTCGAGGACATCCGAGGGCTTTCTTGTGGGAATCAAAAAGCCCGTTTTGCTTCCTCTTGTAGCTCTGTGGAGAATGTTCGTGGTTCACGTACGATTCGGAGCGCCTCAAGGCCTCAACCGAACCGCTGACGAGCGACGCTTTCACTGACCAAAAGCTGTGATATTTCTTGGACATGTATTCAATTGCTTTACGTGCTCCTTTGCGCCTGCTCTAAATCGACTTTCGTACGCTCCACGTCACCGCGGTTGCGTGTGCTCTTCAGTCGGAGATAATGAGCTTCGAAGGTGTTGGATTTCCCTCAACCTTGATTTCATGGTTGAAGATAAACAAAGAACTTCTCTCCTAGCTAGAGCTCACAACTCATTGAAAGTGGGAGTTTGAAACCAAACGGACGTGGCCAGAACGGGTGCGCAGTTTCGCGCTCCGTGGGAAGGTCGCGGGCTCGCCTTCGCTCGCTCCTCTGCCTCCTTCCACTTCCTTCGACTCGAACACTTTTTGCCCCACTTCTTGCTACATTTTTGCACACACTCTTACGGTCTACTCCCAGCGCACACCTCGCGTTCAAGCAGACGAAGATGCCGCCGAAGCAGCAGGACGAGACGACGACGACGGGCAATTTGAGCACCTCCGCGAAGACGACGACGACGAGCACCCGCTACTTTGGAGGATGGGCCGATATCCCAGAATGGAGCGACAAGCCTGGCGTGTGCTACTTCTTTGACTGTCCCGTCGAGATGTGAGTCGTCCTTTCGCCGTCGCCACCCTCTGACGAGCTGCCGAGGTGGAAAGGGGATGGAGCGAAGGAGGGCATCATAGTGAGTTGACAGCTTACACTATCTCATCAATTGCAGCCTCGACAAAATCCTCTCTCAGCCAATCCTCAACATTTGAGACCACCTCGCCCTCGCCGCCACTTGTCGCGCGCTCCGAGCTTCGTACTACACCCCTTACGACCCGTCAACCAAGAAAGATCTTTCCTCGCCTATATGGACCGCTCTCCTCGACCTCCGTCCTTTGCCTATGAAGGGTGTCGAGCGAACTCGAACCTACCGCGAGCACATCCCCGTCGAGCAAGAATTGTCGGGTGGGAGGTCGTCCAGGACGGAGGCGCCCGAGCGCGAGCTCGACGAGAAGCACGAGGCGTTGATTAGCAAGATTTGCTCGGGAAGGAAGGTGGATGTTGAGAGTTTGGCGACTTTGAAGGAAAGGGAGGATGGCAGGACGGTCGTTGTGAGGAGCAGGGAGTGGGACCAGGCGATCGAGATTGTCACCTATTCCGTGAGTCATTTCTGACTTGGAAAACTTTTAGAGCACATGATAACAGAATCGCTGTGAACATTGTTCTTTCCGTAGCGAATAAAGCCCAACGTAGCTTGTGGCGTGTACGACCTCGCCTCCACGCAGTCTGTCTCGACCTCTTTCCTTCTTACGCCCACGTCGGCACAGCTCACTCACTTTTGACTGGCTTCATATCAGGACTCGTAAGTGCCGATACGCCTACAACCACGTTAAGGGCTTCGACTTCGAAATAGAAGAGATATGGTATTACTAGGCGGACATGGAAGCCCTTGCTATGCGCGTTCATGGTGGTCCAGAAGGTTTCAAAGCTGTGTACGCTACCTTTTCTCTTTATAAAAGCTAGCATTTTCACTGACATTTGTAAGACGGAATATCATCATTCATAGGCAAGCCGCAAAGAAGGCGAGGAGAGGGAACGTGTAGGCTGTGATTTACATTCGGGCAGCGAGCGAGTTTGGTGGCAGTTACTACGGAGATGATTTGCTCATGAGAATTCAACAAGAGTGTTTGGCTTTTCGTCGTCTTGTTGTGGAGAACGGCCCCGTTACACGCACAGGACCTGCAAATTGTCAGTTGCGTTTGCTGCTGCTTTCCACCTACACTACACCTTTGCGAGCCGCTGAGTCCTATAAACGTTATACTTTTGAGCCTGCTGCATATTTCAAGTTCTAGTCTCCAAGCTTCAGCATTGGAAAATTCACAACTCTATTGAGTGTTGCGGGCGCAAGCACAAGTCCGGACTCGCAGGGAATGACCTGACGGCTCTCTTGCCTGCCGTGCCTGATGCAACAACAGCCTTCAGTATTGTTCGACAACGTGAATCTGCCCTTTCACTCTCGCCCCTCCGACCTACTCGAAGTGTGAGGCCACGTGTACAGACTCGACCGGTCGCAAAACAGACGTGAAAAAAGTGTGAGACAAGAAAATTCAAATCCATGCAAGCTACGTCATCCGTATATATCACCTTCGGTTCTGCTCGCATTGTTCACCTCACACTCCTCAAACCCATCTCATCCCAATTCTAACTTCCTTCAACCTCGCCTGAGGTTTCCTAAAGTCCACGTCCTCCTTCCTCACCGTCACCACAAACCTCCCATTGCCCTTCTCTTGCGTGACGATTTCCGAAGGGACGTGGAGTTTTGGTTCGGGGTCTTTGGCGTTAGGGTCGGCTGAGGAGGCGGTGGGAGAGGGAGGGGAGGAGTGGAAAGAAGGGATGAGCCAGATGATGCCTAGTGCCGCCTGCATGGGGTTGACGTAACACCTGTTAGCTGCCCTCGCAACAGAAAAGATGGGAGAAGGAAAAGAGCGCACCATCATTCCCAACTTGCCATGCTTCTTCCCGTGCTTCCCTACCAGCAACCTAAACTGCACTTCTCTATCCCCATCCACCACGATCCTCTTCCTCTCTACCTCCCCATCGTCTGCTTGCGTCCGCTGAATATTCTCATCGAACGACGAAGGCGGTGAGGCCTCAACAAAAGACGACGCGCTTGATCCCGTCGGCGACGGAGTTGTCGCTGGCGGCGTACCAGCGGCTGCAGGCGAATCGGTGGGCGAGAGGACGACGGGAGTGGAAGCGAGAGAGGTGCTAGAGGTAGTTGTCGAAGGTCGGTGAGTGAGAGAGTAGGTCTTGGACGGGAGGAGGTGATGCGTCTTGTGTGTCTTGCCGGCGGCGTCGTGCGTTTGGGAGTGGCACGAGAGGACGCCGGTGCGCTGGAGTTGGTCTGAGGAAGGAAGCTCGGTCTTATTAGCCTTCAAGCATTCCGTAAAACACAAAAAAGAGGTGACCTACTTTCCGAGTCCGCCCACTCCTCATCTGTAAACGCCTTGACAGGCTCAGACGACACGTGCTCCCCCTTCTCGCTGCCGAGCGCGATCAGTTCCAGTTCTCGTGCGCGCAGGCGGTCTCCCAAATCGTCTTTATATCGATATACCTAGTAGCAGAGAGCCATCAGCACGGTCTCCCACTGCTGAGCCCAGGCACAAGAAGGGAAAAGAACGCACCCTGACCGCGAAATCACTCCCAAACAAACCCCAAGTTCCCTCCAACCCGCCATCGACCTCAACCCACTCAATCTCCACCATCCTTCTCTTGTCCACCTTTTTCCCACTCTCCTGCTCTCCCTCCTCATCCTTCAAAGCCTCAGGTCTGATCCTCGGATCCTCCCCTTTCAACAACCGACACCAATAGCCCAACCACCTCCTCTGCGAACTGATCGAGATGCCGGGGGACGTCGCCGATTTTTTCATCCGAGTGGCAGAGTGGTGAGCGAGGAGGTCGGCGAGAGTCTGATTGAGGTCGATGGTGGGCGTGGTGGAGGATGAGGATGGGTGGGGAGGAGGGTGAGGGAGGGAGTCGGTGGATGAGGAGGTGGTTGGGGGGAGGGAGGTGGAGGGCGTGGCGGCGAGGTAGAGGAGGAGGGAGATGGCTGCCGTTCCTGATCTGGAATCCCGATCCCGCGTTAGCATCCATCTTACTCTTCAAGTGCGCGAAGAGAACACGTGGGCGACTTACCTCCCCTTGCCAGCTTTACAGTGCACGACGACAATCTCGCCCCTATCCATCCTCTCCTTCCCTTTCATCACCAACGCTCTAATCAAACTCAACGGCGGGGGACAATGGTCCGGCCACGGGAATCGCGACACGCGGCTTTCGGGCACTTTCTCGTCGCCGTCGTTGCCGTTCGGAGCGGCGTCAGAGGACGACGAGCGCTCGGTCGCGCGAGGGGAGAAGGCCGAAGCGTCGTACGCGTTTTCGCGGAGTGGGCAGAGGTTGAGGATGTGGTAGGGTTGTTGGAGGGAGTTGAGGTAGGTGAGGACGGATGGACTGTGATCGGAGGACGGGAGGAGGTTAGTGGAAGCTGGAGCAGAGAGGAGGGAGGACGGACGTACAGAGGGTTGCGGTAGAGCGATTGCACGCCGGTGGAAGGGTAGCCCATGATGATCAAGTTATCTATTGAAATTCCCTAGCTTCATATCAGCTCGCCGTACCTTTTCATACTCTCACAGCGCTTCCTCCGAGCTCCTCTGAAGTAAACAAAACGAGGACGCACCGGCGAGTTTGACGAGGTCCAAGTCGATCCCAGCTTGCTCGTCCACGAGCCTCGCCTTCTTACCAGATATGATCCGTCGCACAGGGTTGAACAGCGCGCTCATCGTGGCACGATCGTTCGAGGGGAGGAGGAGCAGAGCAGAGGAGGAACGAGGTTGACGTCAGTCCGCGAGAGATCGTGCGAGTTTTGCGAGGATGGGTGGGTGATGGTGCTGCTTTGGAGGGTGCAGTAAAGTTCTAGGCCAAAAAAGTAGTGCAAAGTGTGAAGGGCAGGCGAGTGGGCAGAGGCGAACCAGCGCGGACGACGAGGGCCCAAGAAGTTGTGCGTCAGTCCGCTGGCCGGTCGAGGCGAGAATCACGCGGAGCGCGGGCTGTACGGTGCGCGCTTGTACTTCGCTACAGTGAGAAATGGTGTCAAACGGTGTAAGTGGCGGAAGCCTATGCTCTAAAAGGCAGTTTGAGGGGGTGCTGACTTGATCTAGCGCGTCAGAGATCCCTCAGTACTTCGAAAAGGCCACGTGGTGGCAAGAACTCGCGAGCGGTAAAGTGGTAAGAAGAAGCCAAGCCAAACTAGTCCATAAGGTATAAAGTCAACTACTGGACTAGCAGCTTCCTCATTCAAAATGGACCACGTCATCCGCACCAAGCTTAGGCCTGACTTCCCCTCGCCTCCCCTCCTTCGCCTCGTACCACTCGGATCACTCTCACCTCGTCCCTGCCTCGACCTCGCCCAAAACTCGCACGAACTTCGCAGAACTCGCACGAAAAAAAAGAGGCTGCTCGTCCTCCTGTCGCTCCTCACCGTCGCGCTCGCCGTGCCGTCCCAGCTCGCGTTCAACGACGCCTCGCCATCGCTCGTCGACTCGACCTCGTCGGACGTCCAGCTGCTGACGCAGGTCGATCGCGAACTGAGGTGGACTTACGGTAACTGTGGTGCGTTTCTTTGCTTACTTGTCATCCATGTGGAAAGGATTGGCGGGGAGGAAGGAACTGATGCTCCTCGTCGTGTTTGCGTCAAACCAGGTCGCACCGACGATCCACTCTCAATCGACGAGATCACGACGGACCGCGTTCCACCTGAGGCTGGAAAGCCGGCCACGTTCTGGGTCGGTGGCAAGTTTGCCAAGAGGATTGAGGTGAGCGCGAGGGGTCGTTCCTCTTTTTGAGTGTTCGTCGCTCCAGCTACTGACGAGCGATGGACGTTCCTTGCAGAGGGGCGCGTACGTCAACCTCAGCGTTGAGAGAGACCTCGGTGATGCTGTGGAGAGTAGGCTGGACCTTTGTGATGAGGTGTGAGTGAGATTTTCTCTGAGCACCCGCCTGCGACGGCGACCTTACTGAGCCTAACCTCTTCTTCGGCGAAAACAGGTTCGCGAGGAAGAACTGGATGGTCTGCCCTATCGAGCCCGACACGTTCTACTTCCGCGAAGAGTTTACTCTTCCTACGGATTTCTGGTCTTGTACGTCCCAGTCACTGCCTGTAGTTTTCGTGCTCTTCGTCCGAGCGCAACGCTGACTCAAGGCACCCTTCCTTTCCTCCGAGTTGCCAGCCCTCATCATCGAGTTTGATGCCTACAACCGTGACGGGCAGCGTTTGGGTTGTGCGGAAATCTGGTTCATTTATGGGAAGGAGCGTTTGGACGACTCCTTGGGGTCGGCGTAGATTTCCTTTCTGTTGGTCGTTGTTTTTCGTGTAGACACAAAGTAGCTTTGCCCGTGGTGTAGCTTCAACGGATTTTACGCTTTCAAAGACATCACAGCTTTCTTCATTCCCTTGACTTCTGAAATGCAACGAGTGATGCACACCCTGGTCTGGTTCAGCGTTGAGCACAGCGACTCGCTGTCCCAATACGTGTAGCTCTCGCAAGGCAAGAAATGGCGGCAAAACTTTTGTGTTGTCATCTACGTCTTTGTAATTCCAAAGTTCTTCGCTGTTGAACCGCCCGTTCACGAATTGCGGGTCGTACGCCATTTTCCACAGAAGGACGACCCGGAGATGACGAGGAGGGAAAACAAGCTTTTTTTCACGTCTCACAAGCAAGCTTTTCCTGGTACTCGACGGCGTCCGTCTCTTTCACTGATCGCTCAAGGAAGCTTCCTCTACGGCCTGTCTTGCTGCTTCGACACATTCAACGCTGGTTCCACCTCAAAATTGTCAGTATAAGAGATTGACGCCTCAAAGGAAAAGCTGAATCCTGACAAAGCTTTGTGACCCTCCGGACCTCCATGCAGGCGCAGCGCAAGGGCTTCGACAGCTGCCTCGTAGAAATAAACGGTCTCAATCGAGTGCCACGTAATCTTCGAGGAATCGATGCCGTTGTCAAGATAGTAGGAGCGGGGCGCCGGGCGTGGTCCAGGGTGCGTAGCGTGGTCGATCTCGCTCGGGCATGTTTTGCAGTTCAGTCTTTGGAGAGATGTCAGAAAAGATTTAAGACGACGAAGAGGAAAGAAAGACGGGAGAGTGGAAAAAAGAACAAAGGAAAGACTGACTGCGAGCGGGTAAGGCAATACGTGGCGCGAGCTTTGTGTGCTTCTATTCGCTGCGCACAAAAAGAGAACGCCCAGACTATGAGCTACACAGCTGTTGAACATTTGAAGAGCAAAGGGACGCACGTAGAAGGTCTGCATCATTGCCAACTCCCACTCGTGACTCCTTACCACAAACGCCCAGCGGCAATCCTTTCTCCACAGAACCTCCATATTCTCAACATCAACTTTGCTCCCCGAACAGATCTTGCCAATCAGCGCCTCGTGCTTCTTGTCAAGCGCACGTTCTTGTGCGTCCGTCCTGTACCACTCACACCTCGACGAGGTCGCGTCCTGCTCGATGGGGATGTGCTCGCGGTAGGTTCGACTTCGCTCATGACCCCACCTCGGCAAAGGACGCAGGTCAAGGAGAGCGGTCCAGAGAGGCGAAGAGGCAAGCTTGTCGCTCGAAGGATCGTGAGGAGTGTAGTATGAAGCTCGGAGAGCGCGACAAGTGTCGGCGAGGGCAAGGTGATCTCGGATGTTAAGGATCGGCTGTGAGAGAATTTGGTCCAGACTGGAATCAAGAAGAGAATGTCAGCTCATCATGACGGCTGCTCCATCGACCGTCAACAATCACCGCTATCGACCTTCGGCAGCTCGCGTTGGGTGCCCAATGGACGAGGACGACTCACATCTCGGAGGGACAGTCGAAGAAGTAGCACACTCCAGGCTTGTCGCTCCATTCTGGGATATCAGCCCATCCTCCAAAGTAGCGGGTGCTCCTCGTCGTCTTCGTCGTCGCAGAGGTGCTCCAGCTGCCCGTCGTCGTCGTCTCGTCCTGCTGCTCCGGCGGCATCTTCGTGTGCTGGAACGGGAGGTGTGCGCTGGGAGTGGTCGTGAGAATAGGTGTAGAAGTGTCGCCACAAGCTGAGCGAAAAGTGTTGAGGTCGAAGAAAGTGGATGGAAGCGAAGGGGCGAGGGCGAAGGCGAGGCAGGCGTTCCGAGGCGCTGGAGCTGCGCACAGTCTTGGGACACGTCAGCGCAAAGCAACGTTCGATGTAGCCCTTTAAGACGTCTCTCTTCATGGGTGACAAGGAATTAAGTCACATCGAAAGATCTTTATCTATTCCCTTCTTTCCTTTCAACCTGGCCTCTTTGACTCTTCCTTCATCACTCCAAGTTCGTTCGCTCTGAAGCGCCCGTTCACGAGTTGCGGATCGTAGGCCACCTCCCGTAGAAGGACGACTCAGAAACAATGAAGAGCAACACAAGCTTTTTTCCAGGTACCACAAGCAAATCTTCCGGACTCGACGGCGTCCACCCCTTCACTGATCTTTCATCGCAGCCTTTTTCTTCGCCCTCCTCATCGCCTCCACCTTCGCGACGCTGGTTCCACCTCAAAATCGTCAGCTTCCAACATCGACGCCTCAAAGGAGAAAAGTTGGATTCTCACAAAGCTTTGTGACCCTCCGGACCACCATGAAGGCGCAGCGCGAGGGCTTCCACAGCCGCCTCGTGAAAGAACGTGGTCTCGATCTCGTACTCCATGTTGGTGCAATCGATGTTGTTGTCACGATAGTAGGAGCGGAATGCCGGGTGGGGTCCATGGTACCTGATGAAGTCCATCGAGTATGAGCATGTTTTATAATTTAGTCTGTGGAGAGATGTTTGAAAAGAAGTTAGACGACGACGAAGGGGGTTAGAAAGATGGGAGATTGAAATGAGCTCACTGCGAGCCGGTGAGGCAGTACACGAAGCGGGCTTCATCTTCTTCGATTCTCTGAAAGAATAAGAGATACCCCCATACTATAAGCGACGAATCTCTTCAATCTCATAACGAAAGAGGAACGCACGTAACCGGTCTTGTCCATCGCCAACTCCCACTGGCAACTCCTGACCCCGAACACCCTGCCGTCCTCCCTCCTCCACAGAATCTCCATCTTCTCAGCACCAACCTTGGTTCCCGAACAGATCTTGCTGATAATCGACTCGTGCTTCTCGTCGAGCTCGCGATCTTGCGCAGCCGTCCTGTACGACCTCCCCCTCGACGAAGTCGCGTCTCGCTTGACGGGGATGTGCTCGCGGTAGGCTCGAGTTTGCTCAAGACCCCGCCTCGGCAAAGGACGCAGGTCGAGGAGCGCGGTCCAGAGTGGCGAGGAGGGATGCTTGTCGCTCAAAGGATCTTGAGGGGTGTAGTACGAAGCTCGGAGGGCGCGACAAGTGGCGGCGAGGGAAAGGTGGTCTCGGATGCTGAGGATCGGCTGGGAGAGGATTTGGTCGAGGCTGTAATCGGAAAGAAAATAATATCAGCTCACCATCGCGGCTGCTCCACCGACCATCAACGATCCACCGCTATCCACTTTCGGCACGTACGGGACGACGACGACTCACATCTCGGAGGGACAGTCGAAGAAGTAGCACTCGCCAGGCTTGTCGCTCCACTCTGGGATATCGGCCCACCCGCCAAAGTAGCGAGTGCTTCTCGTCGTCGTCGTCTTCGCGGAGGTACTCGAGCTGTCCGTCGTCGTCGTCTCGTCCTGCTGCTTCGGCGGCATTTTCTTCTGCTTGAATGGGAGGTGTGCGCTGGGAGTAGGTCGTGAGAGTATGTGTCGAAGTGCCGCCACAAGCTGAGCGAAAAGCACGAAGATTGAACGAAGTGGAAGGAGTGGAAGGAAGCGATGGAGGGGCGAAGGCGAGGCAGGCGTTCCACGGAAATGAAGCTGCGCACGGTCTGAGGACACGTCAGCGCGAGGGACGAGGTGGGTGTTCGTCCATCGGTGAGGAGCACCGCTGTAGCGCTCGAGACCGACCTTAATCACAAGTGACAGTCAACGAGGGACCACGGCTCCGTCGCGAACAAGCTTCCCATCGTGCTTCGGGCCTGCGCCCTTTTCCGACACCACGTCAGCTGCATTTGGCCCCTCTTTTTCGCTTTCTCCGCTCCGAATCTAGTTTTTCCGGCAAAATAAATTTGCTCATTTCCTTTCCAGCGCAATTGGACTGCCCTTGCACTCCTTCGGTTCCCGCGTCGACCGAGGCGCTTCATGCCATCACCTCGCAAACAAGGAAGCAAACCACGGAGACGAGACTATGAGAGTACATACCAGGAGCTATAAAGCCTTACCATCCTCTTTCTTCCTTTTTTTCCTCTTCAGCACACATTTCCCAGTCTAGCGCTATGTCAAACAATCCCACCTCCGACTCTCAACCTACCAAGTCCGTCGAGAGCAAGCCAGTTCCCGCTTCCACCGCTTCCACCACCCATCCCGGCCCTCAGGGTCCACTTCAAGACAAACCAAAGTCTGGCGAGTCAAACTCTAAGCCTGATTTGAGCGCGGCGAATGATGCCACCTATGGTGAGGATCCCGACGTGTTTGACTGTTCTTGTGAAGCACTGGCAGAGCTAATGTGAGTGATTGTGGGGCTGTTGATAGCTCTTGCCGCTTGAGTTTGAATACATTTAATATCTACGGATGTGGGAGCACGGCACGAATGAGTGAAGTTTTGCTGGATACTGTGGAAGAGTCCGTTTGGACAGTATGAGAGCTTTGGTTCACACTGTTGTGTCAAAATCATTGAGGTCTGAGAGGGTCAAGTGGAAGGATTTATCCACTGGCCGCTGTGCCCACATGCACTTCGAATCGGCTTTGCGAAGCACTCAACTGGGAAAGCAGAAGCGATGCCGTGATGCACACGTGGTCGTGATCCAGCGATGGTCTACGGTGAGCGATTGAGCATGGCAACTTGACGAGACATTTCAAGCAATAGCTTCTTTCCTATGTAGCACAGAACTAACCCCCGCCTTCAATCTTTGCTATTCGCACCTGCTTGTCCCGCGCGCTGCTCGGCGCTGCGACGCGTCGTTTATTGTTTACCTCCTGACGCCGCTCCACGTGTCAACACACACGACCGAAAATTTTCTCGACGCCCACCGCGTCCCGAGCGAGTTTCTAGATCTAGGGAGATGCTTTCACACGAATGGGGCTACACTCCCGACACGTGTACCTCCCCTCTCCCGTGAGAGCGCAACTTGCCGTAAACGGACGCGACGAAAGGCTCCAGAAAGGGGAAGGCGCGCGCCCTCGCTGGCTGCCAACAACAACCCCCCTCCTCCCTCCCGCACAAGTTGTATCTAATTTTCTCGCACGATGGCGAAGAAAGGCGGCAAGAACAAAGGACGGCCATCCAAGCCTCGCTCGTCGACCGGCACGAGCACCAGCAACCCTCCCACGCCTCCACCTGAACCGGCAGACCAACTCGACCCGCTCGAGCTCGACAGCTCGTCCGCCTCGACCCCAGCGAACGCGAGCGACGTCGAGACCGAGACCGAGACCGAAGGCGAGTTCCACGAAGCGGCATCGACCGTCGACGTGGCTGCCCTCGTCGAAGCCGTGCACGAGAGCGTGCAGGCCCAGATGCCCCAGCAGCCGCCCTCGCCCGCGCTGAGCGACCAGGACGACAACCCTCACTCGTCCTCGTCGTCCTCGTCGACCCCGCCCTCGTCAAACTCGTCCAAGATGCCCGTCCCTGCAGACATGCTCGAGGAACGAGACGCGAGCTCGACGCCGCGAGCGGAGGCGTTCAGCTCGCCCCCGCTTCATCCGGCGGACCTCCCAGTCGAGGACGACGACAGCGCGCTCGCGACAGTCCCTGCGCTCGACAGGGAGCTGCACATCGAAGTCAGCCCTTCCCCCGACACTCCACCGCACTCGGACCTCGCACTCACGTCGCCCGAGACGCCTCAGTCGAGCAACTCGTTCACGGACCGGAACGCAACGCCTCCTGAAACGCCATCCCAGTACACCTCTGTCGTGCAACACTATTCCTCTGGCTCGAACCTCCACCGCGCTTCAGGAGGTCCGGAAGAGGACAACTCGATCGCTAGCGCTGTTTGGAGGAGTACGGCGGGGAACGGGGGCGGCATGGTCGATGTGGATCTTGGGAGCGCGAGTCCGAAAGGTGCGAAAGGGAAGCAGAAGAAGAGGGAGAGTGGGGTCACGAGGATCATTGAGTGGAACCCGAGGTATCAGAAGGAGGAGGATGATGTCGATGAGGAAGGGGATGAGGTCGGGGAGCTGGGAGAGTCGACGAGGTTGAGGAGGAGCGCGTCAGATGGCGCGTTGGACTCGCCTGGCTCAGAGTTCGTTCTGTTCTCTCTCTCTCCACTGCTAGATACAGTAACTGATGACTCGAATGGCAGCCGAGACAACCCGCTCAACTTTGACCCGAAAGCCTCGCGACCCTCGATAGCCGGAGCAGCGCACGACAGCAACACTCGCATCCGCGAATCCTTCGCCCGCATCCGGACAGAAAAGAAGCTCAGAGGATCGTCCGACAGCGACGACAAAGTGGATTGGGATTTCTGGGGCGCAGTGATGAATGATTACGAGAGCGTCGCCGCTAGTCAGCGTGAGTTCTTCTCTCGCTGTGGTGGAGCGGGGCGGAGGACGTTGTTTTGCTGTGGTTGCGGGGAGGCTGGGAGGTCGGATGCTGATGAGATCCGGTCCTCGTGCGACGCGTGTTACAGCGAAAGAACTGTCTCGAGCGATCCAGCAAGGCATCCCTCAAGCACTACGAGGCATGACTTGGCAGCTTATGGCGTGCGTGACCCTCGTTCCCCGCCCTCACAACTCCGTTCGGTAACGGCGCGTGCGTGCGCTCAATCACAGGGCATCAAAAGACATCGCACTCGAAGCGACCTATTCCTCCCTCCTCAAACAACCTTCGATCCACGAGAAGAGTATAGGCCGCGATCTGTCACGGACGTTCCCGAAGCACGAGTACTTTGTCGAGGGTGGGGCAGGGCAGCAGAACCTGTGCGTCCTTTTTTCATGGCTGCTTGTTGTTGTAGAGGAATGAGGGGAGCTGATGTGGAGTTGGGACAGGTTCAACGTCGTGAAGGCGTACTCGCTGTACGATGAGGAAGTGGGATACACCCAAGGACTGCAGTTCATCGTCGGCCCGCTGCTGCTCAACGTCCGTCCCCTCCCTCTTCTCCTCCCCCACCCCCGCTAACTCCTCTTCCCCTTGTCCCGCCCGCCGCACCAAACAGATGCCAGACGAAGAAGCCTTCTGCGTCCTAGTCCGCCTCATGAAGTCGTACGACCTTCGCTCACACTACACTCCCAACATGCCTGGCCTCCAACTCCGTCTCTTCCAATTCGATCGCCTCCTCGAGGAATTGCTACCAGCGGTGTTTATGCACCTCTTGAGGCAGGGAGTGAAGAGTTCGATGTATGCTAGTCAGTGGTTCTTGACGTTGTTTGGGTGAGTCGTGCTTTCGTTTGGAGGAGGAAAACGGGGGAGGGAGGGCTGACGTGTTTTGTGGTGGAAAAGGTACCGCTTCCCATTGGAGTTGGTGTCATCAGTCTTCGACCTCGTTTTCGCTGAAGGCGTCGAAGCCATCTTCCGGTTCGCGCTCGCGATCCTCAAGAACAACGAACAGAGGATCTTGGAGCTCGAGTTTGAGGAGTTGATCGAGTACCTCAAGAACGGGTTGTTTGAGGCCTATGCTGTTCGTCCTCTCCTTATCTTTTTGGGGTAAGAGAAGGGGGTGAGGGGTGCTGATTAGGTGTTTGGTGTTTGGTGGGGGCAAAACAGCCGGACTTTGATGACCCGAGAGACGATCCGCCGTACCGCGCGGATGAGTTTGTGAGGGAGGCGCTGCAAGTTAGGATCACGCCCGTTATGCTCGTTCGTCCTTCTCTCCTTCCTTTACCTTCTTTTTCACTAACCACCTTCTTTCTCCTCTCACCCTCTCCCTCACACCCATAGGACCAATTCAGCGAAGAATGGGAGAACCTCTGCGCGCAACAAAACGCGCACACGGCCGAGATTGAGAACCTGCGTCGCGTCAACGCGCAACTCTCGGCTCAGGTCCGACAGTTGGAAGTCTCGTTGGCCCAGATCAATCAGGAACATTGCGAGCTCGTCAAGCAGGTCGTCGAGGGCAGGTTGGAGAGGGAGGAGTTGGAGGACGAGTTGGTAAAGTGTTAGTCGTTGGTTTTTTTCTTTTGCTTTTGGGTTAGGTTTTGGAAGGAGGGTGGATAGGAAGGGTGGGTGCTGATGGTGAGCTTCTTTTTTCGGGGTCGAACAGACAAAATCGCGTTCGCGGACTTGAGTCATCGACAAGCGGAGGAACAGGCGCAGAGCTCGAGGAACTCGGCGAGGGGGAGTTATTCTCAGTGATACTTCACCTCTCTCTCTCTCTTAATCCATACTACACATACGTCTCTCCACGCTTGCATCCTCGTTTCTCTTTTTTTCGCATCTTTCTGTCTCGTAGTCCTCCCTCTTCGCCCCCATCAGGATGACGGTTCGCAGTAGTCCCCGCACCCTCTCTCTGACTCTCTCAGAACTCTCATTCGTGTTTCGGTATATATATATTCTTGTCATAATACTACAACTCATCAGCCACCTTCCCCTCCCGCTCGGATCGGACTCCCCGCGAGAAAACAAAAAAGGTGCCACGTGCTCCTCCTCGAAACCCCCCCAAGCCTATACCCCGACTCGCGCTTTCTTGAACCTCCTTCCTTCCTCTATCTCGACTATCCTTTTCTGGACCTCGTACAGCTTCCTCTTCATCCTCAACTCCTCGTCTTGCAGCCTCCTCAATTCCACCAATTCGTCCTCCTCATTCTCGTGGACGGACTCTTCGTCCAACTCGTCGTACTCGTCTCCTTCTCCTTCCTCTTCAGGCTCATCAACCTCGCGGTCGTCAACGAAAGCCGGTAACCCGGTTGCGAATTCTCGTTTGCGAGGCGGCTCGAAAGGTTTCCCTACTACTGGTCGTGAGGAAGCGGAGGAGTAAGGCGACATGATGTCGATTGGTGGGGAGTTTGGTTGGTGGGAGGTTGAGTGAGGGGTTGGGGAGGGGTAAAAAGAGTCGATGGAGGGGAGGGGGGAGGGACGTGGTCGGGAGCGTGGGTGGGAGAGGGGGAGTGTGGAGGGGATTGGGGGGAGGGAGGAGGTGGAGGTGGATGGGTGGTGGTGGAGGAGTGAGGAAGTTGAAGGGCGGGGGTGGGAAGGTCGGGAGAGGATCGAGGGAGGGGAGGGGTGTCGCCAGGGTGGTGGGGTCGCTTCGGGACTTGATTCTGTGAGGTGGAATTGGAGGAAGGTTAGTGTAAGCAGCATGATGGGGAAAGCGAAGACGCACCTAGCTCATTACGTGATTGTAGCCAAGGAGATGGGTACGCCAGCCCCTTGCCACCTCTTGCGGCCAGTTCCTCTCCCAACTCCGTCAAGTCGCCTCCCGGCTCCTGCAAGACCTCGACCTCGACCCTGACCTCCTTCGGCTTGCTCATCGCCACCGGCTTCTTCGGCTTCGTCGTACTCTTGCTCACACTCGCACTCGCCCTCGCCTTCTTGCTCATCCCGACCGCCTTGTGGTCCGCCGCCGCATCCTCACTCCTCCTCCCCCTCCCTTTAACCTGACTGCCCGCACTCCTCCTCCGAATCTCCCTACACTCCTCCTCGCTGACTTTTTCGACCATGCCGTCCTGCACGACTTTTTTCTCCATGACGCCGACGAGTTGCGAGTGGATGGGCTTGACGCCGAGGATGCACGATTCGTTCAGCTCGGGCGTTTGGGCGTGCACGGTCGTCGCGTGTTGGCGGAGGTTGTCGATCCGGGTGAAGGAGCGGCCGCAGTGACATTGGAAGGGTTTGTCGCCCGTGTGTTTGCTATAGTGTGTTTTCGTGGCGAGCAGTGAGGGAAGAGGAAGGGCGGGGTGGATGTAAGCAGGAACCCCCCAAAGGTGCGCACGCCGCTCTCGTTCCTTCAGGATGGTGGAAGAAGGGGAACGAACCGGATGTGTCTGGTGAGGTGTTCGGTCCTCGTGAACGTCGCGTCGCACCCCTCGAACCCGGTACAGTGGAACACTTTGACCATCACGACGGCGGGCTCGCCTCCTACGCCGAGAGCCGAAGTCAGGTGATAGGGGCCCTGGGCGCGCGAGAGTCGTGCGAGAAGTGGGCGAGAGGTCGTGCGAGAAGTGAAGTGCAGGAAAGTAGTGTAACTTGCGGAGGGGTACAAGGCGAGGCGGGGGGATGACGATGGTCAGAAGGCAACGGAGGAGGAGCCCAGGGGCAGGGCGCGCCCTTTGCCCCTTTCCGCAGAGTCTCGCTGCTCTCTCGTGCCTGGCCCTGGATCCAGCGAGAGCCGTTCGCTGGCCTGGGTTACGACGGCTGGGGGGTGGGCTCAAACTATCTCTTGTTTGCATCCATTTCTTGAATCCTTACCTTTGGCTCTAGATCATTTCGTACTCGTGCACCCTCGCTTTTGGGGGGCGAGAGGTGAACACGTGTCGACTCTCTCTTTTTGACGAAGTCACGTTTGGTGCAAGACCTCCTAGATCGCAATACCACGCGCGGCTGCAGCACTCGAAAGTTGTCCTAACTCCTTCAAAGGTCTCCAAATGGTATAGACATGGATAACCCTGGCTCAGTCTCGAGCCAGTAGCTCAACAAATCCTACTTACCTTTGCCTTGAATTCGGCCTCGCTCATGAGAGGCAGAGTTCCAGTTCATCCGTTTCACATTGCACAAATGGTGAGATGGTATAAGCTGTGCTCGTTCGGCGACGAGCTGAGCGAGCTGGGCTTAATCTTTCGGACGCCTTCCTTTTTGCCAGAGCGGGGGCGGCAACACGTGGTCCATGGACTAGCGCGGGAGCTTGAGATCACCACGGAAATTCTGCTTATTGCACGCATCTTTTTTTCTGCTGAACTGTTTACAGCCTTATCGAGTTGATGTTGGCGCACTCGAGATGGCCATGGCATCAGCTGTACGTCAACCTGCGCTAGTTGGACGTCAGCTCCCTCAGCGCCAACTCAGAACACCTAAACTAACAGAGCGTTCGTTCATCGTGGCTTACCTTTCATCAACACTAATCACGCTTCACATCCGCGCTCGATCCCGGCCGAGCGCGTTCGGACCTCATGTTGAGATTCGGAGCGAAAGAGCAGTGCTGAGCGATAGGACCGATACCCGGATCGCCCCTTGCGCCTTCGATCGGGCTGCCGTGAACAGCTTGAGAGGAACCAGAAACGATTCCGGTCGACGGAATGGTCCGATGCTGAGGGTGGAGCGACTCGGCCTTTTCGGGCAGCGCGAGGTGTTCTGTAGAGTTGTGCTCGGCAGTGAGAGGTTGTTGGCCGATGTCGGCGTCGACGTGTTCTGCCATGTTTTTTTTTGGAGTTTGTTTTGGGAATGAGATCGTTTGATGAGGCGAAGGAAAGAAGAGGAAAGGTGAAGAGGTGGGGCGGGGAAGGGGACGGACCCGCCGAGGACACGTTGCGAGGATGACAACCCGTGGTGCGCGGCGCAGAGGGAACGACAGGTGTCGGTATTACTTATCTTTTTCATGTGAAGGCTTCATGATTGCGTTTCGCGGGAAAGGAAAGTGACGGAAGCACGTCAACGAGCCCTCCCACGTGCCAAACAAAAACCGAGTCTCGCAATCATCAATCATCGTCGTCACTCAGTACCAAAACCTCGACCTCCCTCTTCTTCCCCTTATCTTCCTGTGACCCACCACCCACCGACTCCCTTTTCACCTTCGGCTTCTCGTCCTCCTCCTTCACTTTCATCTTCTTCGCGCGCCGGAGTTCCTGGATCCGCGCTTCGACTTGACGGAGACGGATCGCGTTGGCTTCGGCTTCGGCTTCGAGTTGGGAGAGCTCGTCGTCGTTGTCCTGTTTAGAAGGGAGGAGCGGGGACGAAAGTCGACGTTTGATGCCGGAGGTGGAGGCGGAGGTAGAGGCGGAAGGCGTTGGGAGGGGAGATGGGGCGGGTGGTGGTGGAGCGGGTTCGGGAGGCGGACTGGCGGGCGCCGGAGCTGCAGAAAATGTCGTCAGCTAATACATAAAGGCTGAGGAGGGAGCTGAACATTACAAGGAGCTAGGCCTCGTAGCTGGAGTAGTTCTGCGAGGCAGCTCGGAAACACGTTAGACCTGCGGCGTGACCGACAAGAAACGACAACGAACCTCGAGAAAGGTAGTAGAATTCAAACTCAAACCACGGTCGGTTTTCTGGATCCACAAGGTCGCAAGTGACCTGTCCGTGGTCGGCCCGAGGCCTCGATGCGCCCAACCTAACACACGTCCTCGTCAAATTGCCGCCACAACTGCAGAGATGGCGTATAAAGGGGACGTACCGTGTCTGATGACTGAGCGTCGCTTTTTTTATGGCTTCATTGACACTTTGGGAAGCGGTCGGCGTCTTGTACGTCTCTTCGCCCTCTGCCACGGTCTTAAAGTTTGTTGCTCGATGAGCACACATCGCGATGCGCCCGAGGTTCTTGAGGAACGTTTTGCTGGCCGTGCTCTCTTCTTCCGAAGACACGAGTAAAAGATTCGAAAACTCGTATGGCTGCATTGTTGTCTATCATCAATGGGACAGAGACAGGGTCAGCTCCGTACATGGCCAACTTGGGCTCAACTGATCTTCTTACACGAGACTCAGTCCGTCCTGCAAAAGTTGTCACCCGGTCAGGATCGTCGGGTTGCAGTCTGAACTTGTTGGAATGCGGCCAAATGGTCTTTGTGGAGGTCCTTGATACGGGTTTCGCGTTATCGTACGAAGAATGAAGCTAAAGGCAACTGGCTTACTTGATCCCATCCAGAGATAACCTGTAGCTCATGCCGTGACCGGGCTGGCGTTGGTTGTCCAGAACATGCACTTGGAACTCCTGGCCAGCTCGAGCCTCGATGTATCCCGTCGCCTTGCTGCCATTAACTTCCAGCGCATACACAGGAAGCTTCCCACCACCGCTCGTAACCCAAACAGAGAAGTCGCGGTTGGTGCTGTTACGGCGGCTCAGTATAGACGAAAATAAGCACAATTTGTGGAGCGTACAGCGATGTAGGAGTAGGAGGATCCATGATTGGCGGTGCGAAGCGAAGGGAAGGAAGCAAGCGCTGCTCAGCAGTCGCGACACAAAAGTCGGCTGTTGAAGGGTCCCGATCGGGCCCATGCCGCGGACAGGGTGGGGACACTTGTCTGAAAAGGATATCAAGCTAAAAATTATCAGCATTTTCTAGGGACTAAGCCTGGATCGTGCCCTCGCGTCGTCAAAAAGTGTCTGAACGAAACCAACGCCGACTAACGTGGCGTCCCAGCGGTTCCGTTTTCGATAGGCTCGCTTTTGTCAACATTCTGCTGGCTTCTGTTACTTTTTTTGGCTATTGTAGAAGCAGTCACTCCTTTCAAGGCCTCAAAATTCAGTCAAGGTACACGTGTTCAGCCAGCGGAAACTCAGAAACAAAGGTCGCCCGACGTTTCGGCCGCGCGAGCGCCGATCCTTGGGCCCTCCGATTCGCCCACCTATCTTGCGCTCCTCCCACCCACTTCTCTCACCAACAAGAATGACCATCAACGTGCCTGTCCTTTCACTCAAGGATATCGCTGAACCTGCCACTCGGGCTGCTCTCGCCAAACAGCTTGGCGAGGCAGCGAGGACGTCCGGGTTCTTCCAGATTGTAAGTGTGGATCGGATCGCCCGGCTGTTATCGATGCTATCGTGGGTCGGTGGGCTGATGATTGTGCTCTAGGTTGATCATGGTATCTCGGCTGGTATTTACACGTCCTTTTTGAGCTTCATTCGGGCCTGCTAATGGCGTGTGGCATCAATGCGCATCAGAGCTTATCACAGAGGCGTTCGCCATCGCCAAGACGCTCTTCGACCTCCCCGTCTCGTCCAAGATGGCTGTGGTACGTAACCCAAAGACGAATCGTGGCTACGAGATTATTGGTGGTCAATCCCTCGATGGTGCCGTCACGGAGGGCCAGCACGAAGGGAAGAGCAAGACGCTCGCGGCGAACCGTGCTGCTGAGGAGGAGCAGGATCCGGATATGAAGGAGGGCTATATGGTCGGGCCTCCGGGGTTCACGGAGAAGGAGGAGTACTGGGGGAGGTTTGGGCATGGGACCAACATCTTTCCGCCGAAGGAGGAGGTTCCGGGAATGGAGGAATGTATGGCCAAGTAAGCGCTTTGATCAACAAGTGCAAACTGAAAAAAGGAACTAACGTGTTGCTTTCCTACTATAGATACTACACCGCTATTTACGCTCTTTCGTGTGAGCTCATGAAGATCGTCGCGCTCTCGCTCGACCTCCCCGAGAACACGTTCGAAGCGCTGTGCCGCAAGCCCGCCGCCGCGATCCGACTTCTTCACTACCCACCGGAGAAGAAGGGTACTGGTGCTGGTCAGCACACCGACTTTGGTCTCATCACTCTTTGTACGTATGCTTTGCCATTACAATTCTGACAGCCATCCGATGCTAACTTCTGTACGCTGTGCAGTGGCAACCGTACGCGCCGTCTCTCTCACCATCTTCCCCAACCTATCGCAAAATAACACTCACGAACCTGTTTCTTACGCCACTAGTCCGGAGCACCAGGTCTCGAGCTGTGGACCGGCACGGCCTGGGTCCCCGTAGAGCCCGTCGAAGGGGCCTACATCGTCAACGTCGGCGACATGCTCGCCTTGTACACCGGCGGGGAATACAAGTCATCCCTGCACCGTGTCATGAACACATCTGGTGTCGACCGCTATTCGATGCCCTTCTTCCTCGGTGCGTTTCCGGGTTTATTTTCTCCGGTGGGTTGGAAACACGTGGAGGCTGAACGCTGGAACGTGCCGTTGCCGCGACAGATGGGAACTCGGACATCCTTGTTGAACCAACGATGGGTCCTAACAAGGGAAAGCTGCAGCCGATCACGGTGGAGGAGCATCTGAGGGAGAGGTTTGATGGCACGTATTCGTCTGAGGCGGCGTCGCAGATCATGGCGGCCGTTGCTTGAAAGACAAAGAAGGCGTAGCCCAACTGGAATATCTCAGTATGAATCCATGCCTGTACATGTGTCTCTTTGGAGCTTGTCGCGCCATCTCTTGTGTTCAATACACTTTCAAACCTGACTGTCCAGCTGCAGCATTCCCGCGCGCCACGTACCTGTCCTTACCCTCTCGCCAATAGGTAGCAGAACGCCTTTTCGTTTCCCGCTCCCCTCCACTGACGTTCTGAATTCTATCTCTGACTGACTTTTTTTTTCGATAGCTCACGATCGACTCTGCGACGCTCGATCGACCCCGATCGGGACGCCTATCGGCCGATCGTTCGCATGTCAAAAACTCTCACTTGCGCGCTCTGGGCGCTCCTTTGTTTTCCTCCGCTCAGCTCCGCTCTCTCTATGGCTCCTCGTACTCCTACATCACTGTACGTACCGTAGCTTACACTGTTCTGTCTATCTCCTTACACCTTGTAATAGCATTAACGGCGACTTCAAGGCGTGGGTCACGAGTGGCGGCAGGAAGCTGTCTGTTTATGCGTTGGAGGTGAAGGGCAGCAAAGCAACGGGTTATATCGAGGCTCGCGCTGGAGAGGAATTTCAAGTCCATCTGCTGGATAATCAGAGCCAGTCTGCTACTGGCTATCATCTAAGGCTGCTCCTTGACGGCACGAGGTGAGTGAACATGATTGCCAGCTTTCACCTGCCATGCTTATTAGAAAGGCACGCGACAGTACCACAAAAACAGTCATTAGACCAACATCTGATAAGTTTGCACTCCCATTAAATCATCGTGCACGTGTCACCACGATGAGAGGACGACCCGACTCTACGGTGAGCGACGCCCTCGCGCGTGACCAGTTTCTGAGCTGACTGTACGGCGGTCTCCCTCCCTAACAGACCACACTTCAGCCTTTTGAGTTCTCAAAACTCTCGGTCGTGGCCGAAGAAGAGCAGAGTACGGCCAGCGAGACGTTCCTCAAGAATCTCGGCAGGATTTCCTTGCGATTGGAGCGCGTGACGGAGATCAAACCCGTCGATGACCTTGCGCAGAACATCAATAGAGCTTCTGCTTCGCAGAGTGTTCATGAGGCGACGAAAAAGGCGACACTCAGTCATCAGACGCGGTATGTAGTGTTTCATGTTTTGTTTGACGAAGCGCGTTTCTGGTGGCACGGCTAACCAAATGTCCTTTAGGCTAGGCGAGTCGCAGCCTTGTACCCCTCGCAGAGGATACCGCTGTCAAGCTATTGATCCGAAGGACAAACCGTGGTATGATTTCGAGTTCCAGTACCTTTCCCGAGGTTCGTTTTCCTCCATTGATCATTAAGTGGATGGACTGACGTGGTTCCGCTCTGCATGCCAGACTTGCTCGAAATGAAAGGACTCGTCCAGCGTAGCTCTCCAAGGCCTTCAGGGCTTTAGTACTACTATCTGGCTGACAACTTTCTACGCAGCTTCGGAACCTGTTGTTTCACCTGCTGAGCCGTCTCCACTTGCGGAGCCCTCGCCACCTCCACGCGTCCCAACGCCTTCAGCCAGCACCTCCTCCAAAAAACGCCGACTTACCTCTCAGTCCCCTCCCATCTTACCTATCGACAACAATAAGGACAACAAGCACAACTCTGACGAACTCTCCCAACTGGAGGCCGAGGCCGACGCGATCCGCCTCCGACAGGTGGAGGCACGCATCGAGCAGCTGAAGCGAGGGAAGCGACCGAAGGTTGAGCAGGAGGAGGTGAAGCCAAAGGTGAAAAGAGAGACCTTGTCTATCAAGGGAAGAGGGAAGAAGGGCAAAGGGAGGGAGGTAGACGTGCTTGTGTTGAGTGACGATGAATGACATTTCGTAGCGTCGAACGGGACTGGTGTCGTACCTCATGAGCGTCAGTGTGAAGATGAGTGAGCAGAAGAGTTTTCTCATGAGGTAGGTGCTCTCGCCCGTTATCGATATACAACGCCACGTACGTCTCGTCCACCTGCCATGCAGCGCCAGAGTTCTTCAGGTTTCTCTGCCCATTTGAACGTTTGTTAGGCTTCAAGCCGCAACACTCACTGATAAGTCTCGTCTACGAGGTAACGTCAGCTCTCGAGAGCATTCGTCCACCCAACTTAGCGCGCAAGACACGTAGTCACGACGACAGAGCGTTGCGCACACTCCTGCTTTTTCTCAAGGAAGTAGAAAAAAAAAAGCGCAAGCCTGCGTAAAACTGAAATCCAACAAACAAAAAACTACCCATCCAAGAAAATCCCCTCCTCCCACGCCAACTTCCCATTCAATCAAGAACCAACACCTCGCACTCCTTCTTCCCCTTCTTATTCCCCGTCCACAACCCCCTCTCCTTCTCCCTCCTCCTCAACTCCTCCAACTCCAACCTCCCTCTCTCCTCCTCCAACTCCTTGAACCTCTCCGTCCTCCTCTTGATCTCCTCCTCCCTCGCGAGCCTTCTCTTTTCCGCCTCACCACCAGCGAGAAGCTCCACTTCGACTGCTTCGTCCTCCGCTTCGTCGTCGGAGGAGTCGTCAGAGTCGATGACGATCGTCTCGACTTGCTTTCCCTTTCGCCTTCTCGAGACTTCCGGCAAAGGTTCCGCACGAGGTTTCTTCGCCTCCCTCATTTCCGTGACTTCCACTTCCTCCTCCTCCTCTCCTTCTCCCTCTCGCTCCACCTCATCCAAAACACTCGCGCGCCTCTTCTCCCCACTCCCACTAGCTTCGGGACTCCCACCAGCCTCCGCACCCACATTCGCTTTCGCACTCGCCGCACCAAGAATGCTCAGCGTCGGCTTCGGTTTCGCTTCCTCCTCCTCTTCCTCGTCGACATGCGGAACGACGGGTTTCGTCTCTCGTTTGACGAGGTTGCCTTTGGCTGGAGAGGTAGAGCGGGAAGGTCCGGCGTGATTGTGGTCGTAGGCGGGAGAAGGGCTTCGTGCGGCGGCTGGGAGGGGAGGGGCGAGGCCGCGGATCTCGAGCATTTCTGTGTGGCCAACCAAACCGATCTCTATCGTCAGCGATCGCTAATATCTAACGTAGATACGGAGGGAAGGCGCACGACGATCCAAATACCTCAACTCAAACGTCCACCACGGGCTGTCGTCCCGGTCGTAAAACTTGTACGTCGTCTTCATCGGGACGCTCCCACCGCCTCGTGGTGCCGGCTGCGAGTCTCCGAATCTGTCGACGACATCCATAGTGTGCGTATATGAAGATCAAGCGGTGGATGGACCGAAAAGGATAAAAGAAAGAAGGGAGAGAAGAAAAAAATGACACGTCAGCGCTTTCTGCTCAAGCTCAACGCCTCCCTCACCACGCCATCTTCGCCTTCCCCCCATCCTCTACCACTGAACAGCAGCTCAAGCACTTAGAGGGAATCTCTCACTCACCCAGTCCTATGCCTCATCATCGCCTTCTTTCCACCCCCACCCGCCTTCCTCGCCGCCTCGTCATCATCATGCCCTCTAAAACCCTTGAACCCGTCATTCCCCTCCCTCGGAACCCTCTGCAAGTCCGTGATCCTATGCACCGTAATCCTGATCGTTCCGAACCCCTCGGGCGGGGGAGGTCGCCATTCCTCGTCATCTGATTCCGCGGCGAAGAGAGGGTGGAAGGTGAACGGCTTGCGGGTGGACTGTGGTGGATTTGAGGAGGCATTAGTAAGGAGCGAGGGGAGAGCGAGAGCGAGAGCGAGAGTGAGAGGCTAACTTCAGAGTCGCGTTTACCAGTGAATGACTGGACGCGGGAAGCGTCGTTGGCGGGCGTACTCCAGCGGCGACCGTGAGTTGGCGTTTCGAGGTGGCCCATGCTGCAATCACATAGAACTTCATCAGCTTTGAATGCTAAATACGAATACCACAGAGAAGAAGGTGGAATGGGAAATAAGGAAGGGGTAAAGCAAGACCACTCACAACTTGCCGTCCAAATACAGCCTCAACAACACCGCAAACTCGGGGTTCCTCCTGTTGTCCAGCACATTCACGTGGAACCCTTCGCCCGCTTTACTCTCCACGAACCCCGACAACTTTCGCTTCATCGCATCCGTCTGGGGGGCGTAGATGGCCGTCGGCGTCCCGGAGAGCGTGACAGAAACGGAGAAGTCTGTGATCGGGTGGGTGCTGCAGCAATGGGAAGTAGCGGTTAGTGGGAGGAGGAAGGGAATGGAAGGGGAGAACATACAGAGATGTGAGAGTCTCGGCGAGGAAGGCTTCGGCGTGGGCCATTGTTGGGCCGGGAACGAGGCGATGAGGAGGTTTGTGGGGAGGAGCGGAGCGTGCGCTTGCAAGCGCGACCGACAGTCGACTCGACAGGAAGCGAAGGTGTGATGTTAAAGTAGCGAGAAATATCTATAGACACAAAAAATATAGAATAGCGTCAGCCGTACGGTCCCTTCTAAGCAGCGTGTTGGGTGTTGGGGCGACGGTCGCGTGCATCAACAAAAAGAAGGCCAGCGAGCCCGCGTTTCGCTGTGTTCGTCGTCCGCCCTGGATCGTCCCGGACCCAAAGCAAGTGGTAATGGCTCCAGTTACAATGAAAGAACCTCGCAAGGCATGAACCGAAGACGGTTGTGAACGACTGCTGCTGCAGGGAAGGTTTGGTGATAGGAGCCGAGGTCGTGCAGCGACGGTAGGCGGGAGGATGGCGAGTCGACCCAAGCGTATAGAAAGAGCCCTTTGCACTATCTAGATTGAATATAGTCAGAAATAGCAACTCACGGCAAGCACAGTCGAGGTCTCGCGAGCGGGCGTGCGAATGGTGCGGAGCCAACCAAGCAGCGCCGCCCAAGTTCCGAAGCTCGTCCAGGCGCGGGGGATGGCCTCCGCCCACTTCTCGCACGAATCCCGCCAGTCGCTGACAACTGCTACAGTGTGAGTCTACACTACCTGGATATCGAAAGATTGCTGGCGGTGGTTACACCTCCAAATGCTGCTCGACGCCGTCGTTGTCGCCTCGCCGCGCCTCCTGTCGTGCTGCATCGTCGCTGCATTATCGCCGCTTCCGAACAACAGTCTCGCAACACCAAACACGCCATTCGTCTCACTGAAGAGAGCTGACTGAGGAGGCGGAGGATCGAAAAGCGAGCGAGAGGGCTCCAACAGCGCGGGCTCGGATCGTGCTCGTAGTGGGGTCGTCACCGAGCCGAGCCAGACGCGCACGACACGAGCAGAATCGAGAGCAAGGAGCAGCTCAAGGGGACCAGAAGTTGACCACATCCTGCTTTGTGTTTGTAGCAGGAAGCTCAGTTTACTTGGCACTGCTTGATCGAACCGCTAGGGAGCCAGGTCAGTCCGGCCGTCTTCGTCCTCCCCCAGCCCTTCTCCTTCCACAACCAGCTCACTGCACCTTTTCTCACAACCTACAAACATTCACTGACACACCCATTCGATTCAGACTCCTCCATCCCTCTCGCGGTCGCGTTCCACCACCGCAAGCCGCGCCTCCCCCATTCCCCCCTCCGCCTCCCGTCCCACTTCAGCATGTCAGCACCCACAACAAACCCCTCAACCCCCTTATCCTCCTCGCTTCCCACCTCCTCCGTCACTCCCGCCAGACCTAACAGCAAGAAGGACCCTCACTTCAAAGCGCTCGACTCGATTCGGCACTTCCTCGAGAGCAAGACGTGTTACGAGATCCTGCCCGAGAGCTTTAGGTGCGTTTGCGTTTGAGCTTCATCTCACCTGCTTGCTAGGGAGGTGTGCTGGGAGGAGCCGAGCGGCGGTAGAACGTGAGCGCTGACGGACGCTGATCGCTGGTGCATCATGCGAACGCGCAGGTTGATCGTCTTTGACAACAAGCTCCCCATCACTCGCTCGCTCCAAGCTCTCGTTACGAATGGTACGCCTTGCAGCTCCATCCTTCCTCCCCTCCGCACTAACGACCAACGGCTTCAACGTGCAGGTGTCGTCTCGGCCCCACTGTACGACTCGACAACCCAACGCTTCGCGGGCATGTTTACTCTCGCCGACGTGGTCCACCTTATTCAGTACTACTACCTCACCGCCCACGAGTATGAGAACGTCGTCGAGGAAGTCGATCGCTTCCAATTGGGGAGCTTGCGAAGTACGTGCTCGCATTCACCTGTTCTCCTCACTCGAGCGATGTGCAGACATTGACCCCTTTCGGTCTTCCTCACTCCAACAGAAATCGAACAAGCTATCGATGTCCCACCACCACCAACTATCTTCGTCCACCCAGAACAGCCACTCGCAGACGCTTGCGCCGCGCTCGTAAAGACTCATGCGAGGAGGTTGCCCCTCGTCGATAGGGACGAGCAGACGGGCAAGGAGACGATCGTGAGCGTGTTGACGCAGTACAGGGTCTTGAAGTTTATCGCTATCAACGTGAGTCCCTTGTTTCCATGGTCCGCGATAGGCGCGGTCGTGGATTCGTGGTGATCTTAAGGTGGCGCGTGGGCTGACCTGGGTACGCTTGTGCGCACGAATCCAGTGCCCGAGCGACGTCGCTCGACTCGACCAATCCATTGGCTCCCTCGGAATCGGCTCCTACGTCTCGTGGTACTCCTACGGCGGCATCTCAGTTCCTCCTTCCCAGAGCGCCAACTCCGCCGCCACCGCAGCCGCCACACCCCCCTCTTCCACCGTCCCACTCCCCTCCACAACCCCTTCCAACTCCGAATCGCCCAATACCGCCAACCCCTCCCTCCTCTCCCCACCTCAACCTACGCGTCGTTCCCGTTCGCGCTCGATCGGCCAAAGCCCAGCGCCGACCTCGGAGGGGATCAATGTCGACAAGTATTCGCCACTGGCGACTGCGACGCTGGGCACGAGTGTGTTTGATGTCGTGCATATCTTTTCGGAGAGGGGAATCTCGGCGGTGCCGGTGTTGGGCAAGGAAGGGACGGATCAGGAGGGCGTCGTGGTGAACATGTATGAGACTGTCGATATTGTCGTAAGTGGTTTATTTCGCTTCCTCGTCTTCTTTCTTCTGGAGGAGCAGCGAAGGTTGCTCGCCCGAGCCAGCGCCTTCAGCGACGAGCCAGCTTTTACGCCAAGAGCGCTGACGTGTCTCACTCTCCCCTTCAGGATCTCGTCCGACAAAACGCGTACCAAGTCCTCGACAAGACGATCGAAGTTGCCCTCCAACAACGTAGTCAAGACTTTACTGGCGTCATGACATGCACGCCCAACGACACGTTGTCGAGCATCCTCAGCTACATTCGCGAGAAGAGGTGTCATCGCTGTACGTTTGCCTCCAGGCCGTCCTTCTCCCACCCCCCTTCGGGTGATTTAGAGTGCTGATGGGAACATTGGTGGTGGATCGCAGTCGTCATCATTGAGCCAGAAGACCTCTACGAGACCACACCGGATGGAGGCAGGATCCTTCGTCGGAGGAAGGGAGCGCTCGTCGGTATCCTTAGTCTCAGCGACGTGTTGAGGTACCTCGTGGGACATGAGAACTTGAAGGGATTGGAAGTCGAGGGATTGGGTGCGTTGACTTTCTCTCTCTCTTCTTTGCTTCGCAACAGGAAAAGGGCTGATGGTAATCGACGGGGCAGTGGTTAATGGCTTGAGAGGCGTTTTGGACCCGAGTAAGGATGGAAAGAAAGGGAGTCCGGCGGTGGTGGTACCGAAAGGCGCTGAGACGGAGACGGAGGCTGAGGATGAGGATGATTGAGGAAGCTGAGGTCGGGAAAGGGGTTTTCTTAGATCGACTGATGAGAGGGGGAGGGAGGAGGGTATATGACGAGTGTAGTGTATGATTGCTGTGACTGAGTCCTCTTTTGTGTTGTGTTTGTGAATTTGGTTATCAGACTTTTATTCTTCAACGATATTTCCGCCCTGGTGATTGTGAGAGCTGCACGAGAGAAGTCGTTGCTGCAAGGTTGCGGTGCACCGCCTTGCTTCCACTTTTTTCGTTCTCCTCACAACCGAGTCACATCGCCGAGCTGTCGAACTTTGGTCCTTCTCTTTCTCCTCATCTTCTCTCTTCACCACGAACGACATCAACGATCATGAGCCTCAGTCCTACGCCCGAGATCGCGGATCCTCCTACCTGCTTGTACGTGTCTCTCCCTTCTTTCTCTCGCACGTTTATGGAAAGTGGCCAACGCTTTTTCCCCACCTTGAAAAAGGGAGCTCGGAAAGTACAAAGCTTGGATCTGTCTCGACGGAGTCGCTGTGCCTTGCTACTCGGTCAAGACGGAAATGGCTTACATGGAGCGCTTCATCGAGTCCGTCGTCGGGGCGAAGGTGTCGGTTCACTGGCAAGACAACACCGAGAAGCCGAGGGAGCTTTATGGAAGAGTATTGAGCATGGATGGTCGAAGCGTGTACGTCTTCTCTCTCCAGAATCGGTATGGCTTGCTCCAGTTGACACCCTGCTGATCTGTTGATCCGGGCGCAGTGACTCGTTGACTTTCTACGGCAACACGCTCAAGAAAGCTTGCCCGGGTACCTACAAAAGGATTGAGAGTATCCATGGGGAGTACGTTGCTAAGGTGGGCTTTTATTTAGCACCACACTTTCTAAACTCTTTGACACTTGCTTGACAGGATCATCGGCGTCTCTTCCAGTTCAACAACTCCGGAGAGGCGGAGAAGGTGCGAGAGCACATGCCGAAGCCTACGCTCAAAGGAGGAGCCATCGAATTGTCGTACTACTCCCTCCGAAGCTCCAACAGCACTGGAGCGCCTCTCACATTTAGCGACGCCAACGAGAAGTGGAAAGCACCTCCCTTTTTGCAGACCAAACACCCGCTCAACCAGCTTCAGCATCAGCTCAGGTGCATTTTGGAGTTGCATGTCTTCCTCTTCTTACTGATGCCGCTTGGGTAGCGCTGAGATCGTTCAGTATTGTGGCGACCCTGTGCGCCATAGCTGTGCTTGGGAGTACGAGAAAAAAGAGCCTTTCTTGACTTTCAAATTCAACTATCTGTCCGAAGGTGCGTCAAACTCGCGTCCTGGGATTGGGAAAGCCTTTTTCTCACATTTGGTGTTGCAGCGCTTTTGAAGCTTGCTGGTCACTTGCCCAGTTCGTTGTTCACGTGGCGCAGCGGTTTCGGGTGGTAAGAAGCTAACAAGTGCACTGCAGACAAACCTCCTCCGTCTGCTACGACTCCAAACTTTCTCTCTACCGCCGGAACGCCACACATCCCAACTTCCAAGTCGGCGGCTCAACGCGAGTTGGTCGAGCTAGGCGTGCAAGAGATCAACCTCAAGCTTTTGCGCAACAAGAGGCGTCAGGAAGGCATCATCGCGTTGATCAAGGCGTACGAGGAGGAGGAGGAGTAGGAGTTGAAGGGTGTTTTGAGGGTCTACTTTCTGTGTCTGTCAACTTTGAGAAATCCCCACTCGTGTTTGGTGCAGCAGCGGAGAGGAAGTTTCGTCCGAGTCGCTGTCGTCTCTTGCCGTCCAACAAAAGCCAACGTGAATGTTCTCAGCTCTCCATTAACCCCAAATTGGTGAACAGTGCTGAATGGGTGGATGTGGCACTCGGGACCGTTGACGAGTTGGTGTGGCCGCTGCGCAGACGAACTTCGTCGAGATGACGTGGCCCCTCCTCTCTCTGCTCCCGTTAATCTCCTTTCACTGGACCCACAGCTCGAACTTTTTCTCCATGCTCCTCGCTCATTTTTTTGCCACCACTAATCATCGCTCCTTCCCGAGAGACGAACGATGGCCGACCGCGTCGACGGGTGTCAACAAAAAGTGCGACGTCAGCCCGGTCCCCCGCGTCACGCTTCCGGGCTCGCGTCGTCAACACCTTTCTCCTGCTTCGCTTCCTTCTCTTTCTTCCACCAACTCAAAACTATATCGAAACAGAAACAATGAGTGTGGCAGGAGGACCCATCAACACCGCTTCGAACCTCCTCGACAAGGCCTTGGGACTGAACGAGAGGGGCAAGGAGACGACCAAGGGCACGAACCCGGGGAATGATCCTGGTCGGTCCTTTCCTTTTCTTTCCTTACAAACGAGAAGAGTAAGGGCTCATGCAGAAGATGAGCAGAATTGTTGGCGGACGAGAGTGGAGAAAAGATGAGAGCGTTGGCTTGGTATGGCAAGAATGATGGTTCGTCCGAACCCCCTCTGAAGCGAGAGGCGAGACGGCAGCTGACGCGGGATCATGGGTAAAAAGTGCGCATGGTTGACGCGCTCAAGCCTAAAGTCGTCGACCCGACCGATGTTGTTCTCAAAGTCACTGGATCTACCGTCTGTGGTTCGTTCACTTCCTTTTCCTTCCTACTCCTTCCTTGGAGAGCTGACGTGGTCCCCACAGGCTCCGACCTCCACCTGATGCACGGCGCCGTCATCGAGCTCCAGAAGGGAGATATCCTAGGACATGAGTTCATGGGGATCGTAGAGAGTGTGGGGGACCAAGTGAAGAAGGTCAAGCCTGGAGACCGCGTCGTCGCGAGCTTCAACATCGGGTGTGGGCAGTGTGTGAGTCTGCTATTGGTTTTGGAGGTGCAAAGGTGAGGGGAACGCTGATGAGACGGTGAGGATAGTTCATGTGCAAGCAGAAACTCTCTTCGGCTTGTATTAGGACCAACCCCGTTTGTTCACTTGTTCTTTTCTCCTCCTGTTTGTGAGGCTCCGCTCATCCCCCTTCCACAATAGTCGAACGTCATGCAAACGATGTTTGGGAACCGCACGTGTGGGATGTTTGGTTACTCTCACTTCAGTCAGTTTCTTTCGATTTTTCTTCTCTTGCTCATCACTGACGCAAAAGAATTTCCACTCGAATAGCGGGAGGGTTCGCGGGCGGACAGAGCGAGTACACCCGCGTGCCTTGGGGCGATGCGAACCTGCTCAAGATCCCCGACGAGGTGGCGGACGAGGATGCCCTGTATTTGAGTGATGTTCTGTACGTTTCTTACCTTGTGGATGGCACGAGAAAGGAGGCTGATGAGGGTACGACAGTGTGACGAGTTACCACTGTGTCGTCGATTCGGGCGTCAAGGAGGGCGACGTTGTGGGCATTTGGGGCGCAGGTCCGATCGGAGTCGTGAGTCCTCCTTTCTTCACTAGCTCGTCAGCTCTAATACTGAGAAACATTCGAACAACCCCCTAGTTCGCCGCGAAGTTCTCGCTCCTCAAAGGCGCCTCGCGAGTCATCATGATCGACAACGTCGCCTGGCGTCTCTCCTACGCCAAATCCAAGCTCCCTGAAGTAGAGACTCTCGATTTCAACGAACACAAGAATGTCGCTGCTCGGATCAACGAGCTTACGAAGGGGAAGGACGAGGACCCGAATGCTAGGCCCGAAGGGTTGGACGTCGCGCTCGAGTGTGCGGCGGGGGAGTATGCGAAAGGGTGGGGTCATACGATTGAGATGGCGGTGGGGTTGGAGACAGATACGAGTGAGATTCTTAATGAGATGATGTGAGTCCGCGTTCGTTTGGGAAACGCGTACTGGTGCTGATACACGTGTGATAGATTGAGCGTTAGGAACTTTGGCACGGTCGGGATCACGGGTGTTTATGCTGGCTGTGAGAGACCTTTATTTTTCATACTTTCAAGTACTAGCTGACACTCGGTTCACAGTCACGAACCACTTCAACATCGGCGCCGTGATGGAGAAGGGGGTGCGCCTGATCGGGAACGGACAAGCTCCCGTGCACAAGTACTGGGAGGAGGTGTGTCCACCACACTTCCTTTTTTATTAGATAGCTTACCAACCTAATCCAACAGCTTCTGAACGACTACCTCATCCCAAAGAAGATTTCGCCGATCGACCTTATCGTCACTCAGAGGTCCGTTTCTTCTCCTCCTATTTTCGTCCCTCTCACTGTCATTGACTCGAGGCGTGATACTCAGGATCTCATTGGAGGACGTAGCGGAATGCTACAAGCAGTTTGACGCCCGCAAGGAAGGGATCGTCAAGGTGTTTGTCGAGACCAAGTTCTCCGGCCAGCCGTCGGACAAGGCGCCGAGGTTGACGCATTTGAGCATCTAAGTCTGAAAAAACACGTAATAAAGTGAAGTGTAAAGAACTTGAATATGTTTCTCGATGAGGCGTTAGGCTGTCAGTTGGGCGTCCGAGAGTGGAAGACTCAGGAGAGTGGCCACGTGTGTGGTTTGAGAGAGGTTACGGTTTCAAAGCACATTTTGATGGAAACATTTATCTACGAATTTAAATCGGTCATCATGAAGTTCTACGCTACCACACTGATCCCACCCTTTGGAACGTACCATCGGAACCACGCCCTCGGCGCGGCTCGAGTTCGGCAGCGCCCGCTCCCGATCCCGATAACGGCGCGCCTCGCCTCCGCTCGCTTCAACGCCCTTCCTTCCGCCTGCCTCTACTTTCCACTAAATTATCGACAATCACGATTCGACCTATGCCAAAAGTCCCAGATCACAGCATCAAGATCTCTGTCGATCGGTGCGTTGCCTTGCTTCATCGCTCGCGAGGCAGGGCGGGGATGACGAGCTGGAGCTAACGCGCGGGATGCGAACAGAGGAGGAACGTTCACGGACATCCATGCTTCGTGGCCTTGTGAGGAGGAGGAAGGAGGGGTCAAGGAAGTCATTTTGAAGCTGTTGAGTAGCGATCCGGGTCATTACGAAGATGCGCCTAGGGAGGTGAGCTCCGTCTGTTTGATGGTGATGGGAACGCGGGGAGCTGGTGCTGATTGATAGCTGATTTGGTATGGCGTGAACAGGGCGTGAGAAGGGTGCTAGAAATGGCGACAGGCGACACTCACCCCCGCGACGAGAAGCTGCCCGTCAACGCGATCGCCTCGATCCGACTCAGCACGACCGTCGCGACAAACTCGCTCCTCGAACGTCAGGGAGCTCGTCACGCCCTTCTTGTCACGAAAGGGTTCAAGGACCTCCTCGAGATTGGGAACCAGAGTCGGCCGAAGATCTTTGATCTCGATATCAGTCGACCCGGGGTGTTGTATGAGGGCGTCGTGGAGGTTGATGAGAGGGTTACGTTGGTGGGGTATACTAGTGATCCGAAGATGAAGGAGAGGGAAGTCAAGTTTGATGAGAAGGGCAAGGTGGTGAGAGGGTATGATGGGGAGGAATATGAAGGGAAGGAAGGGGAAGAGGGGGAGATTGTGAGAGGTGTCAGTGGGGAGGCGGTCAAGGTGTTGAAGAAGATCGATGAGGAGAAAGTGAAGAGTGACTTGCAGAAGTTGTATGACGAGGGGTATAGGTCGTTGGCGGTGGTGTTGATGCATGCGTTTACGTACCCTCGTGAGTTCCCTCCGCTGATCTCTGGTCCGAAAGCTGACCTGTTTAACTCTCTTGAACGGCACTCATACAGAACACGAACAACTGATCCACAAGCTCGCGACCTCGATCGGCTTCACCTTCATCTCCCTCTCGTCCTCCTCCCTGCCTATGATCCGCATCGTCTCCCGCGGCACCTCAACCACAGCCGACGCGTACCTCACTCCCGTGCTACAGAAATACATCGATGGGTTCTTTGGAGGGTTCGATGAGAGCTTGAGGCAGGGCGCGAAGGAAGGGTATGGGGAGGGCGAGGAGGGGAGGACGACGGTCGAGTTTATGAGGAGTGATGGTGGGCTCACGGATGTGGAAGGATTCAGTGGGTTAAAGAGTATCCGTGCGTCCTCTTTCGTCCCTCTTCAATAAACTTGTGGAGGTCAAGGAGTAAGATGCTCACGATCGTCCTCGCCTTTCGCAATCGACAGTGTCTGGACCCGCTGGAGGTGTTGTTGGCTACGCGCTCACGAGCTGGGAGAAAGGCGGCGAAGCCGTCATTGGCCTCGATATGGGCGGAACGAGCACCGACGTCTCTCGTTTCGATGGCGAGTATGAGGTCAGTCGTTTCCCCCCTTCCCCTCTCCTCCGCCACGTGTTGACCCCCTCTGGTTCGATCACCTGCAGACGGTATTCGAGACTACCACGGCGGGCATCACGATCCAGAGCCCTCAGCTCAACATCAACACCGTTGCGGCGGGCGGTGGGAGTCGCTTGTTCTGGAGGAATGGGTTGTTCGTCACGGGGCCGGAGAGCGCGGGGAGTGATCCGGGCCCGAGTTGCTACCGGTTCGCCCATTTCCCAGCCACTTTGTGATTCAGCTACTCACCAAAAGGTCGCTCTTGAATTTGCCTCCACAGGAAGAACGGTCCACCAGCCATCACGGACGCGAACCTCGTCCTTGGTCGCCTGCTTCCATCCCACTTCCCCTCCATCTTCGGGGAGAGCGAGGATCAGCCGCTCGATGTTGAAGCTAGCGAGAAAGCGTTGGATGAGTTGAGGGAGAAGGTCAACCAGGAGAGTGGGGGAAAGATGAGCAGGGATGAGGTCGCTTGGGGGTTCGTCAAGGTCGCGAATGAGAGTATGTGTCGACCTAGTGAGTAGTTGTTCTTCCCTTTCCCTTAAAATCTCTTTCCAGGTTGGAAGCTCGAAGCTAAATGAAGATGATTCGCAGTCCGGACCCTGACGGAGGCGAGAGGGTACGATACCTCCCGACACATCCTCGCGTGTTTCGGTGGTGCGGGTGGCCAACACGCGTGCGCGATCGCAAAGACTTTGGGGATCAAGAAGGTCTTGATTCATAGGTACTCGAGTGTGTTGAGCGCTTATGGCATGGCTTTGGCCGAGCGGTAGGTCCCTCTTCGCCTTTCCGTTCTCCCTTTTTCCTGTCGGGTGCTGATGAGCGGAGTGGAAATGAAGGGTGTTTGAGAAGCAGGAGCCGGCGTCCTCGACTTGGGGAGAGAAAGGAGCGGAAGAGGGGTTGAAGAAGAGGTTGGAAGAGTTGGGAGGCAAGGTGAAGAAGGAGTTGCAGAAGCAAGGGTTCAAGGACGAGGAGATTGAGATCCACCCGTTTTTGAACATGAGGTGCGTCCGGGAATTCCTGTGGGAGATGAGAGGAGAAGGACGTGCTGATGATGATTGATGGGAGTAGGTACAATGGAACGGATACGGCGTTGATGGTGCATCAGCCCGAAGAGGGGTTCGCGTTCGACGAGGCGTTCAAGCAGAACTACAAGGTCCGTCCTCCTTCTTTCTTTTTCTTGAACCTCTCTCCTTGAAGATTGCTGATAAACACTTCCGCCTCTTCTTGGACCAACAGCAAGAATTCGGCTTCACCATGTCCGTCCCCATCATCGTCGACGACGTTCGCATTCGCGGTGTCGGGAAGTCGTTCGACTCGTTGGGAGACTCGGTGTTCACCGAGGCGGGGAAGACGGAGTTCAAAAATGTTACGAGGGAAGTGGAGAAAGAGGGGAAATGTGGGGAGAAGGCGAGTGTTTATTTCGAGGGGAAGGGGAGGGTCGAGGTCCCGGTTTACGAGTTGGAGAGGTTGGAGAGGGGGGATTTGGTGGAGGGACCTGGTGCGTTTCTCCCCCTTTTTTATCAGCCTGTTAAAAGCGAAGGAAAGAAGAACGTAAGGACTAATGATGATTTGGTGCCACTAGCGATGATCATTGACGGAACGCAGACGATCGTGGTGGACCCGAATGGGAAGGCGAAGATCACGAGCAAACATGTTATGATTGAGCTGGAGGATGAAGAGTAGAGGAGAAGAATGTACAGAAATGAAGAGAAAAGTTGGAACCGTCTTTAGTGCGGCGGGACGTTGCTGTGGATGGGGTGGATAGGGTGACGTGGCTGTTCTGAGAGGTGGATCGAAAGCGTCGGCACTTGTTGATTAATTCGTATCGACGATAAATAAATCGAAATCCTTCTGATGTATCACAACGGATCATAACACTCGTGGGCCTCGCCACAGCCACTCCAAGAACGAATGCAAGCCCCACAAACCCCCTGGTACGTCTCCCGATGCCCAACGTTCGAATGGCTCGAAGACGTTGCACCCCTCCCTCCCTTGCCTTCTGCCCACCACTTGCTTCGAATCTTTTTCTATTCACCTTCTGATCCACACATCCTCGCGAAAGAAAGATGTCAGCTGCACCTACGACTGAACTGTACGTCCCCCCTCCCCTCCTTCCTCATAAGTAGTGCTCCGAGCGCTCATCCCCTTCGAACTTCCCGTCCCCTTTTCAGGTGCCTCGGCAACTACAAATCCTGGATTTGCGTCAACGGTCTTCGTACCCCCGTCTACGCTATCAAGAAGAGTGACACCGAAGTCGAAGCTTACATCGAGAGTAAGCCCGGCGGGGTGGTTTCGGTCCATTGGATGGATAACGATGTGACGCCGAAGAAGTGCTACCTTCGTAGGCTTTATGTCGATGGAGTGCTTGTGTGAGTCTGTATCTCTAAGTGGGAGGGGAATCAGGCTGATCCTTGGGCGAGGATAGGAGCGGATTGGTCTTCTATCGTGACCTCTACGGCGATTCGGCTCCTGGAAGCGCGGGGAGGGTGGAGAATATCGTCGGTCAGAATATTTCAGCGGTATGGCTCTCTTTAAACGACAGGTCTGGACTTGCTCAATTGCCACTTCAAATCTACCAGACGGACAAGCGCGTTTACGTGTTCAATGACGATGCTGAGGCGCCTCGTTCGGACATCAAACTCGAGAGCATGCTTAACGGCAAAGATGACGCCAAAGATGGAGCTATGGAGCTCAGGTTCTATGAAGTTGGGAGGACGACTAACTTCCGCGAAAAGGTGTATGGCGGAGAAAAGGGCAAGTCGGACAAGAAGCGAGGCGAGAAGAAGGCGCCCAAAGGGATTTGTAACCAGGTTTTGTGAGTCTTGAGTTTTGAACGGCTGTTTGACAAACTCATGTTAGCTCTTGTGACAGGCTTGGCCCATCCCAGTACTATGGCGGCCAGAAGATATGGAGTTGCGATATGGTGGACCAGAAGAAGGAGCCTTACTGCACCTTCAAGTTCCGCTACGTTTCCAGGGGTCGGCCTTTATCTTCCCCTCTCTCTATGGACCTGCAGTGGCTAATGAAACGGGCCTCGTAGAGCACATCGACGCGATCAGTGAACTTCCCGGTGCGTTACCCGGTTCTTTCGCCCTCGCGCTCAAAGACTAACACCTCTCACGTGGCAGCTTACGACTGCACGACCACCGGGGCCTCCATGATCGTCGCCAATGACGAGAATCAGAGCCCCAACCGAGGTTCGACCAAGCCAATCGGTGGACCCGGGAAGAAGAAGGTCTCGTTCTTCAAGAGGGTCTTGCAGGGCTTGGGGATCGTCAAGAAGACTCAGCCTGCCGTCGTAACTGCTTGAGAGGCAGAATGTGTAAGCCACTTGGTCAGATGCTGGCGTTGAAGACTTCTGATAAGCTTTAGAGCTGACACTTACCTCTACCTTCGTGTCGGTTCCGTCGCAGAATGGCGGTTTCTAAGAAAACGGTCCTTTGGTCTACAGCGTAGGTCGATGGGCTGCAAATTTTATGCCCGTTTCTTCATGATTTTGCGACGCTTTTCCGCCTGGCGGAGAAACTCAGCTATCGTTTCGTCCTGTCGCACGCCACGGCGCACGCGACGGAGAAGAACACGTGGCGCAGCCTCTGGGCTGGTGTCGAGTTGAGCGACATCACTTCGTCTTCCAAGACCTTTGGTCGAGCGTACTGATGAGCTTGTGACCGATCGAGCGCCAAAAAAAAAAGTCAA
Source organism: Pseudohyphozyma bogoriensis (assembly GCA_024364755.1). NCBI lineage: Eukaryota > Fungi > Basidiomycota > Microbotryomycetes > Chrysozymaceae > Pseudohyphozyma > Pseudohyphozyma bogoriensis. Next base: position 45,119 of record JALBUQ010000004.1, read on the forward strand.
CCGGGGAAACTGCAACTCCGTGGACCGACCTCCACTTTTCGCGCCGAAGCATTACGCGACTTAGGCGCGTAACCGACCCCCCGCGCCTTGCGCTCCTGCAGCTCTCTTTCTCCTTCCACTATCTCGAATCTTCACACTTTTCACTACATCAAGTATGTCTACAGTCGGCAAGCCGATTCAGTGCCTCGCTGCCGTCGCTTGGGCGCCCCAGACGCCGCTGTCCGTCGAGACGATAACGGTGGCGCCTCCGAAGCGGGACGAAGTGAGGATCAAGGTCCTCTGGACGGGGTTGTGCCATACCGTCAGCTACTCTACTTTCTCGCTTGGCATGAAGGGAAGGATGGAGCTGATGTGGGCGGGAGGGGATAGGATACGTACACGCTCAGCGGCCAAGATTCGGAGGGCGTCTTTCCTGTGGTGCTCGGGCATGAGTAAGTGTATCTGCTTCCGGCCCGGAACGTATGAGTGTGGGACTGAATGTGGGTTTTCAGGGGTGGAGGAATCGTGGAATCGGTCGGAGAGGGCGTGACGGACGTGAAAGTCGGCGATCACGTTATTCCCGTGAGCTACGCGCCCTTAATCTGCTCGGCGGCTGAAGATACGAACATGAGCTGACTCAGGTGGTTACAGTTGTACACGGCAGAGTGCAAGTCCTGCAAGTTCTGCAAGTCTGGGAAAACGAACCTTTGTGGCGCAGTTAGGGAGACGCAAGGGAAAGGATTGATGACGGATGGGACTTCGAGGTTTAGCGCCAAGGGGAAGGACTTGTTCCATTACATGGTGCGTTTGAATTCTGCATTTCAAAGGAAAAGTGTAGAGAATGAAGGTCGAGGCGCGACCCTGATGCTGATGCACTTGGATGTGGCAGGGCTGCTCGACGTTCTCTCAGTACACCGTTGTGACGAAGCACTCGGTCGTTGCTGTGGACAAGTCTGCGGACCTCAGAGATGTTTGCTTGCTGGGGTGTGCTATCACTACTGGTTACGGTAAGTTTAGTCTTTTTTCTCCCACGGGGGAGTGTTTGGGCTGACGTGGCGTGATTGATGCTTAATGCTTAACGATAGGCGCTGCGTGAGTTCTGGCTGCCTGTCCGAAGACAAGTGAGACAGGGTCACTCATAATTCTAACTTCCTCTTAGTATTAAGACCGCCGAGGTCACCCCTGGCTCTACCTGCGCGATTTTCGGACTCGGCGCGATCGGCCTTTCAGTCCTCCAAGGATGCCTCGCTCGCGGTGCATCGCAGGTGAGCTTGGGCTGCGCCTGTTACAAGATTTACACCACAGCGGACCCACTCACGACCCACATGACAGGTCATCTGCATCGACACGAACCCCTCGAAAGAGGCTTGGATGCGCAAGTTCGACGGCGGAAAAGGAGAGTTTGTGAACCCCAGGGCCTTGAAAGAGGGCACGAACATTGTGGACGAGGTCGTTAGGAGGATTGATGGTGGTGCTGATTATACTTTGTGAGCCTTTTTCACGACGTACAGTAGGAGATGCTGACGCGATGCCGTATGAAACGCAGCGACTGCACTGGCAACACGACCGTCATGCGTCAGGCGTTGGAGAGTTGTCATAAAGGTAATTTGCTTCCCTTTCTCCCTAATTGTGTTTTTTAAATCGCTGACAGTCACACCTTTGTACCACAGGCTGGGGTACTTCCACTATCATCGGTGTTGCTCCCGCTGGAGCTGAGATCTCGACCCGCCCGTTCCAACTCGTCACGGGAAGGAGATGGATCGGAAGCGCATTCGGGGGCATCAAGGGAAAATCTGAGTGTGTCGGCTTTGCTTTCTTAAGAGTGGCCTGATCAAGGGCTGACTTCGAGCCATCTACTAAAAGGCTTCCCGGACTGGTTTCGGACTATAAGAAGGGCGTGTTGAAGGTCAAGGACTTCATCACTCATGCTGTGAGTAGCTTTTGTTTTGCCTTCGCGACTGCACAGAAGGCTGACGTGCTGTTGGCGACGCAGACTACCCTGAAGGATATTAACAAGGGACTTGGAGCTATGAAGAGCGGAGATTGCGTGCGATGCGTTGTTGACATGTCGTGCGTCCAGCTTCTGAAGACCGCCGATCGGGAGGCGGTGTGCTGACGTGTTCTCTTGTTCTCGATGATCAGGAGTGAAGAGAAGGCACGACTCTGATTTGAGCAAACTAATGGGAACTGTGCAACTGTTTCGGACGTTCCATGCAGCCCGCTGCCTTTTTTTTCGACTACTTTCTGTGAATGGAGCAAGTTCCCGCCCGATCCAGCACCGCCTCTTTCCCGTTTACGCGATCGATCGCCTCCTGCTCGCGTGGGCAGCGTAGACTCGAGCCTTCCTCGCCGTCAATCCAAGCGAGTGTAGTTGGACGCCCCACACTTGCGCGTGCTCGTTGATGTCCTTGCGAAGTTTCTGTTCGCGAGGACACGTGCAGTGAGCTTGTGGACTTGCCAAGTTGTGAAAGGCTGCGTCTATGATGGTGCAAGGAGATACGCACGTCCATCTTGGAGAAGCCAGCAAAATGGGCGTCGACCATGAGCGTACGGGCCAAGTTGTCCCAAGTCGTGCTGACATTGTACGCCAGCCGAAAGAAAGCCGCCGCCTGTTCTTGAGAGAGTCTGGAGACTGACACCTTCCTCACCATCTGTTGCCGATGAGTCAGTAACAGAACACAAAGTTTGCAGATCAGAGGGTAGTGCCTGTTTGATGGTGTCCGAGAGAGGCGGCATGTCCGGGCGTTGCATCTGCCGCGCGCGCGCCTGGTTGGCAAGGAGGTTCGTCGAAGCTGTCGGGTCGTTCTTGGACATGAGAAGGCTCGTGGCAGAAGATCTGGACATTCTCGTATTGTTGAGGACGACGTCGAGGACACCTGTGAGGGAAGTCGTGCTGTCGATACCGAGGTTACCGTAAGCGTCTCTGGCGTGGTAGACTGCCGTCTCGAACACGGTCAACGCGTAGCTGTGCAAAAATACATCAGCAGAGTACAACGTGTGACTTGATGTAGGCTCACAATGGATCTTCATGAAGAGGAACTGTTCGCAAGGCCCATTGATGGCGAAGGTTCCCGTTGGCGGTGGAAGCCTGGCAGGGAGCACGTGAGCGAAGAATCTCGGGAAAAAGGAAAAGGAGCTGAAGTCACAATCAGGGCATTGAGAGACTTGATGCCATCCTACGGAAACACCGACTTAAGCTTTAAATCACCACACTTTATAGAGCGAAGCAGGATCTAGCTAACCTTGACACTCTGGCGACGCTCAGATCTAGCGTCCACCTCTCTCAAAAGGAGCAGGTAGGCTTCCAAAATCTGCAAAAGAGCAGGGAGGACACGCTGAGCGTAGTAGTCTGGAAGCCCTAAGGCAGTGCGTAGAGGCGCCCTGGGGCATGACTGGCTCCATGCGAGAAGCGTGTTGTTGGCCAGCTGTCGGCGCCACGTCAGCAGGACCCTGTCCACTCAGCAAGAGCTTCCGCTCACCTGAATAATGAAGCGTGACAGGGGGAGAACATCGTGGTCGGAATTGACCGTAGATGGCCTTTTCACCTCGAATTCTTCCGCAAGGCCCCTTCTGATCTTGCTGTCGCGCTCCCCACAGATACGTGAGAGCTGGTTCTGGAAGTGCTGAAGGTTCTGCATCCCGGCCTGAATCTCTGTCGTCTCCATGATAGCGGTAGAATCGCTCGAGTTGCCGAGGATGAGTCCGAACCCCTTCACAACTTGACCCATGTGCATGGACGTCTGCATCGCGGCGTCGACCGTTTTACTCCTGTTATCGAGCAACACCGGAAACGGAATTAACCATGGAACGAAGAGCGTGAAAATGTGAACTCAAACTAGCCTGCATCCAATGAGTGCCCACTTGTCTCTGGAGTCAGACAAATCCGAAAACCTGCCCGACAGTCGCCGCAGGGCGTTCTACCGTCCGCCGATACTTTAGCTGGCGTAGGCACAAGACTCCAAGCAAGAAAAGTACGCACATGAGCGTTGTCGTAAGCTGCGGATCCCGGGTGGTACCCAGCAAGAGGAGCCAGCTCCAACCACACCATGAGAACAGCTTGAAGTGTCGAGGCCACTTGTCGGCACTGGAAGCCAGCGCTTCCCGGTTGTTGGAGGAGGGCAGCGTTGGGGCCGGAGGCGGCGGCAGCGGAGGCGGCGGAGCTCGATGACTCTCCCCTCGTGTGAGATGATCCCTTCTTGCGAAATCTGTCGCTCAACGAGCGCTTCTTCTCGGACAGCGGTGAAGGAGGAGCACTGTCGGCGTTGGTCCATTCAATGACGGCCGCGTTGCCGAGCTGAATGTGGAGTAATCAACGTGAGAAGAAAGAAGGAATAGTTGATAAACTAATTCTGACCTGTTCCACGATGTTCGACACAGTGAGCGGCCTGTTAGCCTCGAGAGCACCCACGAGTTGGGCCATCCCGTTCCAATCCTGCTTGAAGGCGCACGCCTGGAGCATGGGAGTCCATGCGCGAAGCTGCGTAACGTAGCTGGTGCAGGAGGGGAATCCGAGAGCTCCGAAGACCACGACAACAGCATCAAGGTGTAGCGCGAGCTCTCCGCCCCTGATGAAGAGGGTTCTGCGGGTGAGGACGATCAGCGGTCGGGTTGGACGTCAGATCGAGGAGACGTGGCCATGGTACGTACGGGTCTACCTGTCCGTATGCATAGCTCATGTTGCTGATGAAGGTCAATGAAAAAGATGTAAAAATCTAGAGAAAGAAAAGCGAAAAATTTGGCGGTGGCACCGGCTGCCCGAGAGGAGGTCTGCACCGCCGTGTCTCCTCCGTCGGACAGCCGCTCAAAAGGTGACGAGGGAAATATAATGAGCCAATCGGAGTGCAGCGGAGCATTTCCATTGGTCACATCTTATCAGCCATTCGCTACCCGCTGATGTCGTGATACGGCGCTTCCGAACGTGGCTCAGGCCACGTGAGCTGAGCGAGGATAAATGGTCGCGGAGGCCGTGGTTTCCTTCGGTCACGAGTCAAAAGTCCCGCCGTATGGCAGGGTTCAGATTTCTGGTTGAAAAATGTAACAAGAGGCCTCCTTGTGCGCTAAAACGAAGTCGCGTTCTGACGCATCGCTCCCTCATAGATCCTGCGACGACGGGTGCTCCCGCCCAAAGACATCATGTGAGGCATCCGATAGGCCCATTGCTGGCGATATGACGCCGAGAATACCTGCGAGAGTAAATCTGAATTAGTCTTTGTTGTCGATGGAGAGATAGTCCAGAGAGCACAAACAAGGAGGTTTTCAAGGGTACCTGTGGTCGACTGCGAGGCGAGCATGCGGATCAGTCACTGAGCAATCGAAAAGTTATCAGAGCTGCACACCTCGGCGCTCTGGTAGCTTTGACCAATAGTGGTGATTCTGACACCCCTCGAAAGGTCGAGGTAGGCCGACAGTACGTGCTGCAAAGCCGGGAAAGCACGCTTCGCGTAGTAGTTCGCCGACCCTGGTTCGGCAAGAAGCTCAGGCTTCGGACATTCCGTACTCCAGTCTTGTATCGTAAGATTTCCAAGCTGGGCAACTGCTCGTTAGCTTGCTGCATCCATCTTCCTTCGAGTAGAACTTCTCTCACCTGAACGAGGTCAGACCCCAAGCTGACGTCGGCGGCCACGCTTTGAGAACTGGGCGGCAACTCCAAGGCGATCACTCGTCTCTTCACCTCCTTCCAAGCCGTCTTGCTGTCGTACCCGTATCCCTCAAAGAAACCTGGAATAGCGTCGATCTTCACCTTGAGACTCTCCAGGTGTGCCAATGCCGGGGAACCCGTCGTGCGAGCCGATAGCACCTTACCATAGCCCATGCGGACTTGGTCGATGTGTGTGCTGGATCAGCTGTTCAGCTAGATCAACAGCGGGCTTACTGTGATGGGAGTGTTGTTCAGTGTGGTGGTCTCCGAAACGCGGAACTGTGCGCACCGGCTGCCGCGGACGGCCCAGCGGGCTCTGTTGTTCTCGGTGGAGACCACGTCAAAGTTTTGAGTCAGGCCACCGATGACTGCCTGTTTCCCAGAGCATTAGATTTGCACCGCTTTGATCAATCTGGAATTAGGAGCGTCTCGACGCACCTGGACCCGATAGTACTCCTGACCTCCGGCAAGGCCAACAGCGGCCGCCAACTCAGCCCAGAGCTCAAGCGGGAACTTGAGACCGAGGTAAACCTGTCGACTCATAAATCCGGCGAGACCGGGCCTGGAGCAGAGGTTCGAGTTGGGCTCGTTTGAGTTGCTGTCCCACGCGCGGAGCGCTGCCTGAGCCAACTAAATACCAAGGGTTCCATGGTTAATGAAATGAATCAAAACACCTTCAGAAAAACGAATCACTTCGCTGATGATGGTCGAGAGGGCCTTCGAACCCGTCTCGATACTCGTCAAGAACTGTTGACAGCTCAAGCCAACTGCCGGCGCCAACAACCCGAACTGGAAGCCACCGTGGATCTCTTGAACGAGCTGCCGAGCCTGAGCTGAAATTGTGGCGAGCTGCTGAAGGGCGCTGGAAGTGTTGGAGAACCCAAACGCTCCGAAAATTCGGATAAGGAAATCGACGTCCATCCCGAGCTCGCCGACGCCATTGTAGAGCAGCGTACTACCAGGCCTCCTCCTCAGCTCCCATTTCTCCGTATCCAGCTCCAATGAAGACGTCTGCTTACACATTGACATTGGTGACGCCGGGTGTTTCGAGGACCATGCCCCCTCTTCGAGAGCCTCCACGGCCCTGCGGTGGCGGTGGTGGGCCACCGTGGTAATAAGACATCGTGTTGCACGGGGGGAGGAGATGGCGATGAACCGGAGAGAATGGGAGTGATGGGTGTGATGTGAGAGGGAAAGGAAGGGGATTGAGACCTGAGCGGTAAAGAGAAAAAAGAGGCAACAGGAGTAGCTCCCAAGGACTCCGCTCTAATCCGACACGTTTCAGCGCAAACTCCGATCCAATCAGGTTCAGAAACGAGGCAGGTGACAGGAGGCCATTGTTCAATTTATATCTGTTGCTGAAAGCGGGAACCGCGCAGTAGCGATCCGCTTAGAGCTATTCGACAGGAACACGTTGACGCGCTGAGCACCAAGCAGAAGCCGATGCAGGTTGCAAAGACGGCAACGGAGTTGATCTCGATCAGAACTGACGATAGTAGAGTTCATGGGGGTTTTCCCTGCCCTCAGCTGTTTGTCTAGAAAAAGGTTATGTGAGCTCCGCCGGGTCTCGTGGATCGCAGCGCCCGCTTCACTTACCACGGACGTCTCAAATGTCATGCACCTTGTTCAAGTCTGTCCGCTACCCTCCTCCTCCACCCTCTGCGCTTGTACAGCCTGACCCTCGTCGACGCCGCCTCCACCCGGCGAGGCGTGCTCCCACGGTTTCCGCCGTCCCGTCACTCCGCCGCTCCCACTCGTCTTGACCTCCTCAGCGCCATCCACCAGCCTGTCAGGAATGTCTCTGATCCCAGGGATAGGCGCGCCAGTCGCGATCAGGTTGGCGAGGTGGGCGAACGAGAGCGGGTACGGCGGGTCTTGGGAGTTGACGGGGGCAGCAGAAGCCGGCGAGGATGTAGTAGGATCGGTATTGGGTGATGTAGACATGAGTGTTCAGTGGCTGTCGAAATGCAGCGAAAAGATGATGCGAGTTGCGACGGGTGCGATAGTCCGAGGAAGAGGCAGAAAGGCAAGGTGTGGGGCGGAAGCTGACGACGCCTGGCCTTGTTCCCTTCCATCCACAACTTCGACTATTTTTTCGTCAGGAGCTTTCATTCGCTCACCATAGCTCAACTGCATCACCGAATGGCTGTCGCTCCACTGCCGCCAGCTGCCGAGCTGCTCTCGACTGTCCGGAGCTCGTGCCGCCAGCTCCGACTCGCGTCCGACATCCAGGTGAGAACGCGTGCGCTGAGGCTCACGATCAATTTTTGACGGCCATTCTGATAATAAGGTTAACAATGCGGCGGCGGACGAGCTTTTGAGAGCGATCACGGCCGAAGAGTGGGCAGATTTCGTAGGGAACGGAGGAGCAAAGCACGGGATCAGGCTGCCACTGCGGTTCGACAGCGACGAGGAGGAGCTGAATGTCATCTGGTGAGCTTATATGCTTATACGTGAAGAACAAAGGAATCCAGGGGGTCGTTGGCGAGCCAGCGTAGCGACGTTGTTGCCTTCGAGGGGCTGACGCGCGCACTTCTGCCCACGTTCACCACGAATGCAGCATCTTGTCACTACTCAACTTCCTCTCCGGGTACCGACACCCTCTGCACCGACTGACAGGCCGCGGTGCCTGGTCCACAATCCTCACTCTCGTCCTCGCCGCCCACCTCTCCGGACCTTCCACGAGCTCACCTCTCACCGCCGCCGGCATGGTCGCTTCAACTCCTTCAACTCTTGCTTCTCTCATCAACATCAAAACCCATGTTGAGAAGGATCATCCGACGCTGGGAGCGGCAGTGAAGGTCGGCGAGAAGGATGCTGACGCGTTCGAGGTGCTTGAGTTGTTGGCGGGGACGTTGAACGAGACGGGGAAAGTGTTGCAGAAGGAGGGAAAGAAAGATTTGGGAGAGTGGGTGGGAGCAAAGCTTGATGAAACAGGAGGTGATGCGCCAAAGATGGTGGTCGAGGTGCGTGGTTGTTGTTTCCATGAATTGGACACGTGGATGCTTAACTCAGATTCCTCACGTCGCAGCTTGCTAGAACGTTCTCGTCGTTCAACGACTCCGCAGTGGTGGACGGTCCACGTGCGGCTGCTTCGTCATTTTATCACTAGAGACAATCACAGGGTGCTGAAACACTTGCCTTCTAGCGGTGTACCTCTTCAAAAAGGCCTTCTTCCTCCTCAACGCCATCGCCGAACGCTTCGCTTCCCCTTCAACATCAGCAATAGCTGGAGACGACGAGGAAGAAGACGCCGCGAGGATCTTTCCGTTCCCAGTGCCGGTCGTGTCGGGCCTCCCTATTTTCGCAGACAACGTCATCCCAAGTTCGTTTCTTGCTCGTTCTGTACCACCATTCTAGCTCTTGCTCATCTCCGACTTCGTCAACAGCAATGTTATTGCACCTCAACATCCTCACCCTCCCTCCCTCCTCCGCCATCTCCTACCCATTCACCCCCTCCAGGTCACTATCCTTCTCCGACGCCTACCGACTACGAGCCGCCGCTGTCGATGCGTGCTCGACCATCGTAGCGAGAGCGAGGGAGTTGGCGTCGGAGCCGGGCAGAGAGTGGCTGTCGGGTGTCACGGAGACGGATGTGGATGCGTGGTTGTGGGGAAAGGTCGGCAAGACGGAGGAGGGGAGGAAGGTCGAGAGGTTTGCGGAGAAGGGTACGGCGTACTACTGAACAACATGCCACCGTAACTTCTAGCACTTATACACACATACGTGTTGAAGCTTCACTTTTCCCTCAAACTGCCATAGGCAAAGCGTTACGAAGGAGACACGCTTTGGAAAACCTGTGACTTGGATTTGAAAGTTACGCCGTCTACACTTCTAAGCGGAAAACCCGTAGATCCTTGATTTCCTTTTACTGAGACCGCTGCTCAGTTCCTTGAGGTCACGCTCTGGAGCCCGCTCGAAGTCCTGCGCGTGTTGGAAGGAGGGCGACGTTGGATCAGAAGATGCGAATGACCATTTTCAGGGAGAAGGGAACCTGCCTTCACTTGCTTCTCGATGCTCTTCGTTGCGTTCTGGAGGAATTGATTTCGAGGATGTTAGTTCAGCGGCGTCTACAGAGCAATGCGGAAAATCACTGACTGAGAGGTAGTCGGGAGGACGTAAAGGCTTGGGGAAGCAGTACTCGATCGCGGAGGTCCAGACTTGGAGGTTCTCGTTCAAGAGCCGGGACACATGTCGATTTTCTTCCATCATGTCTCTGAAGAGGAGGATGAGTCGGATCGCCTGGTCCGGGGAATCGTCGCTGTCAGCGTTAGTGGCTAGACGGTTGGGAGGAGGAAAGAAGGACGGACCTTGTAGACGGCGGTGAACACTCCTGTCCCGTTACTGATGATCCCGCTTTGATGTTTACCAATCAAGTCTCTCACAGCCTCTTTCTTCGAAACTCCGTCATCACGAAGGACCGCCATCAGCTCGCCGTAAGGCCTCACCACGTGTGCTTCGTAGCGGTCCCGGAAGTTGAGAGAAAGCGGGTCGTGGGTTCTGAGGAGCGGGAAATCGTTGTTGTTGGGCTTGTAGAGAGGGTGGGAGTCAAGGTAGCCTGAAAGGGTGAACCCGACTGTCGCCATCGCTGCGATGAGTCTGTGGAAGGGTGGTGAGGGGGAATACGTGGTGAGGGAGGGATGGAGACAGACTTCGGGGCGCTACGGGCTTCAGCGTAGGCTTTTGCTGAGGCGTGGAACCGCTGATAGTATTCAAAAGTTAATGTAATGTTGTGGAGAGGGACAGATATGGGAGGCGTAGGCGTACTTTTGCTTGAGCACTCATTGTGTGGTACGCAGTCTGTTTTGTAAGTGCAAAGGCGTAGGTGAGATGAAGAAGCTGTACACTCAATAAGTTATTGGAGGCTTACGCTGAAATACGCGGGTACGTGGCTCTCTTGGGGCCAGCAAAACGTCTCTGCTTCGTCCCACAGGCGCACGAGCGCGTCCGACACGTCAGCCATCCGCACCACCGTCTTCTCCAGACCGCCGTCCCGGATCATCCCGGTTCCATAAGTAGAGACGAGTTGAACTCCCTGGAGTATCACAAATCACGTCAGCATCGCAAATCAAGTCAGCCATTTTTCAAGGTTAGAGAGCGCAAACGAACTTTGAAGAGAAGGGGGAAGATGCCCTTCCCCGTCGCAAGGACGCCGCTTCGCTGCTTGTCGATCAGTAGCTGCTTGATAACCTCGTCTGAGGTAGCTGAGCTTTGGCATGAACGCTCAATCGAGTGCAGAGGAGTGAGGCTGGTGGAGTGAAAGGCGGGATAGAAGCCGTTTGTCGGAGAGGGGACATTGAGGGACGGGGAGGAGGTGAGCAGGGCGGTGACGGCGTCGTCGAGGTCTTTGAAGGCGGCGATCAACCTACGACTATACTCAGCACAAATTACCCTTGCTTCCCTTCCCTGTCAGGATTGCGACCCTTTGACGCACCTTGGTCTGCTTCCACCACTTTTGGCGTTTCGTTTCTTGATCAGCATGGCACAGAGAAGGAATTCTTGAAACGATGCAGAACTGACCGGGGCTCTCCCATCTCCTCCAATGAATCCCTGTTCAAAGATTGGATCAACTTCCTGGATTATCAGACAAAAATTCTGACAGAGTCCGAACGGGCTCCGAAGTTTGCGAGAGTAGCGGACGAGTTTGGAGCACCAGGACACAGGGCGGGTAGGAGGAGGGAGGGAAGGGTGAACGTACAGGACTTTGACGTGCCTGCTCATTGAAGCTTGGTTAATGTAGAGGGAAAAAGAAAGAAAGGACGGTCAGCGGTTGGAGCATCCTCTACGTTGAGCAGATTTGGCGGAGAGGGGGTGCGGCTGTGGTGTGAGGCGGTGCCACGGATTCCGGTGTGGCTTGAAAGGTTGACGGGTGCGCTGTGAGCTTATGATTGTGCCAGATCTTGACAGAATCGAGTGTAAGTAGAGATCATAGGTCATTGCAGAGCTTGAACCGTCTCGCTTCCGGCGGACTGAGTCAACAAAAACGGCTGGGAGAGAGACGGAGTCATTCAATAGCACACATATCACTCACAGCTTTGAGCATTACTTATATAAATGTTCACAGAACTAGATAAGACTTGTAGTTGAACAGGAAAAACAACAGATACTTGCACAGCGAGCCAGCCAGCGCCAGCGTACTCGTGGCACTCCCCGCGCACGGACCACGAACCGAGCTTCGCTCGTCTCGCCTGGCCCCTTCCCTCCCGCTTCTTCGCCTCACTTTTCGCACTACCGCAAAAACTCGCACGATGCAGCTCCTCCTACCAGTCCTCCTCCTCACCACCACGGCCTTCGCCCACCCTCTCGAGCAAGTCACGTTCAACGCGCTCGCTCCGTCGCCGCACTTTGACGCCGCTCAAGCGTGTCCGAACCCGCCCGCGCCGTCGTGCCCGCTTCCGTACGCGATTTCTCGCTTGTTGTGGGAAGAAAGTGAGCTGATGTAAGCGTGAGCTATGCAGGGATGGCGTCAACTCGTGCTGCACCAACACGCCTGGAGCGTACTTTGTTCAGTCAGTCCCCCCCCCTCGTATCTCCGCCTGGATCCCTGGCTGACGACGCGCGTTTATTGGGTAATAGGACGCAGTTCTGGGTGTGTCGATCTGTCCAGTGTATAAGGAATTGGTGGAAAGCTAATGTAGTGAGCTTTTGAAGGACACGAACCCTGTCGTTGGACCTGTGAGTGCGATCCCCTGGGCGAGAGTATCAAGGGAGGCGCGGAGCTAATCTACGATGGTGCGATGCTGTTCATAGGTCGACTCGTGGACTGTTCATGGGTGAGCAGTACCTTTATTGCTACTCCTGTCTATTCCTGCTGATTTGCGACACTTCGTAGACTCTGGCCTGTCCGTACCACCTTCCTGAGACGAGCTGGGGCTTGGCGAGGCGCGCGTACGGAGCTCAGCTGACGGAGATTCTCACCATCGCGCGACAGGACCACTGCGATGGAGTGACTTTTGACGTGAACTGCGACCGTGAGTCTTGTCTCGCTGCCACCAGGTCTGAACGAGAAGCTCATCGCGTCCCTTGTCCGCGGCTGGACTGACAGAGTCGAGGATGTACCACAACATCACCGAGATCCTCCAGTCCTTCAACCAGACTGAGATGATCCAGTACATGTCGTGCGTCTATCATTTCTACTCCCGATCGCGCACCCTATCAGACGGAGCCCGGAGGCGGACGCTGTGGTGTGGTCTGGAGCGAAGCGCAGATGGACTGGGGCGGAAGCTGACGCTGTGGACATGTGCATCTTGACAGGGAGATGTGGCTTCCCAACCGTGGTTCTGCCGACTCTTTCTGGGAGCATGAGTGGAACAAGGTTCGTCCCGCGTTCACCTTCGTCCGGAATGAGGTGAGTGTATGCAGAGTGACTGACGAGTGGTGCGTTGTGGAGTAGCACGGGACGTGCGTAAGCACCATGTACCCCAAGTGCTTTGGTGCGGACTACACCCCTCGTGAGTCTTCCACAAGTTTTTATGGTTAGGGCAAGGGGAGGGTCGGTGCTGACGTGGTGCGATGAACGCGGAGCAGAGGAGGAAGTCGTGCTCTACTTCCAGAAGTGCCTCGAGCTTGTGTGCCATCTTACTCTTTTATGTCTACACTTGTACTTACATCCGACGTCGAGCAGTTCAAGTCTCTCCCAACCTACAACTGGCTCGCCGACGCCGGCATCATCCCCTCCACCACTGCGACCTACACGCTTGAACAGCTCCAAGCCGTCGCGAGGGACCGCTTCGGGTTCGAGACCATCTGGCAGTGTCAAGGAAACCAGCTGCAGGAGGTGTGGTGGGGCTTCACGACGATCGGGAGCGTCATGACTGGGACTTTTGTCCCGAGTGAGAGGGGTGGCGCGAGGATGGACTGTCCCGCGTAAGTTGTTTCCTTTCACTCTTTGCTTTTGTTTACCGTGAATGCTGATTACACCTACTCAACAGCACTGGAATCCGCTACCTTCCCAAAACCGGCACTCGCCCTTCCCCGACCACGCCCGGAGGTCCAGCGCCTACGCCAACTGGAGCGCCGAGCGGAAGGGTCTTCCTCAACGTCGTGCTCGCGAGCAGTGGTTCCGCGAAGGGGTGCCTCATCAGCAACGGGAAGTGGTTCACTAGTGGGAGCTGTGCCGGTGCGTCCTCTGTTCTCGCTCGTGGTTTGATGTGGGTTCAAGGGGAGGGGAAAGCTGACGTGGTGCGGAGGGGAAACAGGATACACTGTCTCGAACCCGCTCGCGCTTGAGACTGGAACGGAGGCGGCAGACGAGGGGTTCACGCTCAGTACCACGAAGGGACCATGCCAGGTCACGGGGCAAGGCGCGTTTGCGTGTGGTGGGGGTCTGAACCCTACTACTTTTACCGTCGTACGCCCTTTTTCTCTCTCTCCGACCTCTTTTCCGTAGAGCTGATATAAATGTGTGTGGTCAAGGACGACTCGGGAGACCTCGTTTATGCGAAAAAGGCGGCGTTCTATGCGCCCTCGATCCCGTCGGGGACGAAGCAGGTCGATGTCTTGACGGGGAGGGCGGCCGTCGAGGTCAGGTTGAGGTGGGGACCTGCTGGCAGGTGAATGGTGGGTCATTGGGAGTTGTTAAAAAATGATTCGAAGTTGCTTTTGCTATTCTCGTTGGTGATGGCGGGAAAGAGACGGCACTAGAGCATCGAGAGCACTGGCAATGTCGAGCGGTTCAAACAGACAGGTTGACGTGGCGTGCTTGAGGTCTATGCCTAAGGCACAGAACAGCGTTTCGGCGACAATTAGTGGATTACCATTTTTTTTTTTTTTCGTTGAGTTTCGTCTCGTCCGAGCAACCACAAATGGCGGCCAGGAATGTCCGATGGTGCCAGCCCTTGGCCAGGGCTCCGGAATTCCGCAAGCACCGAGAGCGTACAGGGAACGTTCAGCGCTCAGCCTCGCCCCCGTCTCTCGTCTTTCTTATCCCTTCCACACCTTTCTCACTATAGCAAACAAATTTTCATACATACTTCAGAGAGTCACCTGCTTTTGAGCATCACCTACACCCTCAAGCTCCCACCCAGCCATCGTCGCTCGTCTTTGTCCCACAACGCTGGGACCCCAGTTACTCGTTCCAGGATCTCACCTCGCAACTCGGGCGTCTTTTCGAGGCTCGGTCACGGCTGTGATTGGTGGAAGAATGTTTGGAAGAGTCAAGGGAAGTATTGGCGGCAAGATCTTGAACCGTGAGTCTCGCTTTCGTTGCGAATGGAACGTGCGATGCGGGGGAAGGAACGAGGGCGCGTGCTCGGCTCGCGGGTGTAGTTCACGACAGTTACTGATATGAATTGATTGAGGTCCAGGAAGAGCAGATGTAAACGGCAGAAACGGAGTCGTCGACACCGACGCTGCGTCGCCCATCGCATCGACCTCGACCGCCCCTCCCGCCTCCTTTCGCCTCACTTTCCCACCCTTCTTCTCTTCCAAATCCCAGGACGACAAAGACCTTGCCTTTGTTCGATCCCTCCAAGACTCCGAAAACCAACTCCACCTCTCTGCGGAAGCCGCGAGCGCGGCATACATCGAATCTCTTCTTGCGGCTGAGAGGGCCGAACAGGCGAGGTTGGAGGTCGAGACGTTGGAGTTGGCGATGGAGTTGGAAGAGGAGGAAAAGGGGAGGGAGGAGAGGAGGAAGGTGGAGGAGGAAGAGGGGAGGAGGATGGTCGAGGAGTTGACGGAGAGGGAGGAGAATGGCGTCGTCGTGTGCGAGGTTTGTTTTGATGAGGTGTATAAGAAGGGGAGCGTGTTGGTCCAGTGTGGTGAGGTGCGTCTGGGAGAGCTATTTTCTACTTCCTTGTTACGCAAAGTACTGATCTCGACCTTGCTCTCACTCACGGGCACCCGACCACACCTCCAGGGCCACGTCGTCTGTCAAACCTGTGCGCTCGAGGGCACGCTCGCCGCCCTTTCGAACCTCGACGCTCGATTGGCATGCCTCGCCGACGCAGACTGCACGGCTCGCTATTCGGACGACTCGACGCACCTCTTTTTGAGCCACAAGGAGTGGGAGAGGGTCGAGAAGCTGAGGATGGAGAAGGATATCGAGGCCGCTGGCGAGGGCGTTAGGATGTGTCCGTATGTCCTTAGCTTCCCTTTTTTCGATTTTGCAAGTTTCGGTGGATGACTGACAGCGAGTCGGTCGTTGCAGGCACTGTCCATACGCCGTTGTGATCGAGGACGAGGCGATGACGGACCTCGAATGCCGCAACCCCGTGCGTTCCTCTCCCCCTCCTTTCCCCACCTCTAATCGTCCCACTGACTGATTATTTGTGCGCAGGAATGCCTAAAGTCGACCTGTCTCGCATGCAAGCGCGCGTCGCACGCCCCCGTCCCTTGTGCGATCGCTCATCCCTCCGCGATGCATCAGTTGGAGGAGGCGATGTCGAACGCGCTCATTAGGGAGTGTCCGGGGTGCAAGAAGAAGTTTGTCAAGAGGGATGGGTGCAATCGGGTGAGTTTGGGGGGTTTCCGTATTGGGGATGCTCGGGGGGAGACATGTCAGCGCTGCTCGCCCAGGGGAGGCTGAGCGGAGGAAACGTTCGTCCTAACGCGACTTCGATGCGGACAGATCACTTGCGTCAACTGCGGCGTCACTTCCTGCTGTATGGCTCCAACTCTTTTCTTCTCTCTTCCGAGAACTCGACGTTGATCACGTTTCTTCCTCCCCTCCCCCTTCCACTCACGACACACCCGCCCAGACCTCTGCCGCGCCAAGATCACGGGCTACGACCATTTCAACAAAGATCCAGGCCCTTGTAACGGCAAGTGTTTTGATTCCAAGATTGTCGATCGAGAGGTGCGTTGCTTCTAAGTTAATGGGATTGGGTTGGGGAAAAAGGTTGACGAGTGCTTGTGGTGGCAAAGGTCGAGGGAGCTAGAACAGCGAGGTTGGGAAGCTTGAAAGGGGATGATAGGAAGAGGGCGGAGATTTTAAAGATCAAGTAGAGTGGTGGGAGACTGGTGTAGTGGGAGCGAAGGAGGGGACGGGAGAAGAGTGGACGGAGGGCCACAAGGGATTGTAGATGTGCTGTTATTCCTTTCTTAGCTCTTGAAGTTTACGTCCCGTGTGTTTCGTTGAGGTTTTTTCAGAGGTCTGCCGCTCAGAGGGCTCGGAGTGGTCCGGCGGGATGACGCCTGTTGCGTGGACGGAACTTGTCGAGGGAGTGGTAGCGTAACTCCGGATGAGCGACTGACATGAGTAGGTCAGCAAGAGGTCAGGATCTCGGAAGAGACATGAAAGGATACCTACCCTCTCGGATTCCATCATGCTGGAGCGCTTGCGCGGCGGTCAGGCGTTTCGCTGGGTCTTCCTCCAGTAGCCCTCTCGCGAGTCGGAAGAGTTCTTTGCCTGCAAGGAGATGGCTCAGTTGATTGAAAGGGTCTGAGCTGCGGTAGAAGCTAGGCTTACAGTGTGCGTCGTAACGCCTTGACCACATCAGGAACTGTTGCGTCTTAATGGGGATCTTGGCTTGGAACAGCTTGAGGTCCGCTCCAAGGAAGACAGGGAGGTTCTGGTCAAACGAGGAAAAGTATGAAGACGGGGCTGCTGCTCGCTGGTCTGGTCTGAGGGAACTTGCCATGTTTTTGATGATAGAGAGAACGTCCCTCGCGACATCTTTGTCATTGTCTTTCACCTTGGAAGGCTGAAAGCCGTAGTTGTTGAAACCAAGAAGCCTAGCGAATATGACGAAGAGTTAACGAGATCCTTGAAGGGTAGAAATAGACAGACCTACTCTAAAACGATGCAGCCCAGAGACCAGCAGTCCAGTGCTGGGGCTGCATGAGCTGGCCACGTGGACCCTTGCGGGACCTGGTCTCCACGGTCGCCTTTCGCGAAGGCTCTGAGACCTTCGGGCGCAAGGTAGGCGTACGTCGTTTGCCAGTTGGAGGCCCGAGGAAGTCTAGAGCTCGGAAGGTACGCCGACCCGAAATCCGCGATCTGGATGCGGTAGCCGTCCCAGTACCCGCCGGTAACGAGCACGTTGCCGGGCTTGAGGTCGTTGTGCGTGATGGCGTAAGAATGGAGGGCATTCAGTCCCTGGATGAGCTGAGCGGTGAAGTTGAGAACCATGGAAGAGGTGAGATCGCGGCGTTTCGAGCCCTTTGGGATCATCGCACTGAGCGGGAAGCGCATCAGCTCGGTCATGACGCAGCGAAGGCCGAGTGGGTTGTCGTTTCCGCCTTGAAAGGAGTTGTGGAGCGAGGTTTGGAAGTTGTAGATTCCGGTTGAGTGACGGAGTGTGGTTAGGTAGTCGAGAGTTTCGCATTCGCGGTGCGCGGCGACCATCTTGACTCGCGGGAAGAAGTACTTGACGGCCACGAAGCCATGGGTGGGATGCTGGTTTTGTTACAGGAAGATTGTATAAGTAACAGACCTTCATTCAGAAGTAGGTAATCCTTTAAGCTTACTAGGTAAACTTCGCCGAACTGAGTCACCAGACCTGATCAGTCAAGGGTTCAGGATTAGTAAATAGAGAAACTACCGTTCCCCGCCCGATGAGCTTCGTAATGGTCCACTCCGGCAAATTGTTGTCTTTGAAGAGACTTCTGTTAGCAATGCAGCCCTCTCAGACTGGCTATGCATGACGGACCATTCGCCGGCAACGAAATCATCGGCGCCTTCTCGTTCAGAAGTTTGGCGTGGTAGGCATCGGATACTGCTTGGACTGTGGAGCTTATTAGGTGTGGACTGATAGGGCTGAGCCAGGGGGAAGGGGGCGCTCACATCGTGCATCTATCGCCCCGAAAACTTGCTCTGAGGAGCGGCGGACGGTGAAGAACGGAGCTCAGCGCCTCTCAACACGTAGCTTCTGCTATAAAGGGTAACCGCTTTACCAGTGGTGTGGAAGGGATTCTCATCTAAGCTCTAGCAGCAGTTAGCAACCGACGTTTTTTTTTCTTTTCCTTTGTGACGCCTCCCGAGGGGTGTACGGTTTGAAGGGCTTACGTTGGGGCTGGTACAAGGCGCCAAAGGCGCCGCCTTGGCTGTAGATCGCTGGGTACTGGGACGAGCCGGACATGTGAAAAGTTGAACAAACAATCACGAGAGACAAGGCCGAAGAGGCTTGCCTTCGGCGCTCCGAAGGATAGGCGGGAAAAAAAAAAAGGAGAGCGGCGGAGAACCGCGGTGGGCGTTACCCTGGTGGCGGTGCTGGTCTGACCTCCGCCCTTCCGACGGCCATTGCACTTTAGAGAGCAAAGAAACCTGTGGCAAGCTGATCCAAAGGATCTCATTATGGTCAGCTTGGTGTCGCACCGAGAGCGCTAAACAGTGAATATCAGGCCACGTGTTCATTCAAAGGAGCTCTCGGCGTACCGCGCCGTTGGATGTGGCCGCGAGGGCTATTTCGAAAAAGGACAAAAGCTCTTCTGTCTCGTGCACAACGTGCTCTATCTAGGACTCCCGCGCTTACCGAGGCTTATTTACGATTCGCCGTGCCCTGGACGCGCCGGCGAATCGCGTGATTAGCACGTCTTCGTTTCTGGGCGTAGACGCAAACTTTCACTTCGAAAGCAAGAGTCGCTCTTCCTTTGGCCACTCCCTGGATAGCGTATCTGTCCATCACACCCGCTTCCGTAGTCCTGAACTTCGCCAGATGAGCTCAATCACGGTGCGCGGAGCGTCTGTCGCCGCTTTGGAAACGACGCCGCTGCTGGGTAAGCAAGGTCGCTGTTTTGGTCTCGACACAGATTGAAGCAGAGTTGAATTGATATTTCTGACAGTCAAAGAAGAAAAAGCCGCCACGCCTCTCATCTCCGCCTTTCATCAGCTTGTGCTCGTCGTCTTGCTCCTGGCCACTTCGTTCGCGTTCACCGCGGTCTCGCTATTCTACCTCATCCGACAGTTCACTTGCGAGGAGTACTACAATAGCGGGGGGATATTCGAAGGATCCGGCGATAGATGCGCCAGAAGGGAGATTGAAGCTGAGACGGCCAGGTGAGTTGTCGCTCTTCCCTCGAATGTAAGTGGATCAACTCTCAACAAGTTCGGGAAATAGGCAGGTCACGCTCATGGTCACCCTGGGTACTGGATGCGGAATCTTCAACCTCGTCTCCTCAACGTACTTCCTCCAGAAGCTGGGGGTGAGACTCACGATGGTCTCTCAGACCTTTTGGCCCATCCTCCGGAACTTGTCTCAGATCTATGCCGGTGAGCCTAGCTGATGCCAATATTGCATTTGGACGAGCTATTTACTAACATATTCCACTTGTAGTTCATACCGGTGGCTACACCGGCATCAGAATTATTCAGTTCAGTCAGCTCATTACTGTCCTTGGTGGACCGAGTGGGTACCAGTACGTCACATTTACACAGGCGCTCACGAGAGTCGAAAGCTTATTCTCACTTCTTTCAGGCTGGCCGCAAACACCTACACGTCCTATCTCGTCTCAAAGGAAGAGCGGACAGCTTCCTTCGGGGTCATCCAAGGCGCGGTCATGCTCGGAACTGGTCTCGCATTTACACGTCAGTTTCGCGTTCCCCTTTTGCTCATACCGACGTCTTAGACAGTTAATGAACGTGCATTATCACTAGTTGGCGGTGTCGTAGCAGACACTCTCGGGCCAGCGGCGCCCTTCATCTGCGCGCTGACGCTCCTCATCTTCTCGACGTTCATCTCCCAGTTCTGGCTTCCTTACGTCCCTCCCACACCGCCGGCCAGCGGAGCATCGTCGGGAGTTATTGCAAGTTTCCTTGCACCCTTGACGGTGTTTGTGCCTAGGGTCGTGGGCACAACGGCTGGTGGGCGAAAGAGGCACTATGGAGTACTCATTCTGGGGTTTGGTGGGTTCATGGGCGTGCTCGCTACTTCTTTCGTGCCGTAGGTCCTCTTTCTCTCGACTTGGAAGTGCCAAGTCTAATCTGTGCTATCCCCAGATTCATGCTCCAGCTCCACGCCACGAACAAGTTTGATTTTACACCAGCTTGGGTGCGTCCCCTTAACTCCAGGCATCGCAAACAAGTCTCACTTCACTCCTTCACCTACGCAGAACGGCTACCTCATGTCCACCACATCCCTCATCCGCGCCGCTTTCCTCACTCTCGTCTTCCCACGCATCATCGCCGCCGGACGGGCGTGGTACGCGCGTCCCTCGGACACCACGTCAGCACTCGAGGGCGGCGTCGCGCCCGAGAAGAAGAAGGACTCGCATTTCGACTTGCTGTTCTTGAGGATGTCGTTGGTGGTCGATGCGGTTCTGACGGGGTTGACTACGTTCGCGTCGACTCCGACGCATTTGTTTATCGGTTAGTTGGAGGTTCTGTGGATGCGTGTGGTTTGGGGGGAGGCTGACGTGGTCATCGGACTTAGCCGCCGGCGTCATTCCGCTTGCTTCTGGAAGCGCATCGGCATCCAAGGGAGTGATCATGTATGTTGCTCTTTTCCAATTGAAATACATTCGACTCACAAGTGGTGTAGGGAGATGGTGCCTGCGGAGGATGCCACGAGGGCGTTGAGCGCATTAGCTCTTGTAGAGATGGTGCGTGCCTCAGACCCATGCTTTCTATTTTCTTTCATCGGCTGAAAGAAAAACCTTCTAGATCGCCACCGTATCAACAGTCTCGCTCTTTGGAGCGATTTTCTCCGCTCTCAGTGCGATCGGCGAGGCGTCTTACGTCTTTGTCATCAACTCGGTGCGTTCGGCTTCTGCAGACCGCAGTATACCACATTCTTTGTTGACACAAGTTACCTTTTCAAGGCTCTTGCCCTGGTTGCTGCGGCAATCCTTCTCTTTGCGAGATTCCCGCCAGGGGTCAAATCGGAGGAGGACGAGGCGAGGTCATGAATAGAGTCTGTGAAGTTACACAACGTCTTCTGTCACATTGACCTGCTTCATACCTTTTGATTTGTTTCTGTGATCTCCCATGCTCTTTGTCGTTCCGATGACATTCAGCACAGCCTGGTGCGGACCCCTCGGAGCGGCGCTCCGGGGTGCTGGCTCCTCCCCCCAGCTCCTCTTCTCTTTTTCTCGCTTCAACCTACCGCAGGTCTTCGAGTCATATCAAGAAATGTCGCACTCTGGGTTGATGCGGACCGCCAGCGACCAGTGGAGGGCCCGCAATGACCGGCAAGAGATCGAGACGAAGCTCCGGGAGGCGATCGCGGAGCTCAAGGCTTTGGGGACGGCCTTGTCGAGCCTGAAGGCGTCGGTGAAAAGCAACAATCTTCAAGGAGAAGATTACCTACGTGAAGCGGCGAAGGTTGTCAGTGGTGTGTTGGGTAGTGTGCTGAAGAGGCCGGGCGACTCGATGCCTAAAGATGCGACAAAGGCCATCCCGAGATTGAATGCTCTGGCCGTCGGTCTCGTCAAAGGGGACAGGCTTCCCAGCTCGAACCCGCTCCCGGAGGCCCTACTTCATGTAAGTAACGCCCCAGAATATTACCATTGAGGCCACGCTGATAGACTCACTTCGTACTTTCAGATTGCCCAAGCCGCTACACAGACCCCGGACCCAGCCCGCATCCTCTCTTATGTAATCAGGTGTTTCCGAGCACTTGATCGGTTCCATCTCCACTCAGTCACGAGTAATGAGCGAGCTGAGCAGTACCCGACTTGGATCCAGGTGCGTTCTCCTTTACTCTTTGACGAGCGCTCTTGTGGGCTGACAACCACTCTATAGTCGGAGGCGTTTCAACTGGAGCAGATTTGCGTGAGCTTCGCTGGCAATACATGCTTCTTTGTTGTTCTTTCCACTGACTGCTTGATGCCGAGCAGAGCCAGTACGGAGTGTACGAATCACTTGGTCAAAGCACACGTGGGCGCAAGGTCTACGCGCGGAAGGCGCTTCAGAGGAAAGGCAGAGCAGGGTTCTAGAAAGGAGGATGGAAGAAGTGCTCTTGACATCGGATGACATGAGAATACAGAAGCTACCCTACCCTCTCCCAGAGAAGTCCGGTACTTGCCACGTGTTGCTACCGTTGTCGCTGGTCCAAGCTCGGCGCCACTGAGAGGCTCGGCGGCGGCTGCGACTGCTCCGCCGTGCTCTGCCTCAGTCCATCCACACCTCGAGCAATCATTCACAGCCCCAAATTATTCTGTAACTTTTTCAACAATTATCTCTTGATTGCGACCTCACCCTGGACGTCTGAACCGAGCGCGAAGCAGCAACGCGTCAACGAGCTCGGCGGAGGGCAGCAGAATGGGCGTGCACGGCTTCACGTCGTGGGTCAACAAGCAGTCGAGCCTGCCTACGACTGTCGTACTTCCTCTAGACACACCTGAACCTCGACCGATCCCGCTCGTGCTCGACGCGCTCGCGTTCCTCTATCACACGGCGCTCGTCGACACCCTCAGAGGAGGCAACTACCGCCAGTACCAGCTCACTCTGCGGCGGTATATCGAGTACTGGAGAACAGTAGGGTTGGAGCCGATATTCGTCTGGGACGGTGCGCCTTTCTTCCTTGATGCGAGCTGTTCGAGGGACCGCCGAGGTGAGCTCACGCAATGGCGACGACAGGTCCATTCGGCGCCTCGAAGCTCTGCACGGTACTCCAGAGGTCAGAGCAGAACCTCGCCAAGTCAATCTCGTACTTTCGAGCGTCAGACGAGCAGCGAGCGACGCCGTTCTTCCAGAAACTCGCGCGCCGCCTTCCGCCGCTCAGCACGCTCGCCGCGTTGGACGAGTTGAGGCAGCTTGGGGTCGCGAGCTACTTTGCGGAGGAGGAGGCGGACTCGCCGACGGCGGAGCTGGCACAGCGGTTAAACGGTTTTGTCGTGTCGAATGGTGCGCCACTGAGAGCCTGTGGTGGGAGGAGGGCTGACTGACGTGGTGCCATGCTTCAGACTCGGACTACTTCATCTTCAACGCCAGCTGTCGTGGATACGTTCCGCTCACCGCCATTGAATACGGCGACAACCACTCGACGTACCTCCCCGCCTCCTTATGGCCTTCCTCATCTCCCACCATCCGACTCCGCGTCTACCATCACCAGTCGATCGCACGACTTCTCTCCCTTCCTCCACCATTCCTTCCCATCCTCGCCGCTCTCATTGGGAACGATCACGCAGACTTTGCGAAGGAGTTTGCGCTCCCGGGATCGAAGGGCCCAACGTTTCCGGGGCAGATGGACGCGGCGACGATCTTGAGGATCGCGAGAGCGTTGGAGGGGTTCAAGACGATGCCAGCGACGACATTGGCGGAGATCCAGGAGGTGATGTCTACGGTTCTGCCGAGGCTTCAGAGAAGGCCGTCGGACGACGTCAACATTGTAACAAAGTTGTCGAGGTCGGCACTTTCGTACGCTCTCCAGCCTGTCGACGTTCCCTCTCCGTCTTTTCCCCTTCATCCGCTACCTCCCGACTCTCCGGCCACCACGACTTCGAAGGCCCTGTACCTCAACGCCTTCAGAGAAGGGCGGATAGGAACCTTCACCCTCTCGATCCTGAAACACGGCATCCTCAACACCAGCGGATCGACCGACAATCCCGACTTCCAAGCGCCAGCAGTCACGTTTGGCAAGCCAATCCGACTATGGATCTACGCCATCCTCAAGGAAGCGGGACTGCTGCTCCCGCCGAGGGTCAGTGTCGTCGAGTACGACAGGAAGCAGGACCACGTCACTGCTGCCACCGTGGCGATTCCCGACCTCGCAAACCTCCTTTCGCCTTTATCGTTCCCGAACCCCAATCTGTCTTCCATTCTCGCCTCGCCAGTCGACGTCCGACTATCGCTCTACCTCGATGCTCTCAAATGGCCCACCACGCACCCCACTCCTCCGCCGACGTTCCTCCCCCTCGTCCTCGCCCTCCGACATATCCAACGACTCAGTAAACGGCCTTGGTCGCCATCCGAGCTAGGGAGCGCAGTCCTCACCGCTATCCTCCTTCAAGTCCCTTCCCATGACCTCTCGTCGCTGACGCGAGGACTCGCGCCTGTCCCGCCAAAGCACTTTATCCAGAAATCGGCCGAGCTCATCCAGACGCTGTTGCACGTCAATATTCTAGGGGAAGTCTTGTTGCTCACGGGTGGAGTGCTTCCCGGAGTGCATGGGCTCTTTGATGGAGCGTTGCTGCATACGTTCTTAGGCATGGGAGTGGGGGTGCAGAGAGTTGTCGAGGGGTTGCCGGAGGCGCAGAGGGGGGTGTACGAGCAGGTCATGGGATGGGTATTGGTGCGGTGAGGTGGTGCAACTCGAGCTTGGCAATTCGAGCGGTATGAGCACGATCAATGGAAACTTCAGTGGCCCGTCAGTCAGTTGTAGTCGTGCTCACGAGCAGCGCAGAGCAGAGTTCGGGAATCACCCACAGAACGCTTGGAGGCTAAAGGTTGTCAAACTGTGATTTTCTTGTATCTAGAGGTTTCCCTCTCTGGCGCCAGGCACAAGCGAGTTTGAGAGGAACATGGACATTGGGGCAATGGAAACACGTGGCACTTCTTTGACCGCTCTGCGAGCTGAGCACGGAGAGAGGTCCTGCAAACAACGGACACCGGAAAAGCTCAAAAGCAGATCAACCGACCACAGTGCATCTCCAACCTCAAGTCTCAATTCCCACTTTTCCCCTGCTTCAACTTCTCCACCTCGCCCATCAACGCCCTCTCCCTCGTCGCCCACTCCACCGTCTGGCGATTCCACGCCTCCTCCCTCGCTTTCCACTCGCCCTTCGTAATCTCCCAGGCTTTCCTCTCCATGTCCCACGCTTCACGTTCAGATGGGGCGACGGTGGGGAGCTCGAAGAGGGAGAGACGGTGTTTGAGGGAGGCGATTTCGGATTCGAGGGAAGGGATTTGAAGGAGACGGGCTTCGAGTTCCCTGTGTAGAGGAGAGGGCGGTCAGGAGTGAGTAGGAAGGAGTGAGAGAGTGGAAGGACATACTTGACGTGTGCTTCTTTGCGCTCTCGGAACGCTCGTTGGGCTGCGCGGTTTTGTGCTGCTCGTTCTGCGAATCATCGTTCAAAAGGGATCAAGTCAGCTTCCGATAAGAGCTCAAGCATTAGAAAAGAAAGCCAACGCACTCGTGTTCTTCAGCACCTTATTCCCATCCGCACTCACCAACGCCTCCTCCTCCCCACTCCCACTCGCCCCCGCCGTCGTCGCGAGATCCCCATTCGCGCCCTCCCCAACCTCTACGACATCCTCACTCGTCTTCTTCCTTTTCCTTCCCGTCCCCTTTCCCTTCCCTTTCGGTTCCGCTCCTGCCACGCCCTCTCCTGGACCATCATCCTCCGCACGAGCAGCTTCCCCGCCGACGCCGTAGACGATCTCCTCGATCCGTGCGCCGCCGCCGTTGGTGGAAGTGAGGTTGGTGTTTGAGGTAGAGGTGGAAGCGACAGGGAGGTCGGGTGGGTCGTTGACTTGGTAGTCTGGTGTTCGGCCGTACACGATGTCTGAGTGTTGTTGTTGTTGGTTTAGAGCTTGTTGCGCAATCTCGGGGAGGGAGTAGGAGGTGAGGTGGGTCGTGGAAGCGCTGGATGTGGAGGCGAAAGGGAGGAATGGAGGGTGGGAGGAGGAAGTGGTGGTGGTGGGAGGCGTGGGGTCGGTCAGAGCTGTTTGTTTGGGAGTAAGCCGGCGGAGAGCAGGGTTAGCCATCGGTCTTCGGTGGAATCCTTCGCCACCAGCTCGGAACAATAATGGAAGAAATGAGAGTACATACCAGGATCAAACATCTCCATGCCGAGGTTCTTCTTCGCTTCTGCCGCCGGTGCGCTCCCGCTCTCAGCAGCCGCCTCTCCGGAGGGAACACTCGCGGCGAGCGCCTCGAGGAACTCGCGTGGTGGGACGCTGAGCGTCGGTACGGCGCTCCCTGAAATTTCTGTTGATGGTGCGAGCTGCAGCGGTGAAGCCATCGATTTTGATGCGACTTTTGAGGGGCGATTCAGACGAGTGTCCAGAGAGATGTTGTTTGTGTCGGTTGGCGCGAGACCCGAGCGAGAGCAGGCTGGAAGTGGGGATGTCGATGGATGGATGCTGTGACGGTATGTGTAGATTATTGAAGGATCGTGCGAGTTTTGGGTCAAGGTCGGGAAAATCGTGTGAGAAGTGAGGAGCGTAAGCCAGAGCGGCGGCCGGCCAAACTTGGCTGATTCAGCAAGCCCTCCCCCCTCCCGACGACCGAATCCCGAGCGCCAGCCCGCGCCGATCGGGACGGTCCCTCGACTGGTTCTCAAGGGAGACGTGGCAGAGGCACGCGGACAAGCCATGCTGGGCTGCCTTGCTGAAGTTTTGGTCGATGAGCTCTGGTGAAGTTACATCTGATATCAGATGTACCGGTACTGATGACGTGTCCGACAGCTCTCATCCTGTCCCCAGATCTGGGGACAGCGGGACGGCTTTCTATGCAGGATGCAGAAAAGAAGCTGAATAGCTTTGACATCAAATCACAGGCCAAAGTTGGTGTAGATCTTGCGCTTTCGACTGGTCAGGCCTAACGCGTGTTGGACATGCTTCTTCTCGACCTCCTTCGGCTGGTGATAGACCACCCCCTATACAGAAAATTGATCAGCTCGTAGCTTCATGTTTGAGCAAGGGAACTCTACCAAGGCCGTGTCAATGGCATTCCGTTGTTTCTGGCGAATAAGGGGCGTCAATCAGCGGGCCTTCTTTCCAACAGGATAGTGAGGACTTACTCCTAGGATGTTGCTGATGCGAGCTTCGTCGATCTCTCCGTAGAGGTGCTCGTAAAAGTGCCAAACCTCGTTGTCTATCCCTTCGGCGCAGACGTCGATCTCTGTAGACACGTGTTGGTACCAATGGGAACCTGGGGGGCAGTCGCACGCTTTGAGCGCTTTGACCACCTTACACGCTACCTGTTGAGGCCATGGGATTGAGAAGTTTGCGCTGTTTCCCATGGATCAAAGGACATACCGACAAGAGTTCCTGCAACAATGCATGAACCTCTACCATCCGCGGTAGGTTCCCCGGCGCCACTGGGACGTGCCCTCCCTGCACCGCTGCCAAGCTCCACTCGAAAATGACCGAGATAAAGTCGTCGTCATTGACGAAAGGACTGCCCGAAGCTCTGTGGAGGGCTTTCAACGTCGCTGCGTCGCGTAGCAGCGGGACGGGATCGAGGACGTGTGATCCGCTTCCGAGGGTGCCGTGGGTCTGATTGTAGGCGCCGATGACTTGGTGGTTGAGTTGTGCGATACAGTAGTCCATTCAGCCGACGCAGCTGAAGATGTAGCTGACAAAGCGTTGAAACTCGGCGGTTTTGCGAACGCTGGAAAGAGGACGTTACAAACAAGCGGAAAATGCGAAGGAGGAAGCTTGTGAGCACTAATTGGAAGGAAGGTAGGGGGAATGTGTAGCTCACGGATCATTTTGAGCAATCTTTGATACGTGAATCTCTTGCGGCGCCTCAGCGATGGTCGGAGCCCGCGATGAGGGGGTGTCGAAGCTCGGGCGCGATTGGACGGGCCGCCCTGCCATGGTGCTGTTTGATCTTGCTCGAGAGGGTCGGCTCATTTCGAAGTAGTTTGAGCAACAATGCTGATGAGATCCAGCAGTATATGAAGAGTTGAAGGGAGGGGTAGGAAGGCAAGGACCGGTCCCCTCGCGGAGGCGGGCCCGGCGAGACTGAGGCAGTGCAGCGGGTTCCGATGAGACTACGCAGAGTACTCCTGTAATCGAATGTGACTTTTATTGATACTTCGCGCAGCTTTTACGAAAATATGCCCTCGATTGCGATAGTGAGACTTTTTGGTGCAGGGGAATCCGAGGACATGAGTGCGCCTGCCGAAAGCCACACCGGGCGCAGTGAGTCCAAATGCGTACGCTCGCCGGGAGGGTCAGGCTTGCCCTCCTGCGCACAACTCGCACGACTTTGCGGTCAACCACGATGGAGACTGACGAGCAGCCGCTGTACGACCC
Source organism: Pseudohyphozyma bogoriensis (assembly GCA_024364755.1). Classification (NCBI taxonomy): domain Eukaryota; kingdom Fungi; phylum Basidiomycota; class Microbotryomycetes; family Chrysozymaceae; genus Pseudohyphozyma; species Pseudohyphozyma bogoriensis. The sequence goes on from JALBUQ010000004.1 coordinate 73,543, forward strand.
GACACCACCCAAGCGACAGGCTCGCGTCAGCTGCTTCAAGTGCGTTCCTCTCCGCCGTGCTCCGCCGCCGCTCTGAGCTGGATCCGCCCTTGTGGTCGTGCCCTGGAACTGACTCGGCGTTGCGTGCGTGGTGTGAGCAGGTGTGTCGCGGTGTCGGTGATCGTGTTTGTGCTCGCATTCGTCGCATTCGTCGCCTTCCTCGTCGCCAAAACTTTCTGGACCGACTTTGACGCCGCTCGAAGGCCGCACGTCGGGCTCCTGCACAACGCGTCGCACTCGACGCTCCCCGTCGTTCCGCTCGTTGGCAGGGACACGCACTTTGACGTCGCTGTCACTGTTTGGCTCAAGCCGGATGAGCTTGAGATTGCGAGCAGACGACAGGCTCGTCTGGCTCTGGCGGCTGCCGCGGAGGCGACGGACGGGCCAGTAGCGTCGGAGGGCTCGTCGGAGGGCGACGGCAAGGAGGGCAAGGGAGGCGCAAGGGAGCTCACGGACCTGGATTGGGAAGATGTGGACTCACAGGAGACGGCCCTGTTCTCCGGTGTCGTCTTCCGCAACCTCACGCTGAGAAGTAAACACGTGTACGAGATCGTCGACTTCACCCTCCCGACCAGTCGCTTGTGGGTCGCTTCGTTATCTCCAAAGAGTTTCAGCAGCTGACATCATCATTTCTGTAACATCAGCTGCGGCCTCAACCTCTCCCACACCGACCTGTACGCCAGCTTTGTCGTCCTCCCCTCCTCGCCCTCGCTCATCGACCACGCGACCAACTTCTCCGAATGGATCCCGGCGGACAAGACCCGTCTCAAAGGCCGACCTCATCCTGAACTCTTCGAGCTGAGGGACCAGATCTCCGAAAGCTTCCGAGCGATCCAGCCGCTCGTCGCGTTCAAGGCGCTCCCGGAGGATCCGGACGCGGAGGAGAAACCGAAAGCGGAGGAGAGCAAAACGAGTGAGGACGATGACGTGGACGACGATGGTGAGGCAGAGAGGATAAGATGGGAGAAGGAGGCAGAGGAGAAGAGGAAGAAGTTCAACTTCCCGCCAGGCTACAACTTTCGTGCGAAGGACAAGTACCAGCAGCCGCTCGTCATCACTCGGTGCGATCTCGTTCTTTCGTGCAGTCAACCTGGTCATTCGGTCTCATGTGTACTCTCTGCAGATCTCAGCTTCGTATCATTGACGATGTGTCCGAGTACGAGCTCAAGGCGTACAACAAGAAGCACATGGAGCTCAAGAGTACCGGGGTCCATCTCCTTCCTCCTGCGCTTCCGTTCAGAGCTGACATGTATCTCCACAGTGCGACCAATGGGCACCCAACAAGCAGAGCAAGCGAAGTCGAGACAGCTGTGTTGGGTTCAGGAAACCGATGGGCGCCAAGACGTCGGGATGGGAGGCCGTCGGACCGTTCGGGACGAGGGTCACGCTGAGCGCGCCGCAGGAGGACGGGTCGACGAAGCAGCAGAGGGCGTACGCGCCGTACATCTACCCTAGTGGGCATGCTCATAGTATTCTGGTGAGTGGTACTAGGCTGGTGGGGGGGAAGGTCGCTTACTTTATGTTTGGCAGGATCTGGTCCCCTTGCCGGTGAACCGCTCTGGTATCAGCAAGGACTCGGAACGGAACTTGCTGCCGTTGGAGAGCTACGAAAACTGCATTCGTGAGCACGGTTTTTTTTTGCTCATGCTCAACACCAGCTCAGCGGTGCCGTATTTGCAGTACGAGACTCGATCGACATCTCCTGGCGCGTGTCGTTCGCCGGAAGAACGCCGTCGAAAGCCTACATCGGTGACAGCCTCATGGGCGTCACGGACCCTCTCGTCATTGCTCACAACGCGAGTGACTTTGCGAGGATCAACCAACAGGATACGCATGAGATTTTGCGTGAGTCTTTGGATGGCAAGCTTGGGTGTGGAGCTGACGTGCCCCCCCCCCCCCCCCCCCCCCCCCCCCCCCCAGATGGACTTGCGGGGCACAAGCACTACCCTGACTCGCATCCCCGAGTCCGGCTTGTCCTTGATGCTTTCGCGTGAGCCTTTTCATGCCACCAACGGTTTGCCGAGGGTGAAACTAATTCTTCTCCATTCCAGCCTCGTCATTCAGCTAGTACTGTACTTCCTCGACCTCCACTACTGGCTCACCCGCTCCTCGACAATCGGAATCGCCGTTGCTGCCAACCTTCTCTACACCCTTTCCACAATCAGCTTCGACGTCGTCGGCGCGACTTACGCGTTGATCAAGGCCAAGAACGGCTTCGGCGAGTATTTCTTTGCAGGACTGTCTATGATTATCGCATGGTTGCCAAGGTTGGCGGCGTTGCAGGTGTTGTTGAGGGTGGAGGTCAAGTGGGGGAAGGGGTGGGTGCCGAGCGTCCGAGTGGGCAAGGCGAGCCATTGGGAGCGGGCGAGTGTCAAGACGGATCGGTCGACGCCGGTGCATGTCTTTGCAGCCGTGAGTGACACTATCCAGCTTGAGTTGTCTCTGTTGCTAAAGTTTGGTCCTTGTGAATGCGTGCGCAGGTCTTCGCGATCGTCTTCGTCGTCTACGCCCTCTTCGAGCCGACCATGATCCACGTCATCAAATCTCTCTTGCCCCTCCCCGGTCCCGACGACATCTCCAAGGAAGAGAGGTTCAACTACTGGATGACCGTCCTCTTCAACGCCGCGTCATTCACCTTTGTCTTCGCTCAGGCTCTGATGAACCACAAGTCGAGGACGTTTGCGGGTCGTCATCGTTCAGCGACGACATTGGAGTTTGTCAGGAGGATTGTGATCTTCGCGAGGATCTGGAGGGTTGTTGTGGGGAGGTGGGACGCGAGTCCGGGCTGGACTGTCGATGCGGCGTTTGAGACGGCCGCGGCGGGGATGCTGTGGTGGCAGAGTGTGAGACTGCCGTTGCCCGTTGATGGCGGGAGTGAAGAGTAGTGGAGGAGCTCAAAGTAATAGAATACAAATATCGCCTTTCCTACATAGCTTCTCTTTGCATGAGGTATGTTTATACTGAAGTGGTGGAGCCAGATTGACCAACGCAGATGGACATTTTCAAAGAAGCAAGTCGCTGGCAGAAGGGAGGTCATGCAATATTTCCAAGGCTGATCAGCTAAAACTACAATGTTGTTGCGAAAAAATGCGTCTGTTCATGTCCTGAACTCGTTCGGAAGGTATGCGGGCGTCCTCTCCTCCTCAAACAGTCGACCATACTCCAATAGCAGACGGAATAGGTCTGACGACATCCCAGTGAGCACATATATTCATCTTTTGAAAGTTGGGAAAGCAACCCACAAGCTTTGATGTCGATGATGCGCCAATTCGTCTCGGCCCACTCCCTGCCAGCCGTTGCAATCTCCTCCGCCAAGTCGTCGTGGTGGCCCTCTCGATCAGGACCGAGGCCGCCATCGAAGAAGGCCATAATGTTGTAGAGGTCCGAGTAGTCTTGTCGTACAGGGACCTGACAAGACCATTCACGTCAGCAAGGAGGCGTAGAACATGTGGAAGCGAATAGGGGACGCACGTAGTGGAGCCAAGGCTGGATGCGGCCGACGTACCACTCGGGGTAGCGGGTAGACTTGAGGACCACCTGGTTGGACATCAAATGGGTGCGGAAGCGAGCGCTGTAGCTATACCAGTGAAAACAATGTCAGTTGGTCGTTCATTGAGCAAGGGCAGGGAACGCTGCTCACGCATTGCCGTCGACGTCCATCACGTAGCGGTGCGTCGCCATCTCCTCCAACGAGAGCTTGGGAGAGAAAGGCAAGTTTTGGTTGACCCACTCGCACAACTCCGGCTGACACTGAACGGCCTCGTTCGTCGGCCGGACATTCATGTACCGCGCGTTCAGCTCCCCCAAACTCGACTCGACGTCCACCTGGTACTCGTGTCCCAATCGATCCTGCTTCGTCATCCGCACCGTGCGCTTGTTGTTGGTGTCATCCGAGTTGGTGAGAAAGAGGAGCCGGAAGCGATGGGATTCCCGCCAGTCCATCTCCCATTTGACGGCGACGCCGTCGGGCGAGCCGCGCCACACGACTTTGTGCACGGGTTTGTCAAGGAAGGAAGATTCGTTGTCGGGGTTGAGGTTGTAGAGGATTGGAGCGGGCCACAGGATGTCTCCGTTAAACTGGAGGTGTCGAGGTCAGAAAACGGGATTGCAAAAATTAGCTTGCGAGGCAGGGCAGGTGCTGACCTTGGTGCGGGACATGGCAAACGTGGGGACCAGCCTGCTGATCCAGGGCTGGAATGATGTACTCCCTGGAGATGAGTACGTCAGCACCCGTCACTTAACAGAAAGTTGCGCATTCTGAAGTAACTTGCCGTGGAGGTTCACCGTTCTGCGAAAGGGGACACGTGGTCAAGCCTGATGTCAAGCGCATCGAGGAAGGAAGCCACAAACTCACTTTGGGTTTTCGCAATAGTCCATCTCCGCGTAGTGATCCGCGATGAACGCTGGACCCGGAGGAGGGTCGCTCAACATCCCCATCCTAGACCGATGCAGGTTGGAGTCGGGTAGACACGTGCGAGCGCGATTGTCCCAACTAAGCGTAGAAGATGCCTTCAGTGGCTTTCTAGCAAGCAGTCATGCAACAGCTTACGAAGACGGCTTGTAGGTTGGCAACAGGCTTTCATCGACCACTGTGATGAAGAGCAGCGTCAGCGAAGACCCACACGAGTGGCGTGAAAAGCAGCTCACATCGACCTTCTTCTGACGCTTCTTTGTACCCTTTGTGAGCTAAGGCGTCCATAACTAACAGCGGACCATCGTGTAGAGCTGCGAAGATGTTTTCTCAGAGTGTCAGCATTCTTCCATCGCGGCTCATCCAGAAGAGAAATGAAGTCACTCACCTATCCAACAGTGACAGAGAGCGGGGCGAGGAACGTTAGTGGTATCCGAGTGAGTTGACTAGAGTAACGTACAGAGTGCAGCATCCATGTCAGGAAGCATATCGATAATCTCGTCCACCGTCTCCCCCCAAGGATCCGTCACCGGCGGCCGCCAATCCGCCCCCGTCCACGGCAGCCGCTTCCCATTCCGGATTCTCATGACAGCGTGCATCTTTTTCCCTTCGTCGTCGCCCTTCTCTATATCTTCGATACGCTCTCGCAGCTGGTCCGGGGAGAGGGAGAGGAGCGGAAAGACGTGGTCGGCGATCGCGTCGTATTCGTCGAGCAGCTGCACGCCGCGAGCTTGTGCCCAGTTGAACCTTGGTTGATCAGACTCTGTCAGCTCACCCACTCCCCAAAGATACATCCATTCTGATGCATTTTCATAAAGACAACTCACCACTTGTCGAACCCTTTCGGCGGGTCTCTTCTGTACCGCTTCCGGTACTCAATAATCGCCTGACTCAACGTCTGGCTCTGCTTCGCGACCTTGGCCTCCCACTTGTCCTTCGCATCCTTCATCAACGAGTAGATCGGATGCCGCTCGTACGGATGCGCATCCGTCGACGGCGTGGCATAAGCAAACGTCCCCTCCGTCGTCGGCGCGCGCGCAGTGAACCCGGACGTCGAGTGCGGCGTGAGGAAGTACATCCACAGCACCGTCGCCGTCAGTCCCAAGCCGTAGATGATTTGCAGTCGTGTTGAAGTCCGACTGCCGCGTCGATTGAATCGAGGGGACGACGGCAGGTCCTTGGACCGCCAGGCTGAGGAAGTGCCTTTGCCGACGATCAGGGGTACGGTTGGGCTCGAGGGGAGCGGCGGACTTCGTTCTTCTAGTGGCACTGCCGCCCAACCTTTGTTGCTCGGCAGTAGCGGCGAGGTGCGGGGACGCAGGACCATCGTCAGCCCCGTCTGTCGTGTGGTCTTGTCGGTGTGGTGTGGTCGCAGGCCAAAGCAGAGGGAATGAAGGTGGATCAGAGCCAAGCAGTCCGGCGACTTGTTGAGCACTCCAGTATCAAGTTGCTTGTGCGAGGTCGGCCAGGCCCTTAGACCCTGTGTTCTCTAGGATCCCGTGAGTTGCTCGATTCGGAAAAAGGACGCGCCATCTCGGAGCTCATCGAGCCATTTCCAGGGACGCGGATCGGAGGGAGGCAATTGGAGGGCAAGAATTGAATAGGAATCTGAATGCAAGAATAGATTGGATGGAAAGAAGGTACGGGAAGGAGCCAAGGAGGGCGCGTACTCGAACTTGGGCGAGGGCGCCCGTCCGCCAGACTTTGCGAGGGAAGGCCCGCCCTTCCACGTGGCGCGCTTGCAATCGTCATATGTCTCCAAAGCTTCTCCATCATGCCGAGCCTCTTCATATATACAACGCTTGAAAGCTTTCAGTGTCCGTTCACAATTTCCTCTCTTCTTCCGACCTACAAGACCATCGTCAACCCAATGACCCCGCTCGCGAGCGCCATCAGCGACGTGGACCAAGTCAGCCCTCCAGCCCCACCCGTGGAAGAATCGCCAGCGGAACTGCTGTTTGAAGAAGAGATAGTCGAATTGGAAGTCAAGGAAGGGTCCAGCGTCGCTCCGCTCGAACCGATGAGCGCGGGCGCGTTGCTCGACAGCGAGGCGAAGCCGACGGCTGGGTTGGGCGAAAAGCGGAAGGCGGAGTAAACGTTCTGTTGCGAGGAAAAGACACAAGGGGAAAGAAGGGTCAGTTTTATTAGAAAGTAGATCGGGATCCTTCTGAAGGAGGGTCGAGAAATTTCCTCTGACCTTGAGGAACACGTCGCCTGCGAAGAAGAAGAGACGGTACATTGTCAGCAATAGCGTCCAAAACAACCAGCTCAAAAAACATACCAACGATCCAATCAGGGCTGCTTGCACCGGTCTCGGTGATGAAGAACGCGCCGAGGCAGTAGCTTGCCGATCCTTGTCCGGCATTGAAGTCTGCGTCCGAACGGTTGTTCCCAAAAGGCGTCAATCGCTGAAGAAGGTTCCTGATGGAGTAAAAGTATGTACCCGATGGATCGATGTCGTAGACGATCCCTCCAAACTCCATGCTGACTTTGACGGTCGTCGCGCAAGGATAGGCCTGGACACAGCCTCACGATCAGCTTCTGGACCCTGCGTGAAGAACAACGAAACTTACATAATACCCACTCTGGCCACTCACAGTCACCGGTTGACTACCCGGAATGTTGTTGTAGATAGCCGTCACTGCAGCTGAAGGGCCGGCAATCAAGCCTGGAAAGGAAGCCACGTCATCAACGTGCTTAATTCAAAAAGAGGGGAAGAAAAGTCGACAGACTGGTGCCAGTATCAATTGCGACGCTGCTGTCGGTGATCCCAGTGGAGACACCTTGGACCGTGATGCCATCGAGAGGGATGAGCCAGTACGTTCCGTTGTCGACGAGAGGAACCCAGTTGAAGTCGCCTGTGGGATGGACGACCGGCGGTTAGCGAGTTCGCTCTGGAGGTGTGATGGCTTATACCAGAAGCTCACCGGTGTAGAGCGAAGAGTTGACGCCGCCGATTGTCATAATCCCTCCAGGCTTGATCTCGGTGATTCTGTTACCCTCGCAGCCCCATCAGCTCATCCGTCGTTCAGACACCCACCTCAAAACAGAAGAAAGAACACGCACGCATCAGCATCCTCAATCCACCTTGAAAACGCGAACCCAAACATTTGTTGATCGAACTGCCCGCCTTCGCTCAGGCCCTGGAGCAACGGCATCGAGTTGCTGCTCGCGAGTCGTTCCCAGGCGAGACCGAGGATGCCCGAGATGTCACCAGATACGACGCCCTCTGAAGTCGTCGCTGCTGCGAAGGTCTATCAAATGTTGCTCTGAAATCAGCCGTTGAACCAAGATGGAGCAAGGCGCAGTAGACGCCAATGACACGTGTCTTGGAACGCGACGCACCTGGTTCGCGACAGTGAACCCCGCGATGCCCACCACATCTGTGAACAAAGCGCCCGCTGCCGCACCGCTGCCATACTGGATCGAAAAGTCGAGAGTCGTGTTGACCGCCGTTGACGACGACGAGGGGTCGTAGAGCGGGGTCTGGGCTTCGCAACCGGTGCACTGCGTTGTTGTCATGGTTGGTGATCAGTGATGGTGGGAAGGTGTGAGGGGGCTTACGGGTGCAGTTGATAGCCACAAATCTAGAGCGGGGACAATTTAGTTGGCTGATAGCGAGAAGAGAAGAGAGGAGCGCACCCGCTGAACCAGTGTCGAGGATCACTGCCGGTCCGAAAGTGGATCAACCACGATTCAATCGAGATCAAGTCTATTGAGAAAGAGCAGAGCTACCTTCAAAGTCCCTGGCTGGAGTCTGTGTACAAGACGAAAAGTCAGCCTTGCATCACAGCAAAGACGTCGCCCGCAACGTGTGATGACCTCCCGACGAAACGAAAGGGAGCGAGAACTCACGCCGACGGACACCGTGCCATAGTACATCGAATCCGCGTACGCATTGTTCATTTCCTACATCATTTCCACACAGGGAGAAAAAATGGCTCGCGCGTCAGCGTCGGAACTCCTCCTACACCCCGAGTTCGCCAAGCTGGGCCGCCTCCCTGCCCGTTGTCTCCGAAAATGAAAAGTGGAACGTACCTCAGTCCCAACACTCCTCTTCCTCCTCTCTCCTCCAGTAATCTTTCCTCCGTATTTCCCAGCGAGCCTCGCTTGTTCCCTCGAGTAGAACGCTTCGAGTTCGCCCCAGGTCAGCGACGAACGCGGCTTCCAACCCGCGCGGCGGTGGAGCGGGACCGTGGTGAGCGCCGATGGAGGTGGACGCGGGTAGTACGCCGTTGCGAAGGCTGAGGGGAGGAGGAGGAGCGAGAGGAGGAGATGAAGGTGCATCTTGGGTCGGAGGTGGGAGGTGAAAGTCTGGTGAGACCCGGGGTGTGGACGGCGGCGGAGTGCGGGCGGACAAAGACGGAGCTGGACCGGCAGCTCCTACTGTCCCCGTAGCGAAGGTGGTCAAAGTGAGTGGTTGAAAAGTAGTGAGAGAATTGTAGAGAGAATTCAAGCTAGAGAGCGGTTGCCAAGGCAAAGAAGCGAGAGAGGAGGCCCCAGCGGGACACCCGTGGCTCAAGCGCTCGCGCACTCCTTTCTTCTACCAAAGACTTTGGACTCCCCGAGTCCACACAATTTCCACATGGAACAGTCTGCTCGATTGCGTCGCTTTCCTTTGTTCGGTTGAGGAGCCTTTGGCTGGAATTATTCGTCGCCACGTTGAACAAGTTCTCAGGAGAACCACACGAGACACCAATTGATGCGGAAGGAGAGTGTCTGTTGATTCGATTAACAGGATGGAGGGGAGCAGTGCAGATATTGGTGACAAGTGAGGGAGTGTTTGAGCGTGACTATAAACAGAAGAGGTCGCTAGAAAATGGGGAAAGGGGGAAAGAGCTACACAAGGGAAGAAAAGAGAAAACGCGTGCGTTCACGCCACCTTTTTTTGTTTTCGAGGCATCCAACAAACTAATAAAGAAAAGGAGAAAAGGAACTGCATGCGATTGTGATGAGGAGGAAAGTAGTAGCGTGTATAAATCTCTATGACACGGCCTTGGGGAAAAGCACGGAGGGGGAGAGCCGCCGTCGCCTCATACGAGTCCGCTCCAAGCGCTCAACACAACCATCGTCGTGCCGACCCAAATAAGGACCCTCAGCTTGGCCGCACTCGACGCGACGCCCGTGTACGTCGATCCAGCGGCGCTCGAGGTCGAGGTCGACGTCTTGGCAGACGAGGTCGTCGTCGCGGTCGAGTCGCTGCCGTTGCCGGCGGAACCACCGGAACCGAGGGTGGCGAATCCGATGGATGCAGTAGGGGAGAAGCTGGAACATCCGACAAGGAAACCATCAGCTCGTGGGATCGAGCGAGGAGAAGCAGCGAGAGGCAACGCACCGGAAGGCAGAGTAGACGCCGTTGAGGAACGAGTCTCCCACGATCCATGTTGGGGTGGTAGAAGTGCTCGAGGCGTAGCCCGACCCAGAGCCACTCGAGACCGACTCGGTCGTGTCGTACTCAAACAGGGCGCCCAGGCACTCTGAACCGCTCGAGGTGACGTAGCCCGAGTTGAAGTTGTCCGAAGGGATCGAGTACTGGACGCCACCAAAGGTCATCGTCACCTGTTGTGAAAGAATAGAAGTCAGTGAATGGTTATACGGTGAGAAAGGAGGGGGGCGCACGTTGACGTTGGTGCTGCAAGGGTACGAGTAGTAGCCCGAGCTGCCCGAGAGCGAGATGGCCTGTCCGCCGAGCTGCTCGTACACCGCCTGGCACGCCGTCGTAGGAGCGCCAATGAGGGACCTAATCAGCATGAGAAAAGTCAGCTTCCTGCCCGTCTACCTCCAGCCAAAAACAACGAGAGGAGCTCACGTTCCAGTGTCGATGGCAACGGCGTCGGCGGTGACGCTCAAGTCGGAGCCTTGCGCGCTCAACCCCTGCAGCGGAATCATCCAGTACCCTTCGGGCTGGACGACGTCGATCCAGTTGATCTCGCCGCTGAACAGGCCCGTGTCGACGGCGCCAATGACCATCGTGCCGCCCGCGGCGGTCTCTTGAATGTTGCCCGTCTCCGAGTACGTCTTGAACGCGAACGAGAAGACCTCGGAGCTGAGGTTGCCGCCGTTGGCGATGTTTTCGAGGAGGGGCGTCGCGCCAGAGTTGGCGATGCTGGACCAGCCGAGGCCCAGGAGTCCTGCGAAGCGCGTAGGCGCGCAGACGCGACCACTGCGTTAGCTGGGATGCTCCGCGCCGCCGCGCACTCTTGTCCGCCACCGGACCGAGTGAAGGAAGAATGAGAACGCACCAGAGATGTCACCATCGACAATGTTGTCCATCGTGTCGCAAGCGGCGAACCCTTGCTTGGAGACCGCGTAGCCGGCGATGGAGACGGTGTCGGTGTAGACGGTGCCCGAGGCGGAGCCACTGCCGTACGTGATGCTGAACGTCGAGCCGGACGATGCGGATGTGGACGAGTTGGAAGGGGTGTAGAGCGGCGTGGTGGACTCGCAGCCCTCGCAGGGGGAGGTGGCGAGGATGAGGTCGGACGAGCCCGTGTCGACGACAACATAGAAATCGCTCGCGGGCGTGCTGGCGGCGGGGCGTTAGCTTCTTCGGGTCTCGCAATTAATAGAGAGAGTTGTGTGTGGCTCACCCGACAGTGATCTGAGCATAGTATTCCGAATCCTCGTAGTTGGTGAGCGAGACCGAGTTGCTGCTCCTCTTCGTCGCCGTCTCGTTCGCGCCCTCCTTGCGCGACTGGCCGCCATACTTGGCCCTCAGGTGCTCCGCCTTCCTCGCGAACGCCTCTGGCGACTTGTCCGTCTTGCGCTTGATCATCGGGACGTGGACCCGTCCACCGTTGTCGGTGGTGGCGGGGGCGGCGAGCGGTGAGCGGCGCAGGACGTCGAGGCGGCCGCCTGCTCCTGGCGGGGGGTACGCGGGCGAGGCTATTGACGACGACACGAGCAGGAACGCGGCGAGACTGGCTGCTATCGGTGACATCGTGTAAAGTATGAGAAGAAGAAAAAGTAGTGAAAGAAGTGGAAGGGATGAAGTAGAAAGTCAAGCGGCGGTCGCGGTCAGAGCGAGGGCTACCCCGAGGGCACGCGCAGCCGCAGTTTGGCCTGAGCTCACCGGACAAGGGCGAGGGTCAGGCCACGCGGACACGTCGTCAACGTTCTCGAGTGCACCGCCTTCAAATCTGCTCACATTTTCCCTTCCTTGTTGACGTGGAACTTTGCGCTACACTTACACGTCCACAACACAAACCTTGCACGACTTTTTTCTCCCATCACAGGTGTGCACCCGTTGGGCGCTCAGGCTGGGAGTGAGCAGATGGCGCGCCCGCGTCATGGAGCCTTGTCCATTTCTTGTGAGACATTTTGCGGGTTGGTCGCAGCCATCGGGCGCGACTGTACGCTCGTCACAGGCCAGCTTCTCTTCATCGTGCAAAAGGGTGTCAAGAAGTGAACGTGATCAGACTGGTTGGAAGGGGAACTAAAAAGGAAAGGACACGTTGCTCTGTTCCGTTGTCCACGTCGGCCACACACCACACCATCTGTATAGACGAGAGAGCTGGCATTCCGGACAGTCGAGGGTCTTCTCTACATCTGCTCAAGCGAGAACAGCTTACTTTTGGGCGTGTTGTTGATGCAGACTTGAACCAGCCCATTCTAACGAGCTACAGATGGCCACGTCCACCTGTAAGCCAGCCAGGGAGAGAGAGAGGTTGGGCTCGGACCGCCATTGTTTAATCTATTTCGAGGTTGACTGTTCCACGTTCCAGACCCCAGGACCCGCCAAGCGAGCGCGAAGTTCACGGTCGTGGCTCCGGAAGCCGAAGGCGGCACTGTGGGCCCTGCCACCCCCGCTGAGCCCGCTTCCGAAGGCCAGCCTTGCCCTGCTCTCTCTGCTTTCTTCCATTACTTTTCGTACGAGTTGCAGAGCAAAATGTCAGGCTTACGGAGTCGGACGAGCCCCCTCCTCCCCAACTCGAGCTGGATCGCCATCCCGCAGGACGACCGGGGCGATGGCCAGCCGTCGTCGTCCCGCTCGTCGAGCCCTGGCGGCGTCGGCGTACCCGTCGCGCTCCTCCCCACCCGCCGCCGACCAGGCGTCTACCTCCGACAAGCGCTCATCGGCCTCACCGTGCTCGGCCTCATCGGCTGGCTCGCGTCCGGGTCGTCGTCAGCCTCGACCACGTTTCGCTCGCTCGCCCGGACGTCGTCGGCGAACGCGGGAGCAAAGAAGGAAGGGTTCCTCATCCACGCCACTTCGGACCCCGAGCTCAAGCCGTTCGAGGAACACCCGATTCATACGCTCATGAAGGAGGCGAAGGCCGAGTGGGACGACAAGGTGAGGAAGCAGAGCAGGACGCTCGACGACGCGGTCAGGGAGTACAGGAGGAGGTACAGAAGGGACCCGCCGAAAGGGTTTGAGCATTGGTGCGTCCTTTTTCCTTTGTTTATGAGGGGTTGCAAGCTAATTTAGAGGCTTGGGGCAGGTTCAAATGGGCTCAGGAGAACGACGTGCAGATGCTGGACGAGTACGACTCGATCGCGGACCACGTCTACCCGTTCCTCTCCCTCTCGCCCGCCGAGATCCGCAGACGAGTGAAAGAGCTAGAAAGGCCAGGTCACGGCGTGAGCGACCACTCGATCTTGAGGATCAAGAACCACCAGAGGCTGCCGTGGGCCGGCGCGACGTGGAGGCTGCCGACGACCGAGCCGTGGGAGGACTTTGTGGACGACATTCTGCAGTTCCTGCCCGACATGGAGGTGCCGTTATGTGAGTGAATTGGCTTCTATCAGTTTTGTCCTCTCTTTCTAACTCGGCCTTTCTTTTTTGGTCGCTTTCAGGTGAGCCAGTTTGCTCTGACCGGTCCTGCATAAGAGCTTTCTGGTGCTGACGACGAAAACTCTCTTTCCGCATTTCCAGATCTTCATGACGGACCTCTCATCGTCCTCGATGCTTTGGCCGCAAAAGGATACCGGGAAGCCGCAGAGCGGGGCGAGCGTGAGTTGCGCTGGTTGGTCAACCGGGCTGCTCTAAGCTGACCACGTGTATGCAGTGGTGAACGAGACCGCGCTCCCGACTTACGAGCCATCAACGTGAGGACACACCATTACAGTCTTCCTTGGCCATTTATGCTCACTTGAGGGCTTTCAGATGGGACGACCGAGCGCGCACTTGCTTGCCCGACTCGAACCTGCGTCGCGAGGCCGATGGAATTCTCAATGAGGCTACGCCAGGAGGTCCTGCGTTTGTCGCGGATCACTATGCGGAGATGGACTACTGCACGAATCCCAAGTGAGTTGATCCTTGTTTGTATGGTTCTGTCGGCGAGCTTTGTGCTGACATGGCGCTGCATCAGGGCGATTCCTCTGCACGGTACTTCCTTGCTCGCACACGAAAACTGTGCAACAGCTGAACCAAATGTCTTCACACACAGGTACTACCTCGATCCAACCTATTCTGTACCGACTGATGCCGAGTGTCTCCATGTCCCGTACTCCCGTACGTTGACGTGTTCTGCTCCCCGCCCTTCTCGCTAACGCCCTCGTTCACAGGTCAACGGCGACATCCTCTGCCCCGCCTCGATCCTCTACACCCTCAACCCCGAGAACGAGTCGTCCTTCCTCGACAAACCGATCCACAAGATCATCTGGCGCGGCTCACCTGACGGCGTCGCGGTCCGGTCCGACATGAACTGGCGCGGATCTCAGCGCTTCCGCTTGTTGGCGCTCACGACGTCAAAGGATGAGTCGAGGAAGAGGAAAGTGCGGATGACGAGGAAAAGTGGATTGGGTGGGAAGGAAGCTCAGGTCGATGTCGAGGCGAGTTTGAAGGAGTTGAATGAGAGGTACATGAACATCAGGCCGACGAACGAGGCGGTTCAGTGCGAGCCCAAGTTGTGTGACTGGGTGAACGAGAATTTGGAGTTTGCGCCGAAGATGGGGTTGGAGGAGATGGCGATGCATAGGTATGTCATGGACGTTGATGGGAATGCGTGAGTCCTCTCTGTCTCCGATTGGGCACTTGGGGAAAGGTGGGAGCTGAGATTGCTTCTGAGGGTTACAGGTACAGCGCGAGGTTCAGGACGCACTTGCTTTCGAACCAGGTCGTTCTCAAAGCGACAAGGTATCCCGAGTGGTACATCGGTCGCATTCAGCCTTGGCTGCACTATGTGAGTTTAATCCACCCATACGTGTCTCGACTCTTAGCCGACATCTCCTTCCTCAGGTCCCCGCGAGCCAGGACTACTCAGATCTCTACAACATCTTGGCTTTCTTCGATGGAGGACTCGGTCCGAACCGTGAGGGTCACCACGACCACCTCGCGGCGGAGATTGCGTTGGCGGGACGCAAGTGGGCCGAGACCAACTGGCGGCTCATTGACATCAAGGCTTGTGAGCGGAACCCTTTTCGAGGTGCTGAGTTTTTTATGACGATGGTTGCTGATTGGATTCGCTTCTCACAGACTGCTTCCGCCTGCTGCTGGAGTTTGCCCGCCTGCTCGAGCCAGAACGTTTGCCGGCTTACGATGCTTGAGCGTGTCTAAGACCATCGTTTCACCCAACACCTTCCTTTGTACCCCACCATTTACAACCCCTCAATCATTGTACATCACCTCAATCCAATTTAAAGTCATTTGTCCCGCCTGTGGCTTGAGGCAGCACCACGTGTGCGATCGTTTGCGTCAGCTTGGGTTGAAGGATGATACCTCCCCGCAACAGGCTCTTGGGAGAGATGAAAGTGATTTGCTGAAAATCGTACATCATTCTGCACCTTCCAAAAGTGCACACGGGCGGCCCCGTTCCATCGAGAGCGCCGCCCGACCGCGCCGCGTTGCTCCGGCGCCACACCACACGGTGTTGGCACGCGCCCCCCGAACTGCCGAAGCTTCTCCTCCTCTGCTTTCGCAGCTCAAATTTCGCACCATCAGCAATCATGACATTCCAGCTCTCGTCGGCACAGAAGGAACAGGTTCGTCCGCCTGTCGTTCCCTCGTGTCGCTGGCCATCTCCCGCGCCACTCGCACCCGCTCACGCTTCGGCCGACGCCCGCTTGCAGTTTGAGCACGATGGATACCTCGTCATCCCCGGCTTCTTCAGCAAGCAGACCGCGGATACTTTGCTTAAACAGTTAGTTTTTGTATTAGTATTGAGGTGGGAGTGGAGGGGAAGCTGATCTTGAGGTTGCCGTGAAGGTCGAGAAAGCTGCTCGAGGTGAGAGCGGGTTCTTGTTCGGAATGCACTGGTGCTAATAGAGGATCACGTAGGACTTTACTCTCGAAGGACACCCCTTGACCCAGTTCAGTACCGACGAGGACCAGGCGGTGAGCTCTCGATGGTTCGACGACACCCCACATCCAGACTGATAAGACTTTCGGGGCGAAGCACGCGGGAGATGACTACTTCCTGACTTCAGGGGACAAGGTGCGCTTTTCCTCTGCTTTGAGTATCATGGTGCGGAGGAGGACGCGTTGTTGGCGGGAACTTGGTGTGCCGACTTGGCGAAGATTCTCCAAGGGTTGGTGTCGAGACGATGGGGGTCAACAAGGAGCAGACTTCCTCGCAGATAGTGGCTCTGACAGTCCCTCTACCCACCCAGATTCGCTACTTCTTCGAGCAAGGCGCCTTCACCGACGGCAAGCTCAATCGACCAAAAGAAGTCGCCGTCAACAAGATTGGCCACGCCCTCCACGAGCTCGACCCCGAGTTCAGGAAGTTTACTCTCGAGAGTGAGGACCTCAAGAATGTTGTAAAGGGTCTGCAGTTCCACAAGGACCCGAGAGGTGAGTGCTCACAGTTATTAGGCGGGGTGCTTGTTGTTTTTCGACGCCGCTACTCGCGAAGGTCTGGCGCTGACATGGGTTGACGAGCAGTGATCCAGAGTATGGTGAATGAAGCTGCTTTGATTCTTTCTCTAGACTGGACAGGAGCTGACCGTAGCTCATTTCACAACGCAGGTCATCTGCAAGTCCCCAGAAATCGGCGGCGCAGGTTCGTCGACGATGTTCTGGTCAACGCCGCCGCACCCACTCACCTCGCCCCTTTCCCTCCAGTCCACTCACACGACGACTCGACATTCCTCTACACCAAGCCTCTGTCGGCCATCGGGTTCTGGTTCGCCCTCGAACAGTGCACCAAGACGAACGGCTGCCTTTCCTTCCTTCCTGGATCACACAAGACGAACGTCATCAACAAGCGTTTGGTGAGGATCGATGGCGGGAAGAGCGGGACTAAGATCGTGCCGATTGAGGTCGAGGGTGGGAAGGAGAACCCCAACTGGGATGCTGTGGAGGGGTGGAAGGAGGCAAAGTGTGAAGCTGGCGGTGAGTCGCGCTTTTTCCGGAGAGAGGCCTTGGAAGCGGTGTAAATGTGGGCAGTTCGACGATGCTGACAACTGTACGTTTCCAGATCTGGTCATCATCCACGGCTCGGTGGTGCACAGAAGTGAGAAGAACCTCTCCGACAAATCGCGGTTCATTTACACTGTGCGGAACTGCCATCTCCGTCCTTTCCTTAGTCGCCCGTCTGACTCACTCCCGTTCTCCAGTTCCACATGATTGAAGGTGAAGCTGAGTGGGATGAGCTTAACTGGTGGGTTGTGGTTTCGCCCGACGCGCTAAAGGAGAACGAAAGCTGATGCTTGTGCACGTGGCCAGGCTCCAGCCGACACCCGAGATGCCCTTCACCAAGTTGTTCCCATGAGTGCAATCCTAAATGCAGAACAATCCCTTTTCTTGCCTTCGTGCTGCGCGTGCTTGCTCAGGATGGATCCACCTTTCTTTCTCTTGCACCGCCCAGCCGCACGTGGCGCCGCTTCCTTTGGAGGCTAGCCGCTCTCACCGCAAACACAAGCGGAAAACTCATACAAAGGTCAAACACACTCGACTACTATCAAGAGCGTCCAAGTCCAAACAAACTACTCCAACTGCACCTTCGAAGACTATGTACGCCCTCGCCCCCCCCCTACTTGACCCATCCCCCGATTTTACTCCTCCTCCCGCTTGATCAAGCTCCTCCTGCCTATCTCGACCGTATCCGCACCACCAATTCCCGATGTCGACGCCCTGGCCTCCTCCGACGCTCCGCCATCTCGCCCCTCAAACATCCTGCCCCGAAACGCTCTACCCTCCAAACTCCCCGTTAGGGCAGCTGCGATCGCCTCTTCGAAGAAATGTCGGGCGTAGGCGTCGTCGTAGCTATCCGCTCCCTCAACGTTGACGTCGTCGTTGTTGTCCAAGTCCACGTACAGTTCAATGTCGCCTTTGATGTCTGGCTTCTCGTCGGGTGCTCCTGGTTGAGGGTTCTGGTTAGTGAAAAGGGTTTCCAGGCAAGAAAACCAAAAGGGATGACTCGGAATCAATCCTCTGATCTCCAACAGATCTGTTACGGTTGAAGAAGCAGGTCAGCCGCGCGTGCGCCAACCCAAACAAACAGTGGTGGAGCTCACCTCGCGACAAATACTTGAACTCAAAAGTGACCAGCGGTTTTCCCTCATCTAGATACCCAACCTTGGAGCTTTCGGCAGTGCGATCTTGATCCGCTTCCCTCGCTGCTCCGAGCCAAGTCTGGTGCGAGAACATGGCCTTCTGACCCTCGAACACGGGGCGCGGCGGAACGTACGGCCTGCCGTTGATCATGATTTCCTGGAGCTTCGGGTCTTTGGCTTGGTTGGAGCTGGGAGAGGGTTGTATGGAGGAGACGCGGTAGAGGCGGATTTTGAGGGTGCCGAGATTCGAGAGGTGGTGCGGGTCGAACTGCCGACGGAAAGCAGAGTGAGAAGGGTGGAGTAGTTGTCAAGACTAGATGCGTACAGAGGCAACTTTTGGATCGTCTGTGTGCAATAGAGGCGCAAACATGAACGGTCGCTCGACGCCC
Organism: Pseudohyphozyma bogoriensis; assembly: GCA_024364755.1. Taxonomy (NCBI): domain Eukaryota; kingdom Fungi; phylum Basidiomycota; class Microbotryomycetes; family Chrysozymaceae; genus Pseudohyphozyma; species Pseudohyphozyma bogoriensis. Next base: position 91,819 of record JALBUQ010000004.1, read on the forward strand.
TGTCGTGGACGAGGTCAGTGGACGTCGTGCGCTCGGAGCAAGAACAGCAATCGCACCTGACCACAATTAACGCTCGCAAACTCGACACGATACTCCAACTGGCCGCCTCGTACAAACTTGTCCGAGTTTACCACTATCCCGCCCCAGCTCGTGCCGTCGCCCTCGCCCCAAACAGCGACGCTGGAGCTCGTCGGCCCCGTCTGAACGACCTTGAACTCGCGTCCGGCGACGGCCTCGATGAAGCCCGAGTGCGTGTTGGTTGCTGCTGAGTAGGACGGCGAGTAGATCGGGAGTGGCTGGGTGCTGGTCGCTGGCGAGAGGACGGCGCACGAGTAGGTCGAGAAGACGTGCTTGTGCGTCCTGCTCGCCGGAGTCGTCGTCGGTACAGGCGAGAGGAAGGAGCGAGAACGAGAAACTCACAATGCGCTCAACACTTGGGGCTGCCCTGCCTCATCCGTCATGATGAAATAAAAAAATGTGAATCTTGAGCAAGAGGGAGGACGCCAAGGGTGGTGGTCAGGGCGACGCTCAGTTTTCCAGGGCCCAACACGTGGCGTTCTTCTGATTCTGTTCTCCGACTGTACTAACATCAACTTACGCGCACGATCAACCTCTGAGCCTGTTTCTTCAAACTGCTTCCACCAGAGACCGTCACTCAGAGCAGACACCTCACATCCGCTTCGAGGATTTCTTGAGCCGAAACGGGGTGAAAGCAGGCAGTGCTCTCGCAGAAGCTCGCGGCGGACGAACGTGGTGATGAGGCATGACAAAACGAGTTTCGACTTGTGTAGCAAAGGTTGTAACCAAGGAGAAAGAGTAAATTGAAGGAAGAGGTATAAGCAACACGTGACGAAGGCCAATAAAAATAAGGCGCGCTGAGAGAAGAGAAAGAGCTGAACAAGAGGGCGGATGAGGGGGAAGACTATATGGGTACGAAGTGAAGGGGTGGAATCTAGTACAGGCACACACAGACAAACTTAAAAAAGAACAGCAATCACGTCGCAAGAGGGGAGTCGTCACCAGCCTCTCCGGTCTCCTGGACTTTGCCACAACCTCGGCGTCCCCATCACACTCATGCTGCCGCCGCTCTCCCCTCCACGGCTCCAGAACCTCTCCAATTCAGCCTCGACCTCCGCTCTCCCACCAAACGGATCTCCCCAGCCGCTGTACCCATCTCCACCGCTCATGCCGGCAGCAGCAGCGAAGCCAGGGCTCATGCCCACCCGACCGCCGGCGTACGGCGTTCCCCAAGCCTTTGCACCGGGACCGACGCTCGCGGTCGAACGAGACGAGGGAGATCGCAGGCGAGGAGGAGTGCGGAACGTCTCAGAAGCGTCGGCGAGAGCGGCGACGGCAGGAAGGTGGCGAGCGCCCATAACGCGCTTCTTCTCGGGATCGGAGGTCGACGATGCGGCGTGGTCGGAGGCGGTTTGGACAGGCGACATGGGTGCTCGCGGGCCTCCTCGGATGGACGAGACCTGAAGTCAACGTGTGAGTATTTGTTGAGAGAGAGGAAAAAGCAATGGAGGATAACGCACGGGACTCTGAGTGTGGACGTAGCTCGTGGGAGAGATCATACTCGCCCGACGCCCGTCCTCCTTCTCGCCATTATCATCCCGCACGTTTCGCCTCGAGCTTCCACCTGGGAAGATTTGAGGCGCTGGCAAGAACCCTCCGCGCGTGGGGCTCCCAGCGTGCATCCCCATCGTCATCACGACGGGTCGCTCGTACACGGACGGGTGCACAGGCATGATGCCGCCGGCCTCGGGCGAGGCGAGCAAAGCAAGAGCGCGGTGGTGGTTCGTGTCGGACTGAGAGGCCGAAATTGGCTGGTACGGTCCGGCGAGGCGGTGGTAGACGGATGTTGGCGGAGACGCGGCGACGGCGGGGTTGGTCGTCGAGCGACGCAATGGAGGTGCGTTGCGCCGGGGTGCTGGCGCGGAAGGGGCGGGTCGAGGGACGTAAGGAGGTGCGAGGACCGGTTGAGACTGAGGCTCGGGCTTCGGTGCCGGTTTCTCGAGAGGCTCATCGATGGACGATAGCGAGCTGAGCGTCGAAATCGAGTCTCTCCGCGTCGAGCGGGAGTGATCGAAGTGGTTGACGATGGTCGAGCCGGTGAGGAATGGTGCTGGACCAGCAGGAGCTGCCGGCGGCGGTGGAGGTGGCGGAGATGCTTCGCGAATCGACTTCGGCAAAGGCTCCCTGATCGACGCCGTCGCGGCAAGCGAAGCGCGAGATGGCCGACTTTGCTTCGAGGCGGACAGCGACGCCGCGCTCAGTGCTGGCGAGCCTGCCCTCGAAGAGCTTGGTGACGAGTCTCCAGAGCTCCCCTTTCTCCCGCTCAATGGGTCGAACCTCGCTGCCGACGCCGCCGAGGATGGCACTCCACTAGACGCCGCCTTCTTCCCTCGTCGCGTCGTCGTCGTCGTTCCTCCCTTTTTTGTGAAGCCGCCGTCCAGAAATTGATCCTCACACCCAGCAGCAATGGCCCACAGACATCCCTTGCCCGGGTTGTCGGCGCCCCTGGCCGTCTTGATGAAGCACTCGTTGAGCGAGAGGTTGTGTCGGATCGAGTTCTGCCACCCCGAGTCCTCCTTCTTGTAGTACGGGTAGCACTGCATGATGAAGGTGTAGATGTCGGCCAGCGAGATCTTCCTATCCTCGGTCGAAAAGATGGCTTGTCCGATCAACGCCGCGTAAGACCACGACGGTTTCGCGTATGAGCCGTCCGACCCCATGATCGCTGGCGACGTGTCGGCGCGTTTGACAGGGCGTTTCCGACTCAACGATGACGACGAAACGTCGGAGAAGGACGTCGAAGCCGAGACGATTGGGCGAGGAGGCGGTGGTTGGGGGACGAATTGTGGGACAGCCGGAGCGGGACCAGGGCTCGAGCGGTGACGAGGCTGAGAGAAATCGGAGTTGGCTGACGAAGGAGAAGAGGAAGGAAGGTGGTAGTAATCGGGAGCCGATGCGGGGTGACTCTGAATCGTGTGGTACGACGACTGGCCGCCGCTGGTCGAAGCTCGATCCGACATGGCGGGTGAGGAGTCGCAGAAGGAAGGCGCGCGCATCGATGCCGAGGCGTTGGACGGAGTTGGCGAGACGCGTCCATCATCTCCTGGCGCTTGGTACCGCGATCGTTTTGTCGAGTCAAAGTCGCTCGTCGCAAAGACGTCGCGTGTGCGCTTGGCTCCACCCGAAGAGTAGGAGCTGTCGCGCTCGCCGTAGATGGACCTAACGCTGGCGCCGAAGGGACTCGAAAAGACGTCGTCACCAAGCTTCAAAGTCATGAAACGGTCAGTCTCTGCATGAGAAGTTTCACCACCAGTCAGTTAAATAGAGAGACCACTCACGAGTTCACCACCGCTCTTGCTAGGCGAAGACATAGGCGAGCCCCTAGCATGCATCTCGCTCAACTCGCTCTTTAGCAGCCTGTCCACCTCGGGCGAGTCGAAGATGCTCGGGTGTGGTCTCGAAGGAGCCGGAGACGTCATCATCGCGTTCGGATTCGGCGAAAATCCCAAGACGCGGTTCGCAGGCGGCGAACCCATCGGCGAGAGCGCGACCCTCGGTGCCGTCGAACCCCTCACTGGGGACGAATGAACGGAAGCAAGCACGGCGGCAGCAGCGGTAACTGAGTCGGCTTCGTCGTCTTCGAGGTGGGAGAGCTGCCCCTGGGTGTAGTGCGACTGTTGCTGCTGGATGAGGTCGCTAAAGGTGGAAGCCTGAGGCGTCGGAAGCGGCATGTCCTCTTCGCTGTCCGAATCCGGTCTCGACTCCTCCAGGTCTCTCCGTTCCTCCATGAACCTCTCCATCATGCCCTTCCCAATCGACGTCGGCGTGCCTTTGGTCGTCCTCGCGAATGACGGGCTCGGCAGCAGACCAGACGGCGTCAGTCCGGCGTGGCTAAGGCTGGGTAGTGTCGAGTCCATCTTCCCCCACGGGCTCTTCATCGGCGTGTTGTTGGCACGAGCTTTCTCGTCCACAACGTCCATCACCAACTCCTCCGGCTCCTCAGACGACCCGCTGGGGATGTCCGACTCTGCCCACTTTCGCACCTCGCGCCCCTTGCGCTCCTCCTCGTCCATTCTTGCGCGTTCGGCGGTCCTGTCAGCAATGTCTTCGAGCGAAGCTCGGCTTCTGACAACTCGCGAGTCCGCTCGTGATTCGACAAAGGGGTCGCCAAGGAGGGGGGGGTGCGATCCGGGGAGCTGGGCGTGAGCGAGGTAAGGTGATGAGATTGACGCGTGAGGGAAGGGCGGGCGTTGAGATCTCGCGGTGGCGGACGCGTCGAGTGAAGGAGGTGAGAACTCGTGCTGAGGGATGGTGGAAGAAGGAGGAGCCGAGTGAGAGTGAGCTGGCTGGAACGCGACACTGCCGAACGCGAGCTCGGTCGCATGCACGGCGCCAAAGTTCATCGCGGTCGCAATCGGGGCCGGCGACGCGCTTCTCGTCTCCCCAGCTGGCAGAGCACTCCCACCCCGCCCTTGACCCTTCGTTCTCCTCTCCTCGAACCCGCTCAAGAGGCCGCCCGTCGCGGCGTTGCTCGCACTACCTCCAGCATCCGTCTTGAGGAAGCGCATCACCTGCAGTTTAGCCTGCTCGAACTGGTCGGGCGTGATGCCGTGGGCTTGAGCGATCGAGAGGTGGTTCGTGGGAGGAGGGGCGGGACGAGGGGGCAAAGGACGCGTTCGTGAGCGAGAGGCGGCGGGGCGCGGGACTGGCGGCTGAAGCGCGGCGGCGTTGGGCGCGACGACGGGCGTGGGTCCCCGACGTTGGAGCTGTGGCTGGGGCGGAGGAGGAAGAATAGGTTTGTGCTCGACTGGCTCGAATGCTGGCGAGGACTGGAGCGCGCCCGAGGAGGACGAGCCTCTGACCTTGACGGGCCGTCGCGAGGTCGCGTCGTTCTTGCCCAGCCTGCCCCTCCCCCTCGCTCCACCTCTGCCGGTCGAGGAGCCATCGAGGTTGTGGCCGTCCCTAGGTGTCTGGAGGTCGTCGTTTGGGGGCGAGGAGGAGGAAGACGCGTCGTAGCCGGAGAGGCGTGACGAGTGGGGGATGAGCGAGGGCGTCTGGAGCGAGTAGGACGGAGGGTGCGCGGCGGCCGAGGGCGAGGTGCGGGGCGGGACGGCCCTCATGCTGGGCGAGCGGGGAGAAGTTGCTGTGCTGTGATCGTGCAAGAAATGCGAGAAAGACGCGTGTGTGAGCGCGGGCGTCTCGAGGAACAACACACGGCCTAGCCCGGAATTGGGAGTTTCAGGAGCCTGGCGCGGGACGAGGGCTCACCTTGGGCCAGCGAAGGACGGGTCGAGGGTGCGCGGGCAAGGCGGGTCAAGCAAGGTGCTTCCTGTAGGCGAGGAATGTGCAGAGAAATGGAGAGAAGGAAATGGAGAGTTAGCGCGCACGATCCGTGACCGATGATGGCAAGGGCGGGCGCGGCGCGCGTGATCTTTTTGTCACACACGCGAGGCCAACAAACACACACGAGTCTCGCGACGAGCCAGACCACAGGAGCAGCCTTCCGGTACCATGAGTGGGCTCCGAGGCTGGTCTGTGTCCATTCCCCAGCCCGGCGAGACTGAAATGGGCGGCCGCAGGCGGGCGATCAAGGAGAGAGCGAGCAGCGACAGGGGACTCACGCGTCGCTCGAGGCAGCAGCCGACACCGGCGGTCGTCTCGTTGGCTGGTCTAGCTGTCGGAGGTGCTGGAGGTGAGGCCTGTGGTCGGTGGAGGTGTCGAGGGAGCGAGGGCTCGAGGTCGCGCAAAGTGACGAAAGGTGCGGGAGGATGTGATGCTCGCTCGCTCGGTCGTCGCTCGTCGTTGCCACGCTGGAGCGGAGGCTCGCCGTTCAGAGGATGGGGATGCTCTGGATCGTCGTCGTCGTCAGCAGCAGCACTGCTGTCGTCGTCGTTGCTGCCGTCGTCGTCGTCGTCGTCGGTTGGAGGTGAAGGTGAGAGGAACCGAGGGCGGCGCACAGCCAGCCCAGATCAGGCGCGCGCGCAAATTGAGCCCCTTTCTCTCATCGTTTTCGCTCGCCTCCTCTGCCGCTGGTTGCATCACATTTTGTCACATTCTTTACTTTGCTTTTTCCTTTTATTGTGTGCTTTCTGGTGTTTTCCTACAAAAAGGCATGTCGAACTTTTTTGGACGCGTCTGAGAGGGTCCCTTGTCCCAAACAGGCAAAGTCACGCCGAGCACCCAGCACTTCGCGTCCTTCGCTCCCATTTTCGCATACATTTGTCGCGCAGTGTGTCACTACATTACTTATCTGTACAGACACACTTGCAGCACGTCGCACGTCGCGTCGCCCTCCTTTCGCACCAATTGCGGCCGGTCTGGGCGAGGGACGGCGGGACGGGCGGGCGTCGATCGCAAAGGCGCGCAGCCGCCGGGCAGCTCGTGTCAATAAATGGAGTGGACGAGCACAAAGGCAGCAGCAGGCCAGTCGCGTCCGATTGGAGCATCACTTTGAGCCATCACCACAATAAAAGGCAGATCACAACTGAGCCAAGTAACAGGCTGGAGCTACGAGAAAGCTGAGCCCGTTGATGGGCTTAGAAAGTGGACAGGAGACGGGACAGGGCCACGCGTCGCCACTGCAAAAAACGACGCGTCGCCACGACGCGCCCACACTCGCCTCGTGAGTGGGCGCCCGCCGAACCTTGTCCACGAGATGGGTCGAGTCCACCAAGTCCGGCACTGTCGAGACTAATCTCATCATACAAAATATAGCTTCCACCTGCGCTTGCATTTCCTCTTGTTGGCGTATCGAACCTTTGGAGAGGACCGCGACGCGTCAGATCTGAAATTCATTCGCACACGTGGCCTAAACAGCCGACTCAACTCTCTCGTTTTGACAGCTTAGAGCTTGCATGAATGCCTCATCCCCAAAAGTCTTCCTCATCTTTCAATGTGCCTCGAAGCCCGTGTCCATCACGCTCATCCTGAGAACAAAAGGTGTGTGAGTCTGAGCGACGACTTTTGTCGGGCCAGCCGTCTCGTTTCACCTTCTGTCTGGACAAGCCGCTGCTATCGGCTACTCTCATACTTGTTAACTTGATCAGAATTCTGTTTCATCCGACTGGGCGCCGCTAGCAGGGGAGTCCTTTTTCACATCCCTCTCTCTCTCAGCAGACGTTCACGGCGCGGACCAACAATCAGCACCGAAGTCATTCCAAAGCATACTATTTCGGCCTTATCTGCAATGCTTTTCGTCTCAAGGACTGAAAACTTTCTCTAGTCCGTTACTCACTTCCTTTTGTTGGTACTCATCCAAAGAAACGCGACGGCGTCCCCGTAAACCTTGCTTGCTTCCTCGAGAGATAGACAGCCAAGAGGATGACAGGGATCGACACCGCGAACGTCCCGATATTCATTTTAGCTCCAATCTTCCAATTCTAGAACAACTCGAGAATCGAGGTCAGCTCCTTCAGGACGGGGTGTTAGTTTAACTCGAAAGGAGACGTACGGGTGCTTGACTTGCCGGGTATGCTTTGAGCGGGTAAGTTGCGGACAAGATGTAGCTGTCGGGGAAAAGATTCATGAGGGGTGTTTCAAAGGTGAGATGGCGAAAGACGGTTGCTTACCTGATGCACGTCCCAGATGCGTAAATCACCGTCCTGAGCTCGGGACGACCTCCGCACACGTCACTGATCCAGGCGCACAGCACGAGGAACCCGGCTTGGACAGCATACACTGGAAGAAGAAATAAAATCAGCTAGGCAGTGATAGTCTAGGGGTGGTTCCCACTGACTGAGGAAGTAGCCTATCCGCGCCACGAGAACAATTAGTCAGACGCAACGCTTTTCTCGGTAGGGGAGAGACCAGGCGCTCACCTGCCATGTAGAAGCTGCGATTGGCTGGACGAGCAGCAATCACCGCGCTGCTAAAGATGCCGAGCAACGAGTTGAAGATCAGGAAAGGCGCACGCTTGCCTGTCTTGTCGGACAAGTAAGGGAGCACCAGCATGAAGACCTATTGCCCCGGCGAAGGCTCAGCGATGAGCCCAGTGACCCTCATGTAAGAGCTCACAATGGCGATTGCTGCCCCTCCGGTCGGGATGTAGTTCAGCTGGGCGACCGAGTACTCCTTCGTCCCGTCCGCTTTCGTCAAGCTGACCCGGTACACGTGTTAGCACAGTTCAGCACTGACCCAGCGTACGACAATGATTCGAACAAAGCAGAAAAAGCTGACCTCTTGAGGTAAAGGTTGAAGTAAGTGATCGGAGTCGTGAGACCACCAAGACTGCAACCGACGAAAGACCATGTCAGATTAGAAACACGAGGCCGAAAGCACGGAAAGCGTTCAACGTACACCCAGACTCCAATTCCCATCACCCAAAGTTCCCAGCGGAGGAACTGAGCGAAAAAAGTCTTGAACGTAAGCGGACGACTGTCGACGCGCTTGATCCGTGCGTTTCGGCGCTGGGCGATATCGAGACCCTCTGGGGTCAGGTACCACCTCGCGAGAGGGTTGGGACGCGTGGGGAATCCGGGGATGAGGAGGTAGCCAGCTAGCGCGACGACAATGGTCATGATGCCGTTGAGGAGGAGCATCCAACCTGAGAACGGAGAGACAGTATTAGTGGAAGCAACTGTGGGACTCGCTCATGCGTACGCCAGCCAGAACGTCCGTGAACACCGTTGAGATGGGTGTACATTGCGGCCTGTGGCTTCGTCAGTACAAAGAGTCTAGCTCCTTCCCTCGAGCAGTCATGCTTACCTGAAGTACCCCAGCAAACATCGACTGTGGGAAAAGCGACCGCACGTGTCAACCGCAAACTCTCTCCTGAGACACAAAACGTTCGCTTACTGCCACAGATTGTGCGATGTTGTAAAGAGACATTCTAAGCGCTACTTCCTGAGGCGTATACCATGCGGACAAGAGGGTGAACCACCCAGGCCACGCGGACCTGTCACGGGAGGCATGTCACAGTAAGCGGAGCTCAGGTGTCCGGGTGAACGAGCTGTACTAACCCCTCTGCGAGACCCATGAAAGCGCGAATAACGTAAACCTGCTTGTAGTCTTTGACCAGCGAGAGGCAAGCAGTCAAAATGCCCCAGATCTTTGACGAGCGTCAGCAGTTGAAAAGATCTGGAACGGTGCAACGTTACTCACAAGCTCCAGACTCGGAAGCCACCAGTGAGGTCCAATACGGGAGATGATGATGATGGATGGATACAAAATCAAGATGTAGCCTTTCAAACGAAACCAAGGGTGAGACGGGGGGGAGGGAGGGGTCAAGGGATGGAGGGTGCGAAGCTTACCAATGTTGAAGTAAGTGGTGAAATAGTTGAGCTGGTTACCATACAGCGCGAGATCCGTTTGCATGCCAGAAACGTAGGCGTTGCTCTTCAGACAAAACGCGTCGTTGTCAGAAGCGAGCACCACGTGTTGACCGGACCCAACTTACAATGTTTGATTGCTGTGATGCGGGGCCAGCGCAAGAGACGTGAGTGTTCAGGCAGGAGGGTAGAACAGCAAAATCCAAGGCTGCCCACTTACGTCCAAGTACTTGAAGACATCTGGAAGCACTTGTCAGCCTCCGTCTTAACAGGCTCGACAAGAGACGAAGGCGCTCACAAGAAAGCCAACCGTACGTCAAAAAGAACAGGTCGAGCTTCCACACGAACCTCCGTTCGGCTTTCTTCTGCTCAACTGTGAGCTCCACAACGTCTCCATCAGGTAGACTGGCTAAAGAAGCATCGGACTTTTCAGGGTCCTTGAGCTCCTGAGGGTGGTGCTGGACATTCAACGACATGTCGGTCGACGTGCTGCCAAAAAAACAATAAAGCAAGAAGGAGAGACCGAGGGATGCTTTGCTGGAATCATATCTAGCGATTCTGGTCTTGAGAAGCAGTGGTGCCATCCTTGCTACACCTCGCTCACTTGTCACACCGGCAGAGGAAGGCGCAATTTCCAACCTTCGGCAGTAAAGCCTCGTCCATTCACGCACACCACGCAGCTTTTCAGCACCGATTGTCTCTTATGAAGTGCGTGATTTCAAATCCGAAACTAAGTTATGGTGAGATAAGAGGCGATCAAAGTTGCAAAATTTGGGCGCGATGGCACCTCGTAGCCTGTCTCACCACCGCTCGCGATCAAGTCGAGCGATGACGTGACAGTACAGTTACGTGCGGCGCAGTTCTAAGCGCCACATATGGCAGTTTTGAATTCGTTTGGGCAAGTTCAGTAGTACGCCGTACCCTTCTCCGCAAACCTCTCGACCTTCCTCCCCTCCTCCGTCTTGCCGACCTTTCCCCACAACCACGCATCCACATCCGTCTCCGTGACACCCGACAGCCACTCTCTGCCCGGCTCCAATGCCAGCTCCCGCGCTCTTGCTACGATGGATGAGCACGCGTTGACAGCGGCGGCTCGTAGTCGGTAGGCGTCGGAGGAGGAGAGTGACCTGGAGGGGGTGAATGGGTAGGAGATGGCGGAGGAGGGAGGGAGGGTGAGGATGTTGAGGTGCAATAACATTGCTGTTGACGAAGTCGGAGATGAGCAAGAGCTAGAATGGTAGCACAGAACGAGCAAGAAACGAACTTGGGATGACGTTGTCTGCGAAAATAGGGAAGCCCGACACGTCTGGTACTGGGAACGGAAAGATCCTCGCGGCGTCTTCTTCCTCGTTGTCTCCAGCTATTGCTGATGTCGAAGGGGAAGCGAAGCGTTCGGCGATGGCGTTGAGGAGGAAGAAGGCCTTTTTGAAGAGGTACACCGCTAGAAGGCAAGTGTTTCAGCACCCTGTGATTGTCTCTAGTGATAAAATGACGAAGCAACCGCACGTTGACCGTCCACCACTGCGGAGTCATTGAACGTCGGGAACGTTCTAGCAAGCTGCGACGTGACGACTCCGAGTTAAGCATCCACGTGGCCCGTTCATGCAGACAACAACGCACCTCGACCACCATCTTTGGCGCATCACCTCCTGTCTCATCAAGCTTTGCTCCCAACCACGCCCCCAAGTCTTTCTTCCCCTCCTTCTGCAACACTTTCCCCGTCTCGTTCAACGTCCCCGCCAACAACTCAAGCACCTCGAACGCGTCCGCATCCTTCTCGCCGACCTTCACTGCCGCTCCCAGCGTCGGATGATCCTTCTCAACATGGGTTTTGATGTTGATGAGAGAAGCAAGAGTTGAAGGAGTTGAAGCGATCATGCCGGCGGCGGTGAGAGGTGAGCTCGTGGAAGGTCCGGAGAGGTGGGCGGCGAGGACGAGAGTGAGGATTGTGGACCAGGCACCGCGGCCTGTCAGTCGGTGCAGAGGGTGTCGGTACCCGGAGAGGAAATTGAGTAGTGACAAGATGCTGCATTCGTGGTGAACGTGGGCAGAAGTGCGCGCGTCAGCTCCTCGAAGGCAACAACGTCGCTACGCTGGCTCGCCAACGACCCCCTGGATTTCTTTGTTCTTCACGTATAAGCATATAAGCTCACCAGATGACATTCAGCTCCTCCTCGTCGCTGTCGAACCGCAGTGGCAGCCTGATCCCGTGCTTTGCTCCTCCGTTCCCTACGAAATCTGCCCACTCTTCGGCCGTGATCGCTCTCAAAAGCTCGTCCGCCGCCGCATTGTTAACCTAATTATCAGAATGGCCGTCAAAAATTGATCGTGAGCCTCAGCGCACGCGTTCTCACCTGGATGTCGGACGCGAGTCGGAGCTGGCGGCACGAGCTCCGGACAGTCGAGAGCAGCTCGGCAGCTGGCGGCAGTGGAGCGACAGCCATTCGGTGATGCAGTTGAGCTATGGTGAGCGAATGAAAGCTCCTGACGAAAAAATAGTCGAAGTTGTGGATGGAAGGGAACAAGGCCAGGCGTCGTCAGCTTCCGCCCCACACCTTGCCTTTCTGCCTCTTCCTCGGACTATCGCACCCGTCGCAACTCGCATCATCTTTTCGCTGCATTTCGACAGCCACTGAACACTCATGTCTACACTGTCTGATCCAGAGTTCCTCGTGAGTCTATCTTTCGTCGTCGACCGGTGCGGGAACCCAAGCTGAGTCGACCTCCACTGTCAGGCCGGATTAGAGTCGATTCTCGCTCCATTATATGCAAGAGGAGCATCAGAAGACGAGGTCAATCAGGTCAGAGCACAGGCGGAGCAGTTCTACCTCTCGTCGTGAGCTCCCTCGATCACAGCGCGTGGAGCCCCTCGCCTCCCTCCTACATGCTGACACTTGCCGCACGAACGACGACACAGTAAAACCTCCTTCGCAGACACCGGGCTTCCAGAATCTTCACTGCCTCCACCATCACCCGACACCGATCCTACTACATCCTCGCCGGCTTCTGCTGCCCCCGTCAACTCCCAAGACCCGCCGTACCCGCTCTCGTTCACCCACCTCGCCAACCTGATCGCGACTGGCGCGCCTATCCCTGGGATCAGAGACATTCCTGACAGGCTGGTGGATGGCGCTGAGGAGGTCAAGACGAGTGGGAGCGGTGGAGTGACGGGACGGCGGAAACCGTGGGAGCAGGCCTCGCCGGCTGGAGGCGGCGTCGACGAGGGTCAGGCTGCACAAGCGCAGAGAGTGGAGGAGGAAGGAAGTGGTCAAGTTTGATGGCTGATCATTTTGGTAGGGATTGTTGTTTGTGACTAGGTATCACGCGCCGCCGTTTGGATGCTTCCGCTTGTCCCGGCAGATTGCACTTGACGAACACTCGCGAGCCTCACTGTACCGTTCAAAACGACAGAAAGTCGTTTTTAGACTTGTTAACGAAGAAGAGTCAGGTAATGAAAAGAATGTAAGAGATCCTGGTCGCCATAGACGGCAACGTGTTGGAGAGACACGTCAGAAGGAGCGAAATGACGAGTTTCAGGGACTCTAAAAGCACACGAACATGAACAGATTGTGCCGATTGAAAATATAGCAATGGTGTCACCAATCGACGCCGTACCCATCCATCTCGCCGTCAATCTCTTTCCAGCCCTCCGTCTCGCTGTCCCAATCGTCGTCGCCTTCCGCCTCGCTTCCCGCCTCCTCTTCTCCATCGCCATTGTCCAGCTCATCCAATCCCTTTCCTACTCTCCTCTTCTCCCCAAGCAGCCGACGGACGCGCTCCTCGCGTTCACGCTCCCGCTTCTCGTACGTCCCCTTGACTGGGCTCCGCAGGCTGAGCAGCTCGACCAGCTCTTCCGGCACCATGCTCTGGCCATCATCCTGCTGCTCAGCCTCATCCTCATCCTCGTCATCCGTATCCTTGGCTAGAAGGTTCCGCTTGTCGCGGTAAAAGAGCGAGCCCTGGCCTGAAGTACCAGCGAGGTCGTCGTCGGCTTCCCCAGCGCCACCGTAAGCCCTCCTCGGGCGCACGACAACCTTCTCCCTCCTCGCGGCAAGCCCATCGTCATCCTCTGGTTCAGCTTCCGAGTCGACGTCGAGTACAAAGGCCCCTCGTTCTTCCCGACGCTTGACAGACGCGAGCGTCTCGTTGCCGTCCTCGTCGACCTCCATCTCGTCCAAGTCGTCCTCGACGTGCGTAAACTTTCGCTTCTTGCGTGCCTTCGGGGCGGGCTTGATCTCCTTCTCGTTGATGGCCGTGGTGCGAGCCTTTGTGACCTTGTTGCCGTTCCGCCTGCCGACTTGGGTCCGCTCGTTGTCGACCACGTCATCGTCCTCCGAAAACTCGCCCTTCCGACTTTTCTTCTGGCCACCAGCTCCGTTCTCGCGAGCTCTCCCCGTAACACCTTCCGGCCCCTTCACCGGCTTCTCCTGACGTCCTTTCTCCTTTGCGAAGTTTTTGGTATTCGCGACGGGTTTGGGTGTGAACTCGGCGGCAAAGATCTGCTTGGTCGTCGCGGCGGTCGGGGGTTGGGGAGGTGATGGTTGGGAGGATTGGAGGAGTTTGGAGGTAAAGGACGAGACGGAAGTTGAGATGAGGGGTTTGAACTTTTTCGAGGTGGAGGAGGCCTTCACGGGGGACGGTCCCAGGACCTCGTCGTCGTCGTCGTCGTCGTCGTCGGGGAGTGCGCCATTCGCGAGTGTGGGAGGGTCGAGAAGGGAGGTAGAGGATTGGGAGGTCGAGAAGGGATTGTCGTTGCCGTTGCTGCTGCTGGATAGCGTGGAGAGTGTCCGACGGAACGAGCGCGGGGGGAGGGGAGGAGCTGGCGCGCCAAAGAGCGACTCCCACGGGGCGGCTTTCGAAACGGAGGACGTCGACGAGCTGGCGACGGATCTTGCTGAGCTGGGTTTGGTCTTCTTGTCTCTTGACGAACCGGGAAACGGCGCTGGGTCAACGTCCATGGCGTCGTCGCTCGCGAACAGCCTGCGGCCAAAGCCGGCTGTCGCGCTGGATTTCGCCGGGCTCTTCTTGCTCGGGCTGCCGAGTTTGAACGGGTTGTACTTTTCGGGGCTGCCGACGACGCGGAGGTCGACGCCGGTGCCGAGGCCGGGCTGGGAGGGCTTCTTGTTGGGGCTGCCGCCGAACGAATGGGCGGCGACAAGCGCGCGAAGCTTGGACGGCGAGTTGGCGACGACGTACGTCGACGTCGACGGGTTGGGCTGGGCTGTCGATGTCGACGCCGAGGGGTGGGCCGTCGAGCGTTTCGGTTTGGGCTTGGTGGGCGTCTTGAAGATGGCGTCCTCGTGAGCTGCTGGCGGTGGAGGAGCGGCGTTCGCACGCGTCGACGAAGTGGTTGCCGTCTTTGCCTTGTTGTACTCCTTGTACTTGTCAGCTGTCGACACCAAAGCGCAAGTGTCAGCCTGGCCGTGCTCCTGCGCCCTCCCCTCCTGCGACCCCTGCTCGACGTCCCGCCGCAGCGAAGAGAGACTGACCAATGGCGGGCTCCTGTTTAATGTCCTGTTTGGTAGGATCCCTGCCGTGTGCTGCTCTGAACTGCGCCTCCCACGCCTTAAGCTCCGCCTTGAGCGACGCCGGCGGACTCATCGCGCGAGGTGTTCCTGAGGCGACGCGTCGACGCGCGCGAGAGAATCGACTCGCTTCGGGTTGGCGGGAGGGGACGTGGCGATGGCGGCGCGGGAGGAGGGTGCTCGTAGCTTAGAGGATGGCTGGTCGTCGTCGTCGTCGTCGTCGCGAGCTGAATGGGCGGAGGCAGACGGCGACCACGCGATTTGGGCGATGGATGCCCGCGCGCCGGCAAGTCCGCCCTGTGCCCCGCACTGCACCTCTGGCTCTCTTCTTGCTGCATTATTCGCACCGTTTCTTCCTTTCTCGCACTACTCTGCACCAGTGACGATCTAGATGGCATCGACTGAGCCCTCGTTCGTCGTCATCTCTGGCGGGACAGGTTGCAATGCCATCGTCGGCGCTTTCTCTGGCGCACGCACTTCTTTCATCATCGTGCGTTTGTCTCTCTCTTTACTACCATCTATTTTCGTGGACCGTTGGGTCAGAAAATAGTGCAGCTGAGACTGGGCACTCGCCTTGATTGCAGCCTATCAGCGACGACGGCGGCTCGTCGTCTGAAGTACAGCGCGTCCTCGGCGGGCCCTCGATTGGAGACATCCGATCTCGACTCGTGCGACTCATCCCAGAGTCGCCAGATGGCACTCCTCTCGCCGCGATCCGCACCTTGCTCGAGTTTCGGCTCGATCACCGTCGCACTGAGCGCGAGATCAAGGCAGAGTGGCACGCGATCGTCGAGGGCAAGCATCGTCTCTGGAAGGTGTGCACTTCTTCGGGAGTCTAGGGCTTACATGTGCTTCAGAGCTGACCTGTTGTCGTGTGTGCGACAGGGGATTCCGAGCGACCGCAAGGAGTGCATCAGGTGTGCCGCCGTTCTCTGCTTGGGCACGCGACTGCCAGGCTGACTTGAGCACCCATCCAGAGCGTTCCTTGTACACGTAGAGGGCGCCATTTTGAAGAAAGCGCAACGCGTTTGTCGTTCTCTCGCTCGATCTCATGCACCGCCCGGCGGAGCTGACGCCACTGTAAACCAACCACACGACAGGGCTTCTCCTACAAGCGAGCGTCAGTCGGCAATCTCTTCTTGACGGGAGCATCCATGTTCTTAGGATCAGTGAGTGGGATTTTCTTCTTGCCCTTGACGGCGAGTTGGGTGGGTAGGTTGGGGTCACGCTGACCGTGTTACTCCGCGCTCGTCACGGCGAACAGATCCCCTCCGCCATCTTCCTCTTTGCCTCCATCACGGAGATTCCTCACGAGTTGTGCCGCGTCATTCCCGTCATCAACACCTCCTCCACCGCCACCATCGCTGCCGAGCTCGAAAACGGCGACATTATCGTCGGCCAGTCGGAAATCTCGCACCCCTCGCCGACAAGACCTCAACTCCACGTCGACCCTCGCTCACCGACGCCCCTCCCTCCTCCTTCGCCATACGCCGCCCCAAAATCCCTTACCCCTGTTCCCTCCCTCTCGTCGCTGCGACCTCCTCTCCCACCATCGCCGTCGTTTCTCTCGCGAGCGGCTACGCCTTCGCTGTTTGAAGGACCCATCCTCGGCGACGAGGACGACGAAGAGGGCTACGCCTCGTCAAACTCGGAAAAGGAGGATCGAAACGGAAACGTTGTGTTCGAGAAGGATGGCGTCGCGGAGCTTCCAAGTCGGATAAAACGGATCTTTTACCTCAACGCGTACGGCAGCGAGATCTATCCTCGCGCGAATCCTCTCTTTTTGGAAAGTCTTTCAAACTCCACGTGGTAAATCCTCTCTCGCTTGCTTTTTTCAAAACATTTCTAGAGCTGCTGGTTGACTTAGCGTCGGGGTTCTGTTGCTGAACAGCCTCGTCTACTCGATCGGCTCGCTCTACACCTCACTGCTCCCCTGCCTTTCTCTTCGCGGCGTCGCCCGCGCCATCGCCAGTTCCCCAACTCTCAAATACAAGATTCTGCTTCTTAATTCGACTACGGACCGCGAGACCCCGGCTTACACGGCGAGGGATTTTGTTTTGGCGATCAAGGAGGGGCTGTGTGGTGGGTTTGGTGAGGAGCCGGTGCCGGTGTCGGTGCTCGAGAGGGCGCCGGATAGGGTGATAGA
This sequence comes from Pseudohyphozyma bogoriensis, assembly GCA_024364755.1. NCBI lineage: Eukaryota > Fungi > Basidiomycota > Microbotryomycetes > Chrysozymaceae > Pseudohyphozyma > Pseudohyphozyma bogoriensis. Next base: position 108,774 of record JALBUQ010000004.1, read on the forward strand.
TTTTGTGTGAGTTCCTCAATTCTTTCAGGTCTTTTGGGCGTCAAAGAGAGAGCAACTGACCTTGCGCACGGTTCTTAGGACACACGTGGTCTACATCCCTAACGCGGAGGTCACTGCGGACGTTGACGAGTTGCGGGTGCGTCCGCTGTGGACTTTTTTTTAACAAGAGGTTCAGGCAACTGACTGCTCTTCTGTAGGAATGGGGAGTTGTTTGCGTCCCGGCGCGTACGTCCGGTATGATGTTTGAGGAGGACGCAGTCAAGGACGCGTTTGCGAGGATCTGGGCTGGAGAAGTGTCGTCTGGTATTTAGACTGTTAGGATTGGTCGATGAATATAAGTGTGTTGTAGCTTGGAGCTTGCTAGGGCAATGCGCTGCTGACGAGAGCGATGACCGACTCGGGCCGGTGACGACTGGCACAGGCGGAGTAAAATTTCAGTGTGAGATCAAAAGCCCGTCTGCAAGGACAATGTACAGAGCAAATGAATCTATATACAAGCTTGCTAGGAACTCTGTGCGCCGCACGGGCTGTTGGAAAAGCTGGCCGCACGGGTTGTCGGAAAAGCTGGCCGCACGGGCTGCTACAGTGAAGTCCTCCAGAGAGCAGGTGGAGTGTTACTAAGAGATGATTTGTCAAAGGGCATCGGTTATTGACAAGAGGCTTGGGGGGGGCAAAAATACAAAAAGAACCCCACATGAGAGACAGGGGCAAAAAGAAGCGACCCACGTAGGGCTCGAACCTACGACCTCACCCTGAACCCTTTTCCACTCAGTTGACTGAAAATAGGAGGGGCACGCTCTACCACTGAGCTAGAAGGCCAGTTTTGATTCTTGAAAGCGCCGGGTATGCTGTATCCAGAGCGTTGTCGTCTGACAAAAAAAATTTGCCCTGGGTAGCTTAGCGGTGAGCTACAGGTGTCAGTTGTTTCGTAGGTTGAGCAACTGTCGTGGGTTCGAATCCTACCTGGGCACCAAGCTCGCGGGTTAAGGGGGCCCAATTCAGAGCAATCTCTGCCGCATTCCAAGACCTTATCAAACCTTCCGGGAGTTTTAGTGGGTAACAGCTTAAGCTGAGTCCCACACTACCAATCACTCTATTGGTGTGCGTAAAGCATTTCTTCCTTTATCTCCTTCTTCTCTTGCTGTAGTCGAGTAGCTCCTGCAATAAGAGTCGTTAGATACAAAAAATTTGCGTCATGTCCTTGAGGAAGCAAACGGTATCCTACGCCCCAGCGCTTGGAAACGCTCACCAGGCCATCAAGAAAGCACCCAATAAGGCCCCTCAACCCTTCACCATCCCTCCTCCGCCCCTCTCCATCCCTCGTCCCGACAGTGTCCGTGTGGACCATCCGGGCAAGATCACCACCCTCACCGTTGCTGTGGCCCTAGAGGCCCAGTTTAAAGCTCTTAAAGGTTTTCCCTTTCAAGCTAATGGCTACACCTTCATCCAGTTCCCAACTGGCAACGATACTACTGCCCTGCAGGCGGCAGGACTCGAGATTGGGCAGGCCACTGCCAAGATCATTTCTCTCCGCAACTCACACCAATCTTTGCTGATTCAGTGCCAGATTAGTTCTATCTTCCCCCATGATGGAGGCCTTGACCTCCTGAAGGAATCCCTGGCGGATTACGGCTCCATTGTCACAGTTGAGTCACCCGTCTACCCCAACACCTCCACTCCCACTGGCACCGTCAACGTCCTCCTTGACCTTGGAACAAAGAGGTCGTACCCTCCCAGTCGCCTAATCCTCAAGAGAGGCTCCTGGGAAGAAACCCTCCGTGTCCAGATCATTGGGAAGTACACATTTTGCTCTTACTGCCGCTCCTCTGAACACCGCTGTTCTGAGTGCCCCTCTGCTCCCCAGTGTCGCTCCTGTGGACAGACTAGCCATGTACAGCAGCACTGCCCCTCTCCTGCGCCCCAAAACCCTCCCACCACCTTCGTCTTTGGACAGGCCAGCGCGCGCGCACGCACAGCCCCCTCCGCCTCACCCAGCCAACCCTCCCCTCCCCCCGACTCCCCGCGCAAGAGGGCCAGGGAAGGGACGTCCCAGTCCCCTCAAGGGCGTTCCCCCTTCACCCTGGGAGACTTCCTGACCCCTGACTCCATCCCTGGAGCCCCCCAACCATCCACAGAGCCCACCTCCACTGGCAGCAGCAGTACCACCCCCTCAGCCGCAGGAAACCCTCCCACTCCCTCCTCTCTCCTCCCTTCTCCTCAAATTGTCACTTTACCGCCTCCCCATCCCTCTCCTTCTCCTCAACCCGGCTCCCCCTCTCTCTCCCCCACATTGACTCCTGGAGGCCACATGGTGCCTGCTCAGCCCTCTTCAGCCACTGAGGCGGGAGCAGAGATGGAGACTGAGCTATGAATAAGTATCCTAACTTCCCCATTGTTGCAGCTAATGTACAGCGCATCAGGGACGCCCGTAAACGCCTCAGCACCCTCTCCCTCTTCTCCCACTCCTCAGCCAACATCTTCCTCCTCTCTGAGACCGGCTGTCCATCTCCAGACGAGGTCACCAGCTGGACCAACGACTGTTCATCACTTGGCCTAACTGCTCTCTTTTCCCCCTTCGACCACACCGCTATCCTCGACAAAACTAACTCCCAAACTGTCTCCCTCTCCTCCCCAGCACAGCCCCTCAACTTCCTCTCCTCCAAACTCAACAATCCACGCCGCTCCAGTGACGCCACCTTCACCATCGGTGAGAAAAACATCACCATCATCTCCCTCTACGTGCCTGTAGAGGCCAGGGAGCGGAAGCCCTTCCTATCAAACCTCTCCCAAGTCCTCCAAGATCTGCCTGACAACACCTCTCTCATCCTAGGAGACGACTGGAACTGCATTGAGGACCCAAGGCTCGACTCTTCCAACCCCAACTGCGTCAACCCTGGCCTCCCTGAGCTCAAATCCCTCCTTTTGCGCCATTCTCTGTCAGATGCTTACAGGCTGAGTCACCCTCCAAGCGCGCCTTTGCCAACACAGCTACCACGCCAGATGGCGCCAACCGGGGGCTGGATTGGTTCTACATTAGTCAAGAACTTATCCCTCTTGTCAGGAGGCACGCCATCTGGTCAGCTAGGCGCTCTACTCACAACCCCATCCTCATGTCCTTGTTCCTCCCTGGCGCCATCCATACAGGGCCAGGGAAATTCAAGCTCAGTGTGGATCTGCTTCAGAAGGAGGGAATAGCTGAGGAGCTTTCTACCACCATCCACTCTCTCTTCTCCTCCTCCCTTCTCCTCTTCCCCGACGATCCCCTAGAGGCTTGGAGACACACTAAAGCCCACCTAGGCCCAAAACTCCACACCCTCTCCATACAGCACTCCATTTTCGATTGCCTCAACCGCCCTCAGCTCCAACAAGCGAAGGAATACCGTGGCCAGGCAATCAGAGCTCGCCTTCCTCCCTCTGAGGCTGGGGAGTCATCTCTCTCCATCCGACTGTGCCAGATCAGAGCAGCTGACCTCATTCCCTCCCTCACAACCCCCACAGGAGAGGTAACCGCAACTGAGGACATGCTAGGCGAGGCCCATCGCTTCTTCTCCGCTCTCTACTCCCCCACAGAGATCAGCGCGCCAGACCTCCAGTCCACCCTCTCCTCCCACTCATCTTCCCTCCCCCCTGTCGAACAGACAACTGGATCCCCAGGGAGAGTGTGAGAACAATCCGTGATATATTACAAAATAGAGAGCGGGAACTACGAACCTGGATCCCCAGGGAGAGTGTGAGAACAATCCGTGGGGAACCAGGAGGAGGGGCGCGCGCGCAGAGGCCAAGTCAGGCAGGGAGACTGTGGGGGAGCTGCTGGACGCAGCGCGCGCGCGCCACGTGGCACAGGCATGGAGCGCAGGAGCGTATGCTCACAACACGCCCCCTCGCTCAAGCCGGTGCTGGACGGACACCAAGGGAGAGGCGAAGCTGCTCAAAAATAGGGCGGGGGAGGGACTTGGTGAAGACGTCGGCAAGCATGTCAGAGGTGGGGATGTACTCGACCTTGAACCACCCCTCTGCAACCATCTCGCGCGCGAGGTCCTCAGCGAGGCGAATGTGCTTTGTGCGATCGTGGAAGCGGGGGTCCTTGGTCATGGCAATGGCGCCCTGGTTGTCGCCATACATCACCATGCGTGCTCCTGGGCGACGCAGCTGAACACCCCACTCCTCAAGCTTCTGCAGCAGGTGGATCCCCTCTTTCCCAGCGTGCCCCAACGCGATGTACTCCGCTTCTGTCGACGAGCACGCAATCCTGGACTGAAGTCGAGAGTTCCAAGAGATGGCGGCGCCGGAGAGGTTGAAGACGTAGCCCATGGTGGAGCGCAAAGTGTTGACATCGGAAGCCCAGTCGGAGTCAGAGTACGCGGCGAAGGCGTGGAGGGGGGACCGCTTGTTGGTGTAGAGGAGGCCAAGGCTGAGGGTGCCAGAGATGTAGCGGAGGACATGCTTGACGGCGTTCCAATGCGAGGAGTCGGGGCAGGCCATGAAGCGAGAGAGGTAGGAGACGGCGAAGGCAAGGTCTGGGCGTGTGCCGAGCGAGGCGTACATGAGGGAGCCAATCGCGGCAGGGTAGATGGCCTGGACCTTGGGGTCAGGCTCCTCAGCTGCACGGAGCTGGAGGCCAGGAGGGAGGGGCGTCAAAATTGGCGTGCAATCCTGCATGTTGAAGCGCTTGAGGACGTCGACGAGGTAGGCGCGCTGACCAAGGTGGATGGAGCCGGAGGAGCGGGTGATCTGAATGCCGAGGATCCACTCTGCAGCGCCCAGGTCCTTGATGCGGTACCAGACGCGGCCAGACTGCTTGAGGCCGTACAGCGCCTTGCGGAGCTTGAGCACCTTGCCAGCGTACTGAGGTCGGTGGCGCATGCCGTCAGGGAGGGAGAAGGGAGTGCCCGCGTCGTAGGCGGCCTCGAGGACGCGGATGGCGCCATGGGGGACAGCCAAGTTGGAGATGAGGTCGAGTGGGTCAGGCAACTCTGAGCAATCAAAGTTGAGGCCGGGGTCAGGCTGGGCAGGTGCTGGCGACGCGGCAGGGGACTCGGTGTCAAAGCGGAGGGCAGGTGGTGGGGAGATGAAGTGGTAGTCGCGAACGCGCGCAGCGCGAGGGGGAGGCGGCGGGTTGGAGGATGGCGTGATGAGGTTCAGCTCGTCCTCGCTATTGGTTGCGTCCTCAATCTCGAGCTCCTCGAAGCGGTTGGGGGAAGGGATCCTGGGAGGGGATGCGGGGGCTGGGGCAGCAGGGCGCGCACGGGTACGAGGGATCGTGAACGCCAACTCGTGCTCGTTACCTGAGGCGCCTGGACGTAGAGTAGGCGGAGCGTCCTCTGATGGGTACTGTCCTCCGCCGGTGTTGGAAAGCTTGAAGGGAAAGATGTAACGATCTTGCTTAAACCCCGTCCTAGAGATGGCAGAGACGAGAGAAGAGAGTGACGTGGCGAGAGGTCGAAGTCGGAAGGCGGGTAGGACCTTGGCTGACCTGGACGGTGGTCTCTACTAACTCAGGGTACAATCGAAAAGGGGAAGAGGAGTCGATTGGCAAGATGCCCTTAGAATTCCAAGATGAAGAAGAGAGCGAGAGAGAGAGAGAGACTACGTTCAGAGTATTTATAGTAGCCAGGGAGATGAGGGATCGTAGTATCCAGAGGAGGTATCCAAGCATCTCTACGATCCTTCGAGGTATCCCTAGGGATCCAAACTCATCGGTCGAGATCCCTTCGGTCGACGGCGAGAGTCAGGGCGAGCGCAAGATCCGAGGGCGTTCCTGGGATCCCTGGCGAGATCCCAGGGATCGCGGCTCGTGCTGCGGGCTGAGGCTCTTCTCTGTCCTGAGCCTTTGTCGTCGTGGTGTAGTGGTCGAGGATGGGGGAGTTCCATTATATGTGGGAGGGTTTTGACCCGGTAGCGGCGAAGTCGCTACAGAGCCCTCCGATAGGGCCCGAGCTCCCGCGAGGTGTCTCAGATGCGGCGCCTTTGTCCGCCGCGTCCTTGTCCGCGTCTTTGTCGTCGCCGCTCGCGTCCTTTGTCGACTTCGAGGGGTGGATGACCCCGACGGGGGGAGTTGGCGTTGAGACCCTTTTGTCCCAGGCGCGTTCTGGTCTGGCTGGCGAGTTCCTCCCTTCCTCTCCTTCCCTCCACATCCCTGGTTCCCTCGCGCACACCATGTCGGGCTTCCTCTCGGCTGGCATCCCTCGCGATATCTGTAAGTAGGAATCTTGACGTTCGCTGGATCGCTGGATCGGGGGGGTTGGGGCTGATGGCCGTGGTATCAACAGACAACCGTCGCACGCAGGCCGCGCCCAACGAGTTCCGCGATTCGGTTCCCCCGTGCACCAGGTGTGCCACGCTGGGGTTCCCATGCAAGATGTGGGTGACGGGAGCGCCGCACTGGGGTCGGAAGTGTTGGGAGTGCTACGGGCTGAAGGCGAAGTGTTCGGCTGGTGAGTTCCCTCCCTTTGTGTGGCGAAGTTGGCGGGATCGCGGGGTGTGTGGCGAAGTTGGCGGGATCGCGGGGTGGAGCTGACGGGTTTTTGCTCCCTCTAGCCGAGGTCGTCTCCACGGGCGGGAAGCCGGCTTCCGCTACCGCGACCCCGTCCACCAGCCCTAGTGGAAAGCCCAAGAGGGAGGTGGAGGTCGAAGTGGGGAGCAGGAGGTTGTCAAGGATCAAGTTCAACTTGTCGGACGAGGAGGCCAGCGAGGGATCGCCTGGGGTCGCGAGCGATGTGGCCTTGATGTTGGCTCGGTGAGTGGGCGATCTCGGGATCCTGGGTTGGTGGCGAAGCTGACATCCCTTGGTCGCAGTTTGAGGACCGCCAGCAAGGAGTTGGGGAACTTCGCGACGTCGTCCGGTCCATCGCCATTCGCCAAGCTCGCCGCCTCCGAGATCCGCAACGCCGTCTTCCTTTCCAACGCCGGCCTCATCCCTTTCGCCGTCGAGTTCACCAAGGGCAACGATCCTTCCATCGCCCCCGGCTTCTCCATCAACCCCTGGAGGGTCGAGATCCAGCACACGCTTGGCGAGCTCGGGAAGAGGATCGCGGCGTCGCTCGAGAAGAAGCTCGAGAAGGCGAAGTCGGAGGCTGGGGGAGGCGAGGACGCCATCGCGACGCTCAAGGACCAGATCGGGGGCCTCCAGGCGCAGGTGAAGAAGCGGGTTGCCGAGTTGGATGCGACTATCGCTCGTCGCGATGCTACGATCGCTGCTCGAGATGGGACGATCGCGGAGCGCGATAAGGAGATCGCGTCGTTGCGGCAGCAGATCACCTCGCTCGAGGAGGAGGCTGAGGCGGGGGTGAAGGCGAGTGCGGGGGAGGACGAGGAGGAGGAGGAGGAGGAGGACGTCGAGGCCGATGGCAAGGAGAAGGTCGAAGTCGACTTGTCGGAGTAGTGGGATCCTGGTTGGTCGATACCCGGTGGGGATTGGTGAAGGCGAATGGACCTTGGGGTTTTGGTGGAGGTGTTTGATAGTCTTGATGAACGATTGGTGGTAATCCTAATTCTTATTTCCGTTTGTTGGGCAGTGGTACGTGATCGAGAGGAGAGTGCCGAGAGGGTTCTATTGGGATCTCTTCTCCTTGCGTTCTTTGCGTCGTCGGGATCTCACTTCCTCTGGGGGTTTGAGGGCGAGGATCTCCTTGGCCGCGGGTTTGTTGGGGTGGCGATCATGGAATTGTCGCACAAGGTCTGGCGATGTCTCGACGTTCTGCCAAGGTTGCCACGTGGCACGTTCGTACTCGTCGTCCTCGAATCCTAGCCATTCGACCAGATATTCCACCTTCCCGCGTTGCTTGCGCGAATCCAGGATCGACTTGACCATCCAGTGGAGTTCGTTGACCACTTCAACGGGCTCTGGCGGAGGCTGCCGTCGTCCTGGGATCCTGTCATCCGCGATCGGCGTGAGCAGCGAGACGTGGAAGACCGGGTGGATCCTGGAGAGGTGTTGGGGGAGGTCGAGTTGCACTGCCAGCGGGGATACGATCTGGGAGATCGTGAATGGGCCGAGTTGCTTCTTGGAGAGTTTCTTGGTGGGTCGGGTCGTCCGAATGTTTTTGGCGGAGAGCATTACGCGATCCCCAACCTGGTATTCTGGCGATTCCTGGCGTCGACGATTGGCGTTCTCCTCGTAGTGGGCGATCGCCTTCTTGATCTCGTCCTTCGCGTGGTCGTGGAGATCCTTGATCTTGGAGATCTCGACTGCCGCGATCTTGTCGGAGGTGGACGTGACCTCAATGTCGAGGAGCGGGTGGAACCCCTTGTTGGCGAAGAAGGGAGAGAGACCGGTGGCCGAATGGGTCGCATTATTGTAGGCGAACTCGGCGAGGGGAAGGAAACGCGACCAGTCGTCTTGGTCGTAGTTGACGTAGAGGCGGAGGTAGGTTTCCAGGATCGAGTTGATGCGTTCCGTCTGTCCGTCGGTCTCGGGATGGTAGGCCGTGGATAGATTCTGTTGGATCTTGAGGGCTTGCGACAGCGCCGTCCAGAATTGCGACGTGAACTTGTTCCCTCGATCTGAGATGATGTCGGCGGGGAGCCCGTGCTTGGAGAACACGTGGCGGATGAAGATGTCCGCGAGTTCCTGAGCCGTGATCGTGGTATCGGTAGGGATGAAGACCGCCATCTTGGTAAGGCGATCCACGACGACTAGGATGGAGTCGTATCCGTCGGATTCCGGGAGCTTTTCGATGAAGTCCATCGAGATCGATGCCCATGGGTGTTCTGGGATCGGTAGAGGTTGGAGGAGTCCGTACTTCTTGTGGCGGGGGGCCTTCGTTCGAGCGCAAGTCGTGCATCCTGAGACGTAGTCCTCCACATATTTCCGTACCCCTCGCCAATAGAAGTCCCGTCGCACTAGCTGGAGTGTCTTGGTGACCCCTGGGTGACCGGCAGTTGGGTGGTCGTGGCGGGATCGCAGGATCTCGAGCTTGAGATCGTCGGATTCCGGGATGACGATCCTTCCATCGAATAGGGTCGTTCCGTTGGTGTTGGAGACCTTTTCCTGTTCGGCCTGCGAGAAGGTGGAGACGAGTGACTCGTGGTCCTGTTCCTTCTGGATGCGAGCTAGGAGGGCGTCGGGTATGTAGGGGGCGATCGTCGCTTGCCGTAGGTGGTGCTCCTGGAAGAACGACGGGTTTGGTTCGATCCTATCTTGAGCGTAGCTCGTGCCCTCCGATAGGAGTGGAGCGTCGTCCCGACGCGACAGTGCGTCCGCCGCTGTGTTGGCGGCGCCTGAGCGATAGGTCAGGGTGAAGGCGAAGTCCGATAGCCGTTCTGCCCAGCGAGTCTGCCGTCGGTTTAGCGATTTCGTCGACATGAACCATTCTAGCGATCGGTGGTCGGAAAGGATCTCGAAACGGTCGCTCAGGGAAAGGAGGAGTGGGCGCCATTCGATGCAGGCGAAGACGATGGCAAGCATCTCCTTGTCGTGGGTGTCGTAGTTCCGCTCTGCGGCGTTGAGGGTGCGAGAGATGAAGGCGAGGGGATACCATTGCTCTTCGAAGCACTGGAGGAGGATCGCTCCGATCGCGAAATCGGAGGCGTCGGTTTCCATGCGAGTGGGGAGATCCTTGTCAAAGTGTCGCAGGATCGGGGCTGTCGTGAAGCGGTGCTTGAGGTCGGCGAAGGCCGACTCGCACGCGGGCGACCAGATGAAGGGGACGTCCTTTTTGAGGAGGTCGTAGAGGGGTTTCGCCAGCCTAGAGTAGTCGAGGATAAAACGGCGATAGAAGTTGGCGAACCCGAGGAAGCCGCGCACGCCCTTTACAGTCGATGGCGCGCTCCAGTTGAGGATGTCGGCGATCTTGGCGGGGTCCATGGATACTCCTCCGTTTGAGATCCTGAATCCGAGGTAGTCGACTTCGGCTTGGTGGAACTCGCACTTTTCGGCCTTGGCGTAGAGTGCGTTGTCGCGTAGTACCTGGAGGACTTGGCGCACGTGTTCGCGGTGTTCCTCTGGATCGCGGGAGTAGATGAGGATATCGTCGAGGTATACTACCACGAATCGGTCCACGAAGTCGCGAAGAACGTTGTCGACGTGTCGCTGGAAGGTCGCTGGGCAGTTCGTCAGGCCAAAGGGCATGACGAGGTATTCGAAGAGCCCATAGCGAGTTCGAAAAGCCGTCTTCCATTCGTGGCCTTCCGCGATCCTGATGCGGTGATAGGCCCACCGGAGATCGATCTTGGTGAAGATCTTAGCGGAGGATAGTTGGTCGAGGAGGATGTCCGTCGACGGGAGAGGGTAGCGATCTTTGACCGTCATGTCGTTCAGCTTGCGGTAGTCGACGCACAGGCGGAGTTCTCCGCCTTTCTTGGGTACGAATAGAACGGGGGAAGCCGCCTGAGAGGAGGATGGTCGGATCAATCCTTTCTCCAACATGTCGTCGATGTACGCCTTGAGCGTCTTCTGCTCTGGCTCGGCGAGTTGGTAGATACCGCCGTAGGGCGGGGTGCGATCGGGTTGTAGTTGGATTTGGAGATTGTGGGCTCTCCGATCCGGCAAGGATTCCCCCTTTTCTTTTGAGAAGACGTCGAGGAACTCGTGGTAGTCCTCGTGGACGAGTTCCTTGACTTTCGTCAGATCTGGGGCCTCATAGTCGACCTCGTCGAGCCAGTCGGGGCGATAGTCGATCGGAGGTTCCATGGTGACGGAGGAGGACCGCAAGTGAGTGAACGAGATCCCGAGATTCCGCCACGAAATGTTCATGTCGTTGGCCTGAGCGAAGTCGAAGCCGAGGACAAGCGGGAGGTTGGGGTCAAGGAAGGTGACGTGGAAGATCGTGTCGCCGAAGGTGAGGTGCCCGAGGCGGAGGTCCGTTTTGACGCGATCCCACACGATCCCTCGTTCGGTGGTAGATCCGTCAAAGTTGACGATAGAGAGGGGTTGTTCGAGCGGTTCCAGAGTTAACTGGAGCTCGTAGACTAGGTCTTGGTCGATGTAGGAGAGGTTGGAGCCGGGGTCGACAAGCGCGGAGACGGTGCGCCGGTCGTTGAGGGTACTTTCCACGACGATTTGTTGCAACGAAGAATCGGGCATAACGGAGGTCTCTGATTGCAACTTCAAAGATCTCCTTCCTCTTTTCCCTGGATCGTGAAGGTAGCCGTAGCATGACGTCCCTGGGTGGTCGGCTTCTTGTCGCAGGAGTCGATCCGGTGCTTTCCTCCGCAGTATAGGCAGAGGTCGAGGTCGATCCTTCGCTGGCGTTCCAAGGGTGTGATGTGGCCCTTCTGATCGAGAGGGAGGTTGGTCGTAGGGGTGTCCCTTGGGGAGTAGGGTTTGGAGGAGCTGGGGCGGTCGACCGTCCTGAGGATTGGTCCGGATGCCGGTTTCCTCAAGGGGATCCCGGGATCCCTCGTTGACTGGGAGTCGCGAGAGTAGGAAGATCCCTTCTCGTAGTTGGATCCTCGCTCGTTTTGGCGTTCCCAGTACCTATAGTCGATCTTGATGCAGCGGGCTTCGAGGTCGTGGAGGGTCCAGTAGTCGACGTCGACATGTTGGAGCTCGTCCTTGATGCGGCCGGCCAGTCCTCGGCGGAATTCCGAGACCAAGGCTTGATCGTTCCAGCGGAGGTTGTTTGCTTGGGTGTGGAACTTGGTGATGTAGGTCGAGATGGTGTCGTTCGTCCTCATCGAGAGTTCGCGGATCCTTCGTTCGGCAGCGGCTTCTTGGTTGACTTCGCCGAATTGTCCCTGGAGGGTTGATCGGAAGAGATCCCAGTCGTGGAACCAGTCGGGCTCCTCATCGAGGTCGAGGAAGTTCTGGTACCATTCGAAGGCGACGTCGTCGAGGTAGGATACGGCGAAGTTGATCTTGCTGGTGTCGTCCTCGAACTTGCGCGGGTGGGCGCGGAAGACGAGTCGGCACTGAGTGATGAAGGTTCGGAACTTCGAGCGATCGGTCCCAGCAAACTTGTCGGGTTTGCGAACGTCGGATCCCTTGGCGGAGATCGAGTCGCCTAGGATCCTGGCGAGGGCGCTTTGGAGGATGGCGCCTGCGTCGGGAGAGTCGGATCCCCTTGGGGGTTGGGGTGCGTCGAGCTGGTCATCGTGACCTTGGTCGTGGACGTGGATGTCACCGTCACGATCCTGGTTACCGATGTTGGAGTCGTGATCTCGCTCCGTCGAATGCTGCGAAGCGAGGTCGTCTCCTCCATTGTCGACGACTTCCTCTTGAATGACGACCGGGTGGTCGTCGGGCTGGATTTCGATATCTTCTTCGACTCGGCGTCGAAGTTGAGCGGGCATGTCGGATCCAGGTCGTCCAAGTGGGATCTTGGAATAATGTAACGATCTTGCTTAAACCCCGTCCTAGAGATGGCAGAGACGAGAGAAGGGAGTGACGTGGCGAGAGGTCGAAGTCGGAAGGCGGGTAGGACCTTGGCTGACCTGGACGGTGGTCTCTACTAACTCAGGGTACAATCGAAAAGGGGAAGAGGAGTCGATTGGCAAGACGCCCTTAGAATTCCAAGATGAAGAAGAGAGCGAGAGAGAGAGAGAGACTACATTCAGAGTATTTATAGTAGCCAGGGAGATGAGGGATCGTAGTATCCAGAGGAGGTATCCAAGCATCTCTACGATCCTTCGAGGTATCCCTAGGGATCCAAACTCATCGGTCGAGATCCCTTCGGTCGACGGCGAGAGTCAGGGCGAGCGCGAGATCCGAGGGCGTTCCTGGGATCCCTGGCGAGATCCCAGGGATCGCGGCTCGTGCTGCGGGCTGAGGCTCTTCTCTGTCCTGAGCCTCTGTCGTCGTGGTGTAGTGGTCGAGGATGGGGGAGTTCGATTATATGTGGGAGGGTTTCGACCCGGTAGCGGCGAAGTCGCTACACGAGGCAGGCAACGCATCGGTGACCGCCGGAGGTGGCCAAAAGGCCATAAACTCCTATGAGTGGTAACCAATTTGGGAGTACAAGGAAGAAGGGACAGTGAGAAAGAGACCTGACTACTCAGCCAATTCAGGGCTGTTGGCTTCTGGGAGCGCAAAGGACTGTAGCCTACAGGTTTGTCAGTGCGGCGGCGTTTCCGAGGCTCACCTCTGAGAGAATTTCCATGATTGTGCTGCGTCGTGCTATTTGAGGCATTTAGTTTGGGCTGTGCCTCCGAATTGATAGGAGAGCGACTGGCCGATGGTAGAGGGCGACAGGCGCTTAGGACGCCCGCTAATCCGCTCGGTGTTTCCGCTCTCCCCTCTCTCTTCCTCCTACCACATTCTACTCTTTTCTCCATCGTTCCCTCCTCCCTCTTGCTTCTCACCTTCCCTCACGGCCCCTCCCCACTCTGTTGCTAGTCTGATGAGCGGCAGTTACGGAAACGCCAGCGGCCAGGGCCAGTCTGGCGGGTGAGTTGGCTGCTACTCCTTTTCGGAGCAAGTTGAAAAGGCTTCGGATCTTATCGAACATTGTACACAGGAACGGCCATACGCAAAGCACGTTCGTGTAAGTCCGTGCCACGTGCCCCCTGTTCCGCGCTTCAGTCCGCAAGCTAATGCCGAACTTTCCTTTTGAGCAGAGGCCCCGACGGATAGTATGTCTTAAGCTTTGCTCCTCTGCCATTTTCTCGCCAACAACTGAACCTGTTTCAAGCAGCTACACCGCTACTTTCGCACCCCAAGGCTACGCTCAGTCTACGCATCCGAGGCTTCCACCTGGATCGCAAATGTGAGTGGATCCAAACGGGGCAGGGAGGAGAAGTGAAGACTAGACATCTCAGTGGGACAGATCTCAGGACGGTCACTTTTACCATGATCCCATGCGTCCCGGACCCTGGCGGTGAGGCATACCCGTCTTCCCTTGTCGAGGCTCAAGAAAGACTGAACTCAGCGCTTTTGTTGCAGACCAGTTCCTTGGTACACTGCCCGAGTAGCACACCGCACATTTATCGATATGTCGAAAGCTAACCGCTCTGAATCAAAAGACCGCACCCCGTTAGGGACGCACCGACCAGCGCTCCGACCAGCGTACCGACCAGCGCGCCTGCACACTACGCGTAAGGCATCCTCCTTAGTTTCTATCTACCAAAGCCTGACAATTGCACCTAGTGGAACTTCTTCGCAAGACCAGATGAGGGCAAGCGCGATGGCGGCGGCTGCTGGATGGCGTAGCGCGTCCGTCAGCTCCACGTGGCCCGAGTGTTCGTCACTGACTTTGAGTTGACGTATGCAGAGCACAGGTGAACAACATACAGTAATGGAAATGCGCTCCCGCTCTGAGCTAACGATGTCGGGTTGGGCGATTTGCAGCCTTACCCTCAGCAGTACCCCGTCGAGCTCAGACCTAGTCCACAGCCGCAGCGTCAGGCCAGTCAAATCCCTAGCCAGGGGATGGGACATGTGGAGCGGTAAGACTTCATAGGACAATAATTCTTTCCACAAGTCTGTGACTCATTCTTTTCTTGCCTCCACCATGCGTTAAGTCGTAACCAGGAGCAAGGCTACCGCGTGGCGCCGAGGTCCATGGGCCTTCCATCCGGCTCCCAGCTGTGAGTAGCGTGCTTGAAGGGGTTCGTCAGAGAGCCCACAGCTATGCTATGTACAGGTCTGATGACGGAAGGTACTACTTCGACCCCATGGAAGTCAGCAAAGGATGGCAGTGAGTTCAGTGCTGTCACATTCGTCGGGCTCAGTCGCTCATCCTTTTTCAACAGGAACGTGCCTTCTGGCTCTTCTCAGTGGGTGAAGTATCTTGAGCTCTGTCCGAGTCAACTGATAAGTTCGCGATCACAGACGCTCCTTGGCCAAGCGCAGGGCTTCGAGGACCAGCAGCTCGTACGTGTCATTTACTTTATCTTGTCAACGCGAGCGTAGCTGATCCCTTGCTGCATCAGAGCAAATGAGGTGGGGTTTGGAAGGGACTCGGTCCAGCATGAGAGGTACCGTGCTGCTCGCGATAGCGCCAGTGCTAGTGGTCAGGCTCTTCTGGGTTGAAGCCACGTTGCTGTTTCGGCCCAACAAACCCGCTGGCAGGGCGCTCTCAAGTAGTTTCAGGACAGTGATCAAAGAAATGGAGTTACCTTGATCTGGCTATCTCAGTGTCACTGCTCACTTCATGAGATGCGGGGTTGAGCGAAAGTCGAGCTCTGTTGAATAAATGCGCCTTCCCTATGCGCTCTTTCCGTCTGAGGATGCTTCATTCCAAACTGATGCTTGGATAAAGCTCGGGGACATTGCTGAACTTGAACCTGCGCGTGTATGGAGGGCTTACGCGTCTTCAAGCCACATTGACGAACTCGCTCGAAAGCTCTGGAACTTGAGCATCGTGAGGACGACAACAGCCTGACAAGTGTGTCAATGCTCCCCAATCAATTGAAAGAATAAACGTGTCTTTAAGCGATACGACTTGTATGGCAGTTCGAAGCAAGAAAGAATGCGCCGTGACGTGGTTCACAGCGGCGAGGGGCGAAGTCCGCGGAACGAGTTTTTTTCGTTCGCCACTTCTGGCGCTCCCCACCGCTGCCCTCTCTCTGCTTCCTTCCTTCACCTTCAACGTACATCTCACACTACTTTACCTCTACCCTTTACAAAAACTCTACATAATGGCTCCCATCGTTCTTGGTCTCTGGTAAGCTCCGGAAGCTCGCGTTTGAACGAGCGAAAACGATGCTCATCCAACTTTGCCCCGCCTTCGAACCACCAGGTCCGTCGTCCTCGAGCCCGGAAAGACGCTCTCGCAGAACATCAGCGTCGGCATCCAGATCACCAACGTCTCCGTAAGCTGTCTTACCGTTTGAGCGAGCTTGGCCGCGATCACAGTCGTGCTAACCGTGGTCCTGCCACTTCTGCGAAATCTCTAGTTCGGCGAGACCGTCACTGGCAAGGAGCGCTCCGTCGTCTCGATCAAGTACCCCGAGTTCGAGCAGGATTCTGACGCTGAGGACGAGGAGGAGGAGGACGACGACGAGGAGGAGGATGAGGACAACATCAAGCTTCCCAAGCTCATCACCAAGCAGTGCGCCATCGCCGTCCTCAAGCCCGATGTCACCGAGTCGGCCTCCGTCAACGTGTCTCTCGTTGAGGATGTTGAGGTCGTCGAGTTCTCCGTCACTGGCCCCAAGTGCGTTGCATTTTCCTTGCTTTGCGAGCGAGACAATGCGCCGCCGCTGTCGAGCCACGTTCCTTGAAGCATCGCGCTAACGCGTTTCCTTGCCTCGCTTTCTTTTTACGTGATAGCGCCGTCCACCTCGTCGGCCACTACATTCGCCAGGAGGAGTTTGACGAGCCCCCTTACTCCGACGATGAGTTCGACTCCGACGATGATGACGAGGAGATCGACTCCGACGAGGCTGAGGCTCTTGGCTTGATCGGCGGCGACTCTGAGGATGAGGACGATGACATCGAGGTCGATGAGGAGAGGTTCGAGGAGGTCAAGGAGTGAGTCTCACCGTCTTATTCTCGAACACTCTCCCCGCGAAACGGGGAGTGCAGGCGGAAGCGAGAAGCTGAGCACTGCGCCACTCTTTTCCTCGCACGTGTAGGAACCCCAAGAAGCGCGTTGCTGAGGAGGAGGTTGTTGCTGCTGCCAAGCCCGATGGTGAGGAGCTCAGCAAGAACCAGAAGAAGAAGCTCGCCAAGAAGCTCAAGGCCGCCGACGGATCCGCTGCCCCCGCTCCCGCTGAGAAGAAGGCGGAGGAGAAGAAGGTTGAGAAGAAGGTACGAAAATAGAGCGCTTAGAGTCGTGTCGCATCATAGAAAAGACGCATGTTGAAATGCCGGGTCGTTTTCTCTCTTTTCATTTAACAGGAGGCTCCCAAGTCCCAGACCCTCGCCGGTGGTCTTGTCATCACCGACGCCAAGAAGGGAGACGGACCCGTCGCTAAGTCTGGAAAGAAGGTCTCCATGCGCTACATCGGCAAGGTGAGTTGGATATCTCTCAATTTTTTCCGTCTCCGCGTATCCGTTTGCGCGCAGGGTCGAACGTGGTGTGCTAACAGGAGACGTTCCCCGCAAATTAGCTCGACTCGGGCAAGATCTTTGACTCCAACACCAAGGGCTCTCCCGTATGTTTTTTCTATTCCCGACGACAGTGATTGATCGGTAAACTTACGCTGTTCCTTCTCCTCAGCTTACCTTCACCCTCGGTCGTGGCGAGGTCATCAAGGGATGGGACCAGGGAATTGTTGGTATGGCCGTTGGAGGAGAGAGGAAGCTCACCATCCGTTAGTTACCTTCTTTCACATCAGTATATGGAGAATTGAGAAGCTGACTGACTTCGTTCTCAGCCGCCGCCCTCGCTTACGGAAAGAAGGGAACCCAGGGCATCCCCGGAAACTCGACTCTCCACTTCGGTCCGTTCGATGGTTGCAGGAACTCAAGTGCTGTCCACTGACGTCCATTGTTATGCAGACGTCAAGCTCATCGCCATCAAGTAAATGTCTTGTCGACGAACGGAAGAAACTTAGATTGAGGGAGTCGACGGATTCTGCTTGTTTATGACCCCTCTGTCGGCTTGTTCAGCTCGCTTGTTTCTTAAAAGGCTGTTAATTTCAGCCATCATTTTGTTCATTAATTTTTTGGCCGCCACTCGTCTGAACGAGAGAATGAGGTCGTGGTTACGTGTCACCATGTGAAGCAATATGGGTGTCTGGCACAGACCTTCGCTGATGAGCGCTTGTAGGAGCCCTTAGATACAAATTCAGGATCTCACGACATGAACGGTTGTGCGAATTCCTTTATATGCCGACGTGTCGCCCGGGACGTCCCTGGGCCGAAGAGCCAGCTCCATGCGTGCCCCTTTCTCCTTCCATCCATTCACTCGCCGTCCAACGCCTCCTCCAATTCGCTCGTCTGTGACATATACACGGAAAACAGCTTCCACTACTTGATCTGTCGGTACCTAAGCATCTACAAAGCAGCCTGAACGCCGTCCCGCCAGCGGCTGCTCCGCGCCAGCTCCACCTCGACCGCTACCTCAAGTCGCCGGAAAGTCGCTATCGTTCAGCCCATAGCTTCACATCTCTTCGACAGCTTTCGTGGCCGATGTGAGCTACTCGGCTTTTCGGTTGAAGCTCATGGGGCGGGCTGCTGACACGAGCTCGTCAACAGGGATCTCGGAGACATCCCCGTGGTCACCAAGACCTACCTCATGTTCGTGGGGTTTCACCTGCTTAGTGTCTAAGGTATTGCTGACTTGATTTGCCTGCAGAGCTGCCGTCGGAGTCAGCGTTGCCGTCGTGCGTCGCTTCAAGCTCACAACGCGAGTGGTTTGGGAGAGCTGATCACCACCGTTCCTCAGCAATGCAACCTCATCAACCCTCTCCAGCTCTATTTCACCTACAGAATAGCTTTTGAGCAAGGCCAGGTGCGTTGTTCTTGACCGCGAGCTCGCGAGGGGACGCGCAGGAGCTGATGCGACCACGGGGGGGACCAAACAGATCTACCGCGTCGTGACGACGTTCCTCTTCTGGGGCCACCTTTCTGTGGATTTCCTTTTCCACCTGTTCTTCTTGTGAGTGGGCGCGCTAGGAGTGCACGGACGAGCGGGTGCTGAGGAGATTCGGCCGACAGTATGCGGTACTCGAGGATGTTGGAGGAGAGCACTTTCCATGGCAGAAGGGCGGACTACGTCTGGCTGCTGATAGTCAGCTGTACTTTGCTGCTTGTGAGCCTATGTTCTAACGCTACCTTGCTGGACATTGAGCTGATACACGCCTCGCGCAACAGATCCTCTCCCCACTCAGCCCTTCGCCTTTCCTCTCTTCGCCCCTCTCCTTCACCGTGAGCTCCTCCTTCTGAACGTCCAACCCCTCAGAAGGCTGACTAGTCATGCTCTAGCTCGTCTACCTCTGGTCGCGACTGAACCCGACCGTCCGCCTCTCCCTCTTCGGGATCATCACCATCACCGCGCCATACCTCCCGTTCGCGCTGTGTCTGTTCAGCTGGGCGTTGTCAAGTTCCGGTGGTGGAAAGGGATGGGGACTGGGAGTGATCATGGGCGATGCTTTGGGCTTGTTGGCGGGTCATTGGTGGTGCGTTCTGTTCCTTTCGACTTTGTCGCGCGACGTGGTGGTGAACGCAGCTGACAATCGAAATTTGAAACTCCCACATTTTTTTCAACTTCTCTTAATCCTGCCTCACAGGTACTTCTGGACCGAAGTATGGAAGCGAGAACGCGGAAGTGGGGGACGAAACTGGCTCGAGACGCCGAGGATTTTGTGAGTGGATCCCAGATCGCCGTTGCCGCACCTTGTGCTGACGAACGACGACAGAGTAAAACTTTTGGACTCACCAGAGCGGTTGCGGGAGCTGGACGAGACTGCCGCTCGAGAGAATGCTCAGGCGGCGCTCGCGGTACGGTGACGAATGGTGACGTGGCCCAGATATGCTTGCTGAAAAAAGGGCCTTCCAATTGATAATTCGACTTATGCGCCGGCATGAGTTTGCTCTGTTTCTCACAAGGCGCTTTACTCTCCGTCAGTGCGATATCAGATTCATCAATCTCGAAAAAGAAAACCCCTCCGACCAGTACGGACGTCGACTGCCGATTCAAAACACCCTCATCGTCGCCAGGCGCTCAGTGCTCAGTTGTGCCTTTCGGCGGGATCACACGGAGCTCAAAAAAGTAACTACCGCTCGTACCTCCCAGCTTCTTGAGAGTCGTCCCCTCGTGAGCTGGCGCGTAGCGACTCACGTCAATCTCAGCATGCGACTCTCGCCCAATTCAAAGGTGACTCCCCCCTGACATTCCTCCCTATGGTTGGTAGTGGCTCAAGCGGAGCAGCCTATTGCGATTGCCCGTAATGGAGCCAGCACGAACGCGCGAAAGAATGTCTGGAACGACGTTTGAGAAAGGGTCGCATCGGACGAAAGAGGTTTGAGGGCGGTGTTGTGAACGAGAAAGGTAGAGCAGATTACGCAAGAGATTGCGGTCAGATAAACGTCACCACTTTGCATCAGAAGCTTAGCGCCCTGGAGTGGGTGAGAAAAGGAGGACAGCGGCCACGTGAGCCACGTGGACCGCGGAAAGATCACCGCTGTCAACGCCTTGGTCACTTTCATGTCGGAAATATGGTGGCATAAAAGGATTTGGTAGATATATGAGCTTGACGGGGTCTAGGCGTCCTTCAATTTCTCATTCAGTCCACCGATCAACTCCAGCGCGACCTCCTTCGCCTCCTGCAGTCGTGTCAACAAAGCTGTCGGTCAGAACCCCGACTCATTTTCACCGAAAATGTGCAGGAACGAAAGAGAACCCACATTCACCAGTGTCCCTATTCTCGCCATCTCGATCTCACCCTCACCGACCTGAACGAACGCACAGAGGTCGCCGGCTGGCGTGAACCCTGCGATCAAAGTTGACGGGGTCGCCGCTTCTTCGAGAGCTGTCGGGTCAAGGAAAGGTGCTTGGTTTACCTGATTAGAGAAAGCAGTGCAAGGGAGGAGGGAAATGGACACGACGTCAGCGCCGCGTGCAAGCTAAGCTTTGCAAGCAAAGAATTTCTGCGCTCACCAATCCCACCCCAATCGCCACCGGCAACTCCTTCCACCCCCCCATCCTATCCCCCTCCCCCCACCCACCGTCCACGAGCTCGAAATCGCCCACCGCGACGCCCGCCTTGCCGCCTTTGACCAACCCCGAGATCCCCGCTTCCTGGTTCCCCAGACCAGCACTCTGGTCCTCGTAAGCAATCGCCGTGGTCTTGGGTAATCTCACTACAGAGAGAGCTGATCTCGCAGCGATGATGGCGCAGTCGATGAGGTTGCCGGAGGTGGAGGAGAGGAGGAGGACGTCGAGGTAGAGGACCCATGTTTTCGTTGGGGTCACGAGGAGGGAAGAGGTGTAGGAGTGAGGTGGAGTAGCGAAGAGAGTTGTGAGGAGGTTGGAGAGGGTCAGGGGGAGCGTCGAGAGTGATGGTGGGAGGGGTGCAGAGCTGTTGATCGTCCTCAAAGGTCAGCGTTTCGTCCCGCAAGACCGCACCGGGGGACCGCCATCGCCCCCATTCTACCACCAAAAAGAAATACAAAAAAGAAAAACGTACCCTTCAACGCTAACCACGACGCGCTCCCTTTCCCTCCCCCCAAGATCCTCCACCTCAGCCCTCACGCCTGCCCATACCTCCGTGCCCCCAATCCGAACCTTCGCACTGCCCACGCAGTTCTCCGTTCCCTCGAGTCCATTCTCAGGCGTCTCGAGTTGGATGTCTCGGTATCCGAAGGGCGCACGTCCGTCCGCTCGTTGCGTGAGGGTTAGGGAGGTGGTGGTGTACGAAACTTCGGAGGGCGAGAAGAGTGACTGTGGAGACAGAAGAGAGCGTCGTTAATTTGCTGGATTCTAAGCAAGTAGAGTGTTGTACAAAAGTTACCATGAGAAGTGTGTGTGAAAGAAATGTGAGGGAACCAAGCAAGTGCGAGCTCCCTGCTCTCAGTTGAAGTGGTCACGCAGACAGACGCTCGGGCCACAGTAACAACACAGCCACGACACACTCAAACCAGTCAAGTTCCTTGACGCGACGCAACCAAAAGAATCACTTCGAGATGATTATGAGATGGTTTAAAATGACACTATTCACAAACTACTCGGCACTACTCCTAGCTCTGTACCCCTCACAAAAAGGCCTCCTCCTCGAAACACCTCAAGCAAGCAAGTCCTTCTTTTCCTCCCTCGGCCGGTCTGGTCCCGTCGAGACTGGTGACTGTCGACTCTTCTCCTGCAACTCCACTGTGGCGTACCATGCTCCGCCTGCTAGGGTCAAGCAGATGCCGAGGAGGTTCGTCGCGTTGAGGGTGAGGTTGAAGATGATGACGGCGAGGATGATCGTCAAGACTTGCTTGACGTTGGCTGGAGAGACAGACAAAAGAGATCATGAGAAACTGCGCTTAAGTGGAGAAAGAGTGATACTCACCAGCAACAGTCATCGTCAACGCGCTCGTCTTCTTGTTCGCCGTGAAGCTCACCACGTTCAACCCGAACGCAATCACCCCATTCGTAAACAACGCGATCGCCTTCCCCCTCGTCATCTCCGTCGCTCCATAAACCCTCACTTTCTCCAACTCGCCACTCCACCACCCCCACAGCACACACTGCATGAACGCGAGTGGGCTCATACGGATCAGCAGGTCCAACGGATGGACTTTGAGTCGTCCGACGAGGAGTCGGTTCGTAGCGAGGGTTTTGAGAGCGGCAAGGAGGGTGCCCAGGAGGGTGAGGATCATGCCCCACATGGTCCAGCGGTAGTCACCGTACGTGGCGAAGACGACGCCGAGGACGACGGGGAGGAGGGAGAGGTAGGTGTTGCGGGAGTAGCGCTTGCCGATGAAGATGATGGAGAGGACGATGATGAAGAGTGGGGTCATGGCTCGAACGACTTGGTGGAACTGTTAAGAAGGAAGTTGTACAAGTTAATCGCGTGGGAGAAGTCAGCTAACCGAAACCACAATTTGGAGCGCCTGACGTCGGAGATGTGGAGGTGCGAGTGGAGGGGGATGGAGAAGAGCTTACAGGGACGGTAACGAGGTGAAGGGAGAGGTTGGACACGGCGATGTTGATCGTGTAGAGCGAAGAAAACGCAATCATGATCCACCCTTCTCTCGAGTTGAGCGTCGCCTGGACAAAGTACCCGCGACTCAACGCGATCTGCGTCCCAATCGTTCCCGCGAGCATCTGGATCCCCGTCAACGTCCACGGGAAGGGGAAACCTTGCAGTACGAGCTTGTTGTACAGCGTGAGACCGAGGTTGAACGCGAAGTACATGACAAGCCACGACGTGGGCGTGTCGATGAGTTTTGCGAGCCTGGCGGAGAGCGACGTCGTACGTGACGAGAGGAGCGCGTGCGTCCCCAGCGAGTGGTGCGAGCTGTGATGCCGTGGGTCCCATTCCGACGCGTTGCTGCTTCGGAGCTTCGGGGGACCAATGTGGACTGGATTCGAAGGGGAAGCTGAGGCAGCCGCCGCCGCCGCCGCCGCTGCTGCTGCCGACGCTGCTGGTGACCGCGAGCGCGTCGTTGGGGGATAGTGACCGCCGTAGACGTTCAGCGAGTCTCGGATCGGGGACACGGGGGGCTCGCTGTCCTCGTCGTCGACGAGGTGGGCAAACCGAGGGGAATGGCGACCGCCGTTGCCTGGCGGGGTCGGGGGTGGTACGGCGAAATTTGGGTTGATGTGCGAGGGGGAGTAGGGGAAGGGGATGTGAGGGCTCGGGGCGAGCTCGACAAAGACGTCGTCGTTGGCGTTGTCGAGCTTCTTGAACGGCCAGGTCGGGGTGTTGCCAGAGCCGGCGGGCGAGCCATCGTGCATGGGGATGTACAGCGACGCCGGACGCGAGTCGCGCGAGATGGAGGGGCTGCCGCTCGTGCTGCTGCCGGGCGAGAGGGACGACGAGGCGACTGGCGGAGGAGCGCCGTTCGTGTACTGGGATGGCGCAAACTGGAGGTTCTGGAGCGGGGGCGAGAGGGGGAGCGATCGCGACGAGGATGCTGACGGCGGCGACGGGTGCGCGTAGCCCGGGCTGGTGTCGCTCCGGCCCGAGTACTCGCCTGGCTGCTGCCCTCGAGGGTCGTGGTACGCCGGGTGGGTGGTGGCCATCGTGGGTGCGGGCGACGCGCGGTCGTGCTGCTCGTCTGCCGAGGGGATGGGACGTGCGGGTGCTCGTTCGCTCAGGCGCGCGTTCGCGGGTCGTGGTCAGCGGGCAGACGCGTCTGAGCCTCGGCGTAAGCGAAGGGTAGCTGCTGGTTCGTGGGCGGGGAGGGGGTTGGTGGGAGGAAGCTCGCAAAAGTTAGACGAAAGTGTGGGCAGGGAGGCGAAGGGATGGCTCCCCCCCAAACACGGCCGTCTCGGGGGATTTTTGGCGGACGCGATGATGGCGAGGGTGTGCCACCGACGCTGCGTCCTGCGGATCAATTTTGCCCCCTAGATCCCTCGACCCACACCGTGGGCGCCGTCAATGGCCTTGGCTACTGCTACGAAAAGTATGCATCAATTGCACTCGACACGTCTTTCGGACGAAACACCAGCTCCTGAGGCGGGCTCTCCTCGGCCCAGCGAGGGACGTGCGGGCAACCCAGCGAGCGCAGGAACCGGGGCTCACCGTGGTCACGCAGGCGTGTTTCCGCCTGCGTGCGAGGCGAGGCGGGATCTGATTGCGTTTGTAGACTTGTTTGGAACTCGAATCGACGGATCGGGCCATGGCAACGAAAGCACGTCTTGTCGCTCCTGTCTTGGGGCATTTCTGGTTGCAAGCACGGCCGCGTGTCAGCTGTCGCGACGACGTGGCCTTCATGCCTCTCAGCCTTGTCGACTGCCTTGACGTACAGCCCGTTTTCTGAAGGTGCTTGGAAGAGAGCATCCAACACCCACCAACATCGAAACACAGCACGTCGACGAAGTGTACGTGTTCCACAGGGTCCCCCATGGCATGCGCGTTGGTGGTCTTGCGAGCACACTGAACTTTACTTTGAGCTTCATGCATTTTCTCGTCGTCCGGCTCCACTGCACAAACGCACAAAGGGGTCCACGTCAGCGCGTGGATTGTTGGTCGGGCCCGAGCTCAGATTCGGCGCCCCGGGGCAACGCGCCGGTCGAGCGACGCTTTGCCTCACCTCTTACTATTGTCGCACAGGACCTCTAGTATGCCTACTTGATCTGCACATATTATCCCAGCGACACGTTGCTGACCAACCAGTTACTGCCCTCCTCAGTCGCGGCGCTTCTCCTCTCGCTCTTCGTGATCGCTACATCCTCCCGTCGCTCCTCCCTCCTCCACCATCACCATCAACGGCATGTCGGACCAACTCGAGTCGTTCGCCGTGATTGGCGGTGAGGGCTTCGTCGGCGGCGCCATCATGCGAGCGCTCGAAGCAAAGTACCCCGAGCATCCGATCGCGTCGTTCGGACTCACGCAACGCACCTTCACGCCCGGGTACCGCTTCTTTCGGACGGACATCACGTCCAAGTCGTCTATCCTTGAATCTCTGAAGCTGTCGGGAGCGACGACCATCTTCCATACGGCGTCGCCCCAGCACGATGCGGACAAGCAGGCGTGCGAGGATGTCAACATCAGGGGCACCAAAGCGTTGCTCGAGGCGTGTGTCGAGGCTCGCGTGACGAAGCTCGTGTTTACGAGCAGCATCACGATTTGCTACGAGGGCAAAGACTTGATCAATGTCGATGAGAGGATCCCGGTCGTGAGCCTGAAGGGCGACCATTACGGGTTGACCAAGGTCCGTTCGTTTGTTTATTTTTAGGTTTAGGAGAAGGTGGCGAAGGATGGCAAGTGTTGACACTCTTGATGCAAACCACAGGCTGAAGCAGAGAGACTGGTCCTCGAAGCAAACGGCAAAGACGGCCTCCTCACGTGTTCCCTCCGCTACCCCGGAATCATCGGGTGCGTCCCTTCCTCTCGCCAGCTCCTGCCTCCGCTGACCTTCCCCGTTTTCCCCAACCATTAGACCAGGAGACAGACAAGCAATCCCAGGGTTCATCAACGTCCTCAAATCCGGCCAAACCCCGTTCCAAGTCGGGCACAACCGCGAGCTCTACGACTTTGTGCACGTCGCCAACGTCGCCCACTCCCAACTCCTCGCCGCTGAACGCCTGACCTCCCCCGGACCTTCTCACGACTCTTTTTCCCTCCGTCTCCCACCTGTAGCTTCCACCATCCCCCGCCGCCAACCCCCGACTTCCGTCCCCTCGCACGTCGATGCGCCCCTCCCCGCCAGCCGTAATCGGTACGACCAGTTCTCGGAGCCCTCCGAGCACCCTGTGGCAGGCCAAGTCTTCCTTATTACGAATGGAGAACCGATAGGGATCTGGTCGCTGGCGAGAGCGATTTGGCACGAGTATAATGGCCACGTCCCGCCGTTTACGGTCGCGCTGCCGCAGAGCGTTGGACTGACGGCTGCGTATGGTATGGAGTGGTTCACGTGGGGAATTGAAAAAGTGACAGGAAAGAAGGTGGAGGCAGGGATCACGGTCGAGAGAGTCAAGTACGTGACGACGCATATGTACTTTAATATCGAGAAGGTGCGTCTCCGCTTCCGTCTTCTGGACAAGGGACATGCGCTGATGTTCAGGGGAGCGGACAGGCAAGAAGAGTGTTGGGATACGAGCCAGTCATCAGCCTGGCAGATGGGATCAAGGACTCTGTTCAGGTTCGTTGGCACAGGCTCGCTGTCTTGATGGCTCGAAATGGTTGCTGACGTGTTTTTCACTCTTTTCGTTGACAGTGGGTCAAGGACGAGGAGGCGAAAACGGCTGCGAAGAATAAGGCATCATAGCTTGCATCTAATTGACAGGAACCTATCAATGCCGTATCATTCCATCGTTGTTCGTCCAAAGTGTTACATACAAGGCCAGAGCTCGGCCCGCCACAGCCACATCATGGAGAGGAAGCAGCGCGTCGGCCTCAAGAAAGAAACCCAAAGCTTGACAAGCACAACTGAGTCCTTGAACCAAGCACTATCCGCACCAGTGCGACATTACTGTACCACGTGTTACGAGCCCCGGCGTGCGAGTTGCCCGAGCAGCCCGGGCTGGCGTCCCAAACGCCTCCGAAGGCGAGCTTGGCCTCTGAGCTCGAGCTCGGCTGCCCCTTCCTCCGTCCAAGCACAACTTCCATCACCCAACAACAATGACGACCTACACCTCTGCTCAGTTCGACAAGTCCGTCGAGATCATGTAAGTCTTCCTCCATCGTACTCGCTTGTTCCTGCTCGAACGCGCTAACGTTTCGTTCAACCCGTGCAGCGGCTCGCTCCCCAAGGACGGACCCATCAAGCCCGACCAGGCCGACCAGCTCGTCGTAAGTCTCACGATTCACTTCTCTCCATACCTCCTCTAGCAGCATCGCCATCCCCCCGAAGACCACGAGCAGCGAGAGCTGACCTTCACGCGTCATTTCCCCCAACCGCACGTCCTGTGTGTTTCGTGCGACGTAGTTCTACGGCTTGTTCAAGCAGGCCAAGGAGGGCGACAACGAGAAGCCCAAGCCTGGAATGCTCGACTTTGCCGGCAAGGCCAAGTGGTGCGTCGTCCTGTCTTTGTCTTGTCCACGAACGCTCAGCTCGCCGGTTGGGCTCCACTCCGAGGCTCCTGACTGACTGACTGACTCTGGGTCTGCGTTCCACAGGGAGGCGTGGAACAAGAACAAGGGCTTGGACGCTGAGACGGCTAAGCACAAGTACGTTGAGTACTTCCTCCAGGTCCTCGACAAGACCGACAGCCCCGAGACGGAGCAGCACAAGGCCGCTGTGCGTTTCCTCTCTCTCTCTTGTTCGGCGTCCGGAACGCTTGTGGTTGCGTGATGGAGCTCGAGCTGATAATGTGTTCCTCCCTTCGTTGGATGATGATCCAGGTCCTCGCTGCTTGAGCCTGACAACGTACATACCAAGGCTGCAAACGGCCAAACTGAAGGCTCTTTTTGCGCAATTCTATCCCGTACCCTACTTTCGTACTACCCCTCCATTCGATCCCCCGCTCGTGCTTCCGCCGTTCTCCTCCCATCAGGCTCTCCTAGCAGGTGCTCTCCCATTCTGTTGAGGTGCTCTCTTCGTTTCGTTGAGCTGAGCACCCGAAAGCTAGTCTCCAGGGCGGGCAACCGAGCGCCACTGTGACCTGAACTCAGAGCCCTCCCGTCCAAAGTTGTACTAGCCTGCCGCGGGCGCTTCAAAACCTGGGGAAACCCTTCGTCTGGGGCTCACCCGAAAGTTAGTGAAAGGGTTGATTGGGATTTTCGACGACTTGGGCTCAGCTCCTTCCTTCTCTTGCTCCTCACTTCGTCCGCTTTTGTGGTTCGTCGAACGTGTCTGTGGGACGAACAATCCGTTGATGTTGGTCGCTCCGTCCGACTGACCCCTTCCGACGGCTCTCAGGCTCTCAGTTCCCGCCAGTACACGACCTATCACCTCTCGACCCGCTTTCAAGCTCCGTACGACGCACCTGAGAGCGAGGAAACAAGTCCAGCACTGCCCCACGCTTCCTTCCTCGCTCCTTCGCTCGCCTGCCCGGCATCTGCACCTCCTCTCCTCGACCCGCTTTTGAGCGCCTCGCCACCACTATTTCCTTCATTCTCCCCCCACCACTATCCTCACAATGTCCACTACGACCAGCTATACGCAAGCTCAGTTCGAGAAGACGATCGAGATCCTGTGAGTCCCCGCCAGGATCCTCGCTTTCCCGAGCCTCCGCCCGCCCCGCCAAGGGCTGACCACCAAGCGGGTGGTGGTCACCCACAACTACAGCAACATCATTCGTGACGAGTCAAAAGTCGAGAAGGACGGCAATGGCGCCAGCGTACCGGATAAGCTGCTCGTTCGTGTTCCTCTTTTGCTTGCGAAGAAGGATGCGTTGGGGAACTCACGTGATTTGCTTCGCGCGGGGAAACAGATCTACGGACTGAGGCAGCAAGCCGAGTTTGGAGATGTGACCACGGCCAAGCCGAGTATTCTGAAACCTATCGAACGCGCTATGTGGTCAGTCCTCTGCCGCTCATCCCACCCGCGACCGGGGGGGGGGGGGGGGGGGGGGGGGGGGGGGGGGGCATTGCGCACGTGTATTTAGTATTTTGGGGGGTTGCTGACCCACTTTTTATTTGGCATGTCCCACCCCACCAGGGAGGCATGGAGTTACCAAAAGGGTGTGCCACAGGAGGATGCGAAAATGAAGCTCGTGGAGCACTTCTTGAACGTGCTGGAGAAGCGAGGGACGGAGCGAGCAAAGGCGAGAAAGGCGGCCGTGAGTCTCATGCTGTTCTATCCAGCGTTGAAAAAGGGGAAGAGGATGCTGACAACTTCATTATTCAGATTCTGGAAGCTTGATCATGTTGTGTTTCTCCCCTGGTGGATTGGAGCGCAAGAATGCATTGCTACGTGTTGTTCGAGTGAAGTTCAAAACGCCGGCATTTGCGCTCTTCCTCATCGAAACTTACATTCTCCTCGCATTGTGAATCTGGGGGAGAAATACAGCTTGACGCAAATGTTTCGCAAGCCGAGCCTTTGCGTCCACAGCACGTAGGTGGCCTCTGCCGCCTGTGAAGTGTGTACACAAAGCTTTCGATTACCGGTATCACTACTTTCTTGTACAGCGAAATTATGAAAAGAAAGAAGAACTATGCTAACTCCTTATGTATGATCATTTACACCTTGACGCCCGCAGTCCTTCCCCTATAGCTCGCGACGCCCTCCTTGACAGCGGCTCTCGCTGCGTCCGTAACACTCCGCTGACGACCATGCATCGGCGGTGGTGCTCCGCCTCCTGCAACAATTTCCTCACCCGCAACCATGCCGGAAGGAGCGGGGGGAGAGGACACGCCCAGACCCGCATTCGAAGCACGCGAGCCCTTCCTCGCCATCTGCGCTCCCGTGCCCCCGTTCCCTCCATTCCCTCCGGGTCCAGCACCGCTAACAACGACACCGCCATTAACGTTCGTCGCGACTCCCGCCGGCATCCCACTTGTTACACTCGGCCTCCTCATCACCAAGCACTGCAGCGCCGCGAGCCACTTGATCTCGTCTTCCTCTGATGGAGCGCAGACGAGGAACGTCCGTTTCGGGGTGATGATCTTGAACGAGTGTTGAGCGGTGTTGGGGTCTGATGAGGCTGGAGAAGGGGCCGGTTGGTTCTCGATCGCGTCGAGGACGGAGGAGAGAGGGATCTGGCGGTGGACTTTGGCGTCCTGTTTCGAAGATGACGTGGTGAGTTGACGAACGGGATGTGATGAGGAACGAAAACGACGGACCATGTGGCTCCGACTGTAGCTCAACTTGTGACTCGTGAGGATGAACCACCTCTTTCTCCAGTTCTTCCTCTTCCCTTGCTTCATCAAGTACCCCTGCAAGATGACCTTGTTCGGGTCGACCGGCATCGCGCTCTTCTTCTCCTCGACGAATCGCAACCCACTCTCCGTCGCCGCGCTCTTATCGCCCTCGTTCTCGGGAGCATAGTCGTCCTCCTCCTCTGATGACGAGACGATCCCAGGCGAGTTAGGTGTCATCAACCCTCCTCCGCTCCCGCTCGCGTGAGCGGCGAAGTACTCTCCGGTGGGCACCGCGAGTCCTTCGCTCCCCGAGCTGCCCCTCGCATATCGCGTCAAGCCCTCGTCAACTCCACCGAGCTGCAGCGAATTTTCCTTCACTCCGCCTCCTGCGGCAAACGAGTTGGGAGGAGGTACGGGACGCGGAAGGGAGGACGAGGTCGCCGGTCGAGCCGGGGGGAAGGACGTGGGCGAGATGGAGTGCGATTGAGGTTGCGGGGAACGAGGGTGGGCGGCGGTCGGGGTTCGAGTGGCTGCTGGAGAAGGGATGGCGATGGGGGTCGAGGAGCCAGGCGTGGGTACTTCGGTGACAATCTCGGCTGCCTCTTTCTTTGCTCGTTCGACGGTCTCACTGTGCGGGGATGAGGGACGTTAGTTTCGGGGGAAAAGAGAAGGGCGAATGCACAAACTGACCACCAAGAGTCCCTTTCGGAGGCTGAGCCGGCTTTGATGTAGTATGTCCGCTTGGGCGTGACGAGTCCGAAAGTATACGAGTGCTTCTTGAGCTCGACGGGAGCGCACGTGTGGATCGTCGACAGCGGAATCAAGCGCAAGAGTTGGTACTCCTGTCAGGATTCAAAGGCGAAGAGTGAAATGAAGAATGAACGTCAGCCCCGAACTATACTTCACGCCACTACGCGTCTCCAATTCGACGGACGAGACCAAGAATAGGAGTTGCCACGCACCTTGTCCGTCTTGTACATGGCGAGTTGCCCGCCTCTGAGCACAAACCACCGCTTTTTCCACGCCTTCCTCCTCTCACCCTTCTTCATCAAGTACCCGCTCTTGACCGGCGCCTCGTCGACCTCGGCACCTGCCTCCGTCGTCGACGTAGTCCGCAGCCGCGAGAGGCCTTGTTGTTGTTCTACGTCGCCCTCGTTGTCGTCGCGGATGGAAGACGCGTCGGACTCGTAGTCATCGCCGTCTCCTGACCCGGACTCGGAGATGGCGGAGAGCGGGAGGGAGGAAGGGAGGCGAGAAGGTGAGGATGGTGGGTGCGAGCCGGGGATGGGGATGGAGGCCGTCGGCGCGGTGGACTCGTCCTCTGAGGCTGAGGAGGCGGCGGTCATATTCTGCAAAGCAGAATACGTGTCATAGTCAGCTGCCAGAAGAACAGTGAAAAGATGGTTCAATGGGGGAACGCACCTTCCTCCCTGAACTGAGTCTCCTCTCGACGGCAGCGCCAGCACCTCCTCCACCGGCTGAGTCGTTCAAGTTGAGCAACGGGATCTGCGGCATCGACGGAGTGGTAGGCGAGCCTAGTCGTTCTCTGATTTCTTCTGCAGTCGGTGGAGCGGCGCGTGGTGATGCTGGAGGATGGGTCGCTGCACAAGGGCGAGGAGGGCGAAGGTCAGCGAAATGCGGGGAGACCGGCGGGAGCGTGGTGGCTGCTGAGTACGGCTTGAAGCCAGGGAAGGGCGGCAAGTGCAGTGATAGCTTTTGTTGGTGAAGCACAGCTTGATCCAGTCAATTCGCCTTCCACGAACGAGGGTCGAGGAGAGGGAGCGAAGGCGCCACAACAGGGTCATCGGCCTCAGTCCTTGTCCGTCCAGTTCGACACCAACACCATCCATCCTCCTGCCCTCAGACCCACCAATCACAAGGGTTCACCATAGTCTCCACCGGAAGAGGAAAATTGAGAGTGGGGGTAGCCAAGCGAGCGGTCCCGTCCGGGAGAAGGAAGGAGCGGGAAGCGAGACCAGAGGAAGGAAGCGAGAACGTACGCCGGGCTGATGGCGACGGCGGGACTGCCTGCTGAGGCGTCGACATCGCTTCTCACTATAGTCGAAAGTCTCTGTAACACAACCACGACAATGGTGCCCTGGGGCGGAGGCGGGCGGGCGAGTGTGGACGCAGAGCAAACGAGAGACATTCAACACCTTGGCGGCTTCGACCTCCAAACCCCAGAAACACGCGAGAAGATCGCTCCCTGCCGGCCCCCTATGATTATTGATCAGTCACTGACGCTCGCCTTCTCATCCTCTATCGCCTTCCGCCCTGCCCGCCTCGGCTACCTCTAAATTGTCTCCACTATTTCCCCTACCAGAACGTGTCACACCCCTCGCGTGAATGCGCGATGGCTCCATCACCACCAAAACCATGGGAGCGTCAAGGCGCCACCGCGAGCGCCGCCGCTCCAGCCTCGACCCCGCTCTCGCCGACACCAGCAGCATCTTCCGCCACCTCTTCTTCAGCACCTGCACTCCCTGACCGGCCGACGTCGATGACCAGCACGGCGGCATCCGGCACTCAACCCCAGACTGGTGCGTGGCAGTTGCGCCTCCGCGGCGGCGCTTATCTCGTGTAGACGGCTCACGGGCGCTGATCCATTGCTTGCTGGGGGGATGTAGGCGCTCATGGATCTACTGCTGGTACTGTGAGTAGCTCTCGATGTTTCTTGTCAAGCAATACGCGCAATGCGAGAACGCCGAGTCGAGGGACAAAAAGTGCGACTCGCGATGCGAGGGCCGGGTAACTTGGCGGCTACTCGTTGCAGGAGCTACGTCGTCGAAACACGGCGGCAGAGGGTGTGGTCTGCAAGAGGAGAAGCTGGAGAAGGTGCTGGTGCTCATCCGCGCTGCTGGCTTCACTTCGTCCTTGCTCTTCACGCGCGCGCGCCTCTACTCAGCTCTCCTCCGACAGAACAGTTGCTAATCCCCCGCGCGCCCCGGCGTTTTCCCTCCTTTCCGCGAATGCAGTACGGCTCAAGATACCCAGCCACAACGGGGTACGGAGGAGTAGGGTCAACGTACAACCGCTATGGATCCGGGTACGGCGGGTACGGTGGCATGGGGTCGTATGGCGGGATGGGCAGCTACGGCATGGGAGGCATGGGAGGTTACGGTATGGGCGGGTACGGGATGGGGAGCTATGGGATGGGTGGATACGGCATGGGAGGGTACGGTATGGGCATGCCGGGGCCGGGGATGGAGGGCATGAGCTTGAGTCAGACGATGGAGGCGGGGACGGCGAGTACGTTTCAGCTGTTGAGCTCGTTGGTCGGTACGGTCGGTGGGTTCGCCCAGATGCTCGAGAGCACGTTCATGGCGACGCATTCGAGGTGAGTCTCTTGTCTTTATTTTGTTGGAACTTCTGTATGGGGCGGAAGGGTGGTCTTCGCGCCGTGGGTGTAGCGCTTCGCAGGAGACCTCGCGCTGACCGCTCTTGTCCCCTTTGTTCACAATCACACAGCTTCTTTGCCATGGTCGTTGTCGCCGAACAATTCTCCCACCTCCGCAACTACCTCGGCCAAGTGCTCTCTATCTTCTCCCTCCTGCGCTACGTGCGCAACCTCCTCGGTTTTGGTCCTCCCCCCGAATCGATCTCAACGAAGGACTTCAAGGCGTTCGAGAAGAGTGGAGGTGCTGGCGGACAGGGTGGAGACAAGCCCAAGTTGGCGAAGAAGCCGTTGTTTGTGTTCTTGTTGACGGTGGTGGGATTGCCTTGGTTGATGACACGGCTGGTGGTGCGTTTGCTGCTCTCCTTGTTCCACTCCTTTCCCTTGCCATGCTAATTTTTTCTGCATTCTTCACTTCTCAGCGACTCATCACGCAACGCCAACAAGCCGAGGCCGAGCGACTCGCGCTCCTTCCCCAACAACCCCAGCTCGACCAGTTCGGTCGTCCCATCCCCGTCCCCGCCACCGCTCTCGACCCTTCTTCACTCACTTTTGCTCGCTCGCTACACGAGTACTCTGCTACGACGCCCGAAGAGCTCTCGCTCGAGAAGGACGCGATCGTCGCCGTGCTCACGCCCGAGAACGAGCGGGAGCAACTTGGATGGTGGCAGGGCAGGCTGAGGAACGGCGAAACGGGGTGGTTCCCCGAGACGTATGTCGAGGTGTTGAAGATGCCGAAAGTGGTGGAGAAGGAAAGGGAGGTTCGGTGAAGAGAGACGGGGTGCGAAAGCATGCGAGGCGGATGACGTGGCGGTCGCGGTGGAATAGATAGATGTTGTTCTTACAGTTCATTTGTCTCAGTTCCATCGAACCTTGAGCAGTATCACCCTACCAGTTTCACAGCAGTGTCTGTTGAGAGCTTCCTGTCGGAAACAGTCAAAGTCCACGGATGACCGGGTACTCGCAGGCGCAAGATTGCCGCAAGGCCGGCGCGCGTGCAACTCGTTTGCGTTCCTTCCACCACTTGCACGAACTCGGTCGCACGATGTCCCTGACCGTGCTGCACGACAAGCTTCTGAAGCTCGCCCTCGACCCAAAGTACCACGACCTCCTCGCGATCCTCAAAGGTCGGTCGTCGCGCTCTGCTTTGCGGGTGGCAAGCTCAGCTCCACTGACGTTTGGTCTCGTCGGCGTTTTTGAACGGCGTGGTGGTGCGTAGGTGGGAGGAATGGGTTCGTGTATGGCTGTCGTGTGAGGTTTCCTCACGCTCTCGTCATGACGATCCTCTTCCACTCTGGAGGGTGCGTTCCCCCTTCCACTTGTCGACCACAAGCAAGCTGGCTGACGCCCCCGGCGACGCTACCGGCGCACACTCTCTCCAGATGGAAGCAGCGCGCCAACTTTGTCTACAAAGCGACAAAGCAGCACGCGACCAACCTCGCCAAGTTTGTCGTGCTGTACAAGTCGGCCCTGTTGGCTCAGAAGACGATGAGTGGTGGGAAGGAGCACAGGGCGGATACGTTTTGGGCCGGGTTGCTGGGAGGGTGGATCGTGTTTGGCGAACGGAATGCCGTGAATGAGCAGGTGGGCTTTTCCCTTCCTTGTTTCTGCATGGTGGTGATGGTTGTCGGACGAGTGTCACGGACACGAGCTGATGCGAACGCCCCTCCGAACCACCAGATCGTACTCTACGTCCTCTCCCGCGTCGTCACCTCCATCCTCCCCCGTGCCGGCCCCGCAGTCGACCCTACTCCTCTCCAACCAGCTCCGTCAGGCGGTCTCCCCCACCCGCCAGGCGCGCCATACCGGAAACCACGCGCGCCAGACTCGAGGGTATTCCAGGTCTACGCGGCGCTCACCTGGGGTGCGGTCATGTGGTTGTTTAGGGAGAAGAGGGATAGGTTACAGGGCGGAATGGTTAACTCGATGCAGGTAAGCTTTCGTTGTTTCGAACGTGGAATGAAAAAGAGCGATGCTGATGCCGAGTCGACAGTACCTGTACTTGGATTCCGAGGTTCGTACCACCTGTCTTTTGCCGCGTCTGATGCCTGTGTGCTGTCAAGGTGTATTATGCTGACGAAGATTCCTTATGCTGTATTCTACAGGTGTGGAATAGCTTGAGGAATCTCGTTTGGCGTGAGTTCTGCCTCTGCACACGTCCAAGAAGTCGTGGCAAGCTCTGTGGCACGAGAAGCTCGTTCTGACGTACATTCTTGTACCACAGACAACGTATAAGGACTAGTTGGTACCTGGTGTGTTTTTTGTAGCTTCCCAAAGTTGTATGTCCCCATATACCCTTAGGTCGACCGCAGACGCTGACGGGGCTGTAGTCCAGGCCGAGGCGCAAGGAGAATGAGTCGTTCCTCCGTGTGAAACTTGATTTATTGCTGTTGCCATTCTCCACCAAGCACTTTTTCTTTTGCTACTTAGTTTCCGGGTCCCAAGCGTTCGATTCAGGCGATGCTTAAAGCGAAACACCGCCAAACACGTGTCCTACATTGCCCACCGCGTCAAACTATTATCTGGCCAGCATCACATACTCGGCGATAGCGGACAAATGTTGTCGGAGCTCGGGGTTAAAGAAAGCCATCATTGCACCATTCAGCTCAGCGATGCTCGTTGAAGGGCCACAAATCCAAATGTGCCCGAAGACTCGGTGAATAGTCCGACGCCTCTGGGCAGTTACGCCACGGCTTGGCTTCCTCTGAAGCCTCCTCGCAATGTACACCGAGTACCTCCTGCAGAATACGTCGCCCCTCACTCCCCATTCTATAGAAGAGCCTAGCCGCCTCCTCTTGCAAGAGAATCAGATCCTCCCAACGCTCTTCTTCATGTCTGTCACACATATAAGCTTCCTCACTCCAAAATTCCATCTCAGCGCCTCTGGGCCGTTCTCGAGGTGTATCCTCCGCCGCGACAAGTCCTCGAAGGAGAGAGCGTAGGGCGACCTCACACGCGGCGTCGCGTCCAATGTTGGCCAGGAGTATCCGGAGGACTTTGTCAACAAAGGCATCCGCATTCACCTTCGTCCAGCTTTCCTTGACGTTGGCTGACAGTTCTTTCGACATCGCTTCTTCGAGATCTCCGTCCTCCGACTCCCAATCTTCCCACTTGGGATCCTCTTCCAATCGCGAGTGAATGGTGTCCGAACGTGAGAAGCTGAAGCACATGTAGTCGTCGTACCACTTTCGGAATTCTTGGCACATCTTCTGGAACGCGACCGTCGCCTGCTCGAAGTCGTCCAGCATCTCGAGTCGAGCCATTTCCTCCTTCGCGTCGTAGGAGTACATCGGCTCCGGCGCCATAAGACGTTGCGATGGAGAGCGTCGATCGGAAGGAATATCCTCCTGTGTAGACCCTTCTTGCGCCTCGACCTTCGGAGGGGCAGGAGCGGTGGACCGAGCCCGTTTCGTCGACGAGGATGACGTGTCTTTCGATTCGCGGGCGCGCTTGGGCTTGACATCGGGCTTCACATCTGGCGTAACATCCGGCTTGACATCTGGTTTGACGTCTGCCTCGAAGTCGACGTCGAGATCGGGTTTGATGGCAGGTTTGACATCGTCGTCGGAGTCGTAGGTCATGGCGGAGAGCTCGGAAGCAGGGGAGCGGAGAGGAGAGGCGTCGGCGGCGAACCTGGGAAACCATAGACTTAAAATTTGATTTTTGAATGGGAGAAGGTACGTAGTGCAGGAATGGTCATACCCGAGCAGCGGTGGTCTCGAGCAGTGGGGGGCTCGAACGCGTCGGATGGCCTACGGAACTCGTGCCCAAACTCTGCAACGAAGCTGGCGGTAGACGAGGATAGAGTGTGGGAAGAGATGAAAGACGGTAGTGCGAGAAAATGTTGTGAGAGGGAGGAGCACAAGGGATGAGCCTGCCGGCGAGGCCGGAGCGACTTCGCGACAGCGAAAGCGCGAAGCGCCCAGGCTCAAATCCAAAGTCGCCCCAGCTCCTCCTCACACTTCTCGCACGATCTGGCAGCAACCCACCCCGTGCAATCATGGGAGGAAGGTCTAGATTCTCGGCCCTCGATGCGTTCGGCAAGGTGAGCTTCCAGTCGACCGGCACCTTGCGGCTGTCACGGACGCGCTCGTCCTGCCCGCTGGCAGCTGGACGCGTCTCGAGCTGTCGTGATGTAGTTTGCTGACCGCGCCTCGGCTGCCTGCAGACGATGGAGGATGTCAAGATCAAGACTGGCTTCGGTGGTCTCTGTGAGCCCTGTTGTCGTTGAAAGCGAACGCGGGATCCGCTGACAGGAGGAGCCGCGACGTGGCAGTGACTCTCTCCTCGCTCTTCCTCATTCTCAGCTTGACCGTGTACGAGTTTGTCGACTACCGGAGAGTACATATGGTAAGTCTTTGTTGCATCGTCGGACGAGGGCGGGTCAGGTCTCCAGGAGGCGCACCAAGGCCGGGCAGTTGGAGCCCTCGCGAGGGCGGGCTGCGAGGACGACAGGTGCATGAACGCGAGCTGACGCGTCGTTTGTTGCTTCGTAGGAACCATCAATCGTAGTGGATAGGTCGAGGGGAGAGAAGCTCGTCGTCAACATCGACATCTCCTTCCCACGAGTGCCGTGTTACCGTGCGTGCCCTGCCGCGGTCCTTCGCAGACACACCGCAAGGCTAACGTTTTGGATTTCACCACAGTCCTGAGTGTGGACATCATGGACATCTCTGGCGAGCACCAGAACGGTAAACGCGTTCCCCGCCATGGTCGCGACAGGCCGACGTGCTGACCCAGGGCGCTTCCTGCCAACGTGCCGCAGACGTGAACCACGACCTCTCAAAAACGCGACTGTCAAAGGATGGAAAGGTCGTCGAGGCACCAAAGGGAAAGGAGCTCAAGGGAGATTTGGAGCGAATCTCGGCTCAGAAGGCTGAGGGTTACTGTGAGTTGCGCTGCTTCGCTAATCACGCATGCATGTTCGGGTCGGGGGGTGCTGACGAGCGGCTTGTGGGATAGGTGGAACGTGTTACGGAGGAACGCCACCACCTGATGGACCCAACCCTGGATGTTGTAACTCGTGTGAGGAGGTCCGGGAGGCTTACGTTAGACGTGGGTGGAGCTTCGTCAATCCCGACTCTGTGGAGCAGGTGCGTTTCTCGTGATCAATTTCAAGGATGTGAGGTGTTCGAAAACTGATCCCAGCATTTGGACAGTGTGTGAGCGAGGGATGGACCGACAAGATCAAAGAGCAGTCTGACGAGGGCTGCAACATCGCCGGCAAGGTTCGCGTCAACAAGGTCATCGGCAACTTCCACATCTCCCCCGGAAGGTCGTTCCAAGCCAACGCAATGCACGTCCACGACCTCGTGCCATACCTTCAGGGAGGCAACAAGCACGACTTCGGACACATCATCCACCAGTTCTCGTTCCAGAGTGAGACGGAGGAGGAGTGGGTTAGCCATGGTGGAAAGTCTCTCGAGGAGACCAAGGCGGAGTTGG
The DNA here is from genome assembly GCA_024364755.1 of Pseudohyphozyma bogoriensis. Lineage (NCBI taxonomy): Eukaryota > Fungi > Basidiomycota > Microbotryomycetes > Chrysozymaceae > Pseudohyphozyma > Pseudohyphozyma bogoriensis. The sequence goes on from JALBUQ010000004.1 coordinate 147,277, forward strand.
GCATCGTCAACCCTTTGAACGGCATGAGGGCGCACACGGAGGAATCGAACTAGTGAGTGCTGTTTGCTGTACGCGACGGTGGTCTGTGGGGCGAGTGCTGACGCTCGTCTTGATTGCAGCATGTTCCAATACTTCCTCAAGGTCCGTTATTGAGCCACGCTACTTGAACATCGCCTAGTACAGCAAGATTGACTTCATTCCATGATCCAGGTCGTCTCCACCAAGTTCAACTTCCTCGACGGCCGCGAGCTCAACACGCACCAGTACTCCGTTACCCAGTACGAGCGTGACCGTGAGTGGCTTCGTTAACCTCCCTTCTTCCTCCTCAGGGATTCTGACGCTTTTATACTTATAGTGAGCGGCAACCGATCTGGAAAGGATGCTCAAGGTCACCAGACCACTCACGGCTACGCTGGTGTGCCAGGTGGGCTTCTCTCACACGTGTCGAACACGAACTGCGCTGATTGACATGCATTTGCGCAGGATTGTTCGCCAACTACGAGATCTCGCCATTGATGGTCATTCACGTTGAGGAGCGCCAGTCATTCGCTCACTTCCTTACCTCCACGTGCGCCATCGTCGGTGGAGTGTTGACTGTCGCCGGTCTCATCGACTCCTTCGTGGTACGTCTTGCTTCCTCAACTTGTGGTGGTGATGTGCAAATTGACCTAATTGATGTTCTTCTGCAGTATGCTGGTCGCAACAGGCTGAAGGCCGGCGGAGTGAAGGAGGGACTGGGCTTCGCCCGCGCTGAGGGTGAGACAATTTCTCGCACGTGTCGAGTGACCCTGTTGCTAACTCGCGATTTTCTTATCGCACAGGCAAGTTCCTCTAAATGTCTGGAGCATTGGTAGTAGCGATAAAGGCGAGCCGCAACGCGTGAGGTTTGGGGTGGCGCGATGGTGTTGCTAGGGCTGGAACGCCAGGCGCGCGGAGGCTGGATGGATGGTCGTCTCAACTCGGTGAGCTCGAGCGGTGAACAGTGGTGGTCGGAGTGGAATCAACAAAGGGAGATACCCTGTTTTTGGTATGCCAAATCATCGCCTTCTGTCGAAACCAGCAAGAGATACCATCGGCGATCCCGTGGTTTGAAACCTCGATTCGAGAGCCACGCCCGATCGAGGTGGTGGGGCGATCGTCACCGCCAGGCGGGCTCGATGAGGTCGGGGTGGGGGCTTCGCTTGAAGCCCCGTCACTTCATCGCTCTTTCAGACTTCACCACCTTCCTTATCTCCATCCAGGATGTCGTCGTCCTACTTTGCTACGCCAAACTACAAGGAGGGGAAGGGGAAGCTCATCTCCGCCGTCGACCGCGTCGTACACGGGGCGAAGGAGCTCGTAGTCTCCAACAGCTGGGGGCCGATGGTGGTCCTAGGTAAGCTCGGAGTAGCATCAAGCAGCTCTCACAACTAGACTCATAGCTGACACTTTCGTCTACAACAGCTCGTACGGCCCTCGTCGGCCTGATGGAGAAGATTGAGCGTGGGCAACTCCGTGTGGTCAGCTCAGACGGCTTGCTCTACACCTTCGGCACGCCTGAGATCTACAACGACAAGTACCCCAACCCGAACCGCACGGCCAAGGCCTCAGCTGCTGATGAGGTTCGAGCTGAGATCCGGGTCGTCAACGACGCGTTCTGGATCCGGATGTTGCTCCTCGCCGATCTGGGGTTCAGTGAGGCGTACATGGGCGGAGACATCGAGGTGGACCATTTGGACGCGGTTTTCAAGGTTAGAGCACTCTTGAAGGCTGCAAGTCTGTCAGACAAAGAGCTGATTCGCTTCCATAGATCTTCATTCTCAACCGAGCCAACCTGGGAGAGCTCTCCACGGGGTTCGCCAACACGCTCTTCAACGCGTTCAACGCCGTCATCAACACCAAATTCGTCAACAGTGGGCTATTTACTATATCTACACCGCCTTCTGCATTCATTGACGACGCGTCACAGGTCTCAGCAACTCCATCTCCAACATCTCTGCTCACTACGACCTCTCGAACCGGATGTTCGAGTCGTTCCTCTCCGCCGACATGACCTACTCTTGTGGAATCTTTGGTCCGGAGGAAGGAGGTCTCAACGGCGACTTGGAGTACATCCAGCGTAAAGTCGCAGCCGTTCCTGGCGTCGACGAGCTCGAGGGCGCGCAGATGCGAAAGATTCGTACCATCATCGCGAGAGCGAAGATCACGAAGGGTGACAAAGTGTTGGAGATTGGAAGTGGATGGGGTAGCTTCGCTATCGAGGTGCGTTTCATGGTTTTCCTGAGCTGGAAGAGGTTGGCGAGGAGCTGACCTTTGACGCACGTCATCGCAGGCTGTGCGCTCGACCGGTTGCACGGTCGATACCCTCACGCTCTCTATCGAGCAGAAGCAGCTCGCTGAAGCCCGAATCTCCCAAGCTGGTCTCACGAACTCCATCAAAGTCCATCTGGTCGACTACCGCGCCCTGCCCGACTCGTTCAACAACGCGTTCGACCGCGTCGTCAGTATCGAGATGATTGAGGCGGTCGGCAAAGAATTCCTCCCGACGTACTTTGAGGTCGTCAACCGGGTGCTCAAGCCTGAGAGGGGGTTGGCCGTCGTTCAGGTCATTACGATGCCCGAGGCTCGGTTTGAGAGTTACGGAAAGTGAGTCCTTCCCTCCCAAACAGCGCGACGTGTGAGCATAAGCCTAACTTGCAAGTCTGCGCAAAGATCCGTCGACTTTATTCAGAAGCACATCTTTCCTGGGTGAGCCTTTATGACCACGGTAGGAACGAGGAACACAGCTGACTTTCCGGAATGACGTGGCAGAGGATTCCTTCCGTCGGTGACCACCCTCGTGGATGCAATCCTGGCAGGATCGAAAGGAAAGCTCCTTGTGGAACAGATTGAGAACATTGGTCCTCGTAAGTCTGGTTCCCTTCTGCAGTTCCCTTCTGCAGTTTGCGAGCAGCGCACCAGGGAGCAGCATTCCCACGGCTCCACAAAGCCTCAACACCCTGGTATCAGTAGCACGCACTAACTTTGCTTTCTGCAACAGACTACGCCCGCACTCTCCGGGAATGGCGTCGCCGCTTCGAGAAGACCTTCGACACGGACATCGTCCCCGCTCTCCGCGAGGCCTACCCCGAACTCAAAGGCCGCCAAGGCGTCGAGCTCTTCCGACGCAAGTGGATCTACTACTTTGTGTATTGCGAGGCTGGGTTCGCACAGAGGGCGTTGGGAGACCATATCTTGACGATTACGAGAGAGGGAAACCTCTCGCTTGATCAGGAATAGAGGAGGAGGTAGAAAGTAGATGTGGAGACGGTCTCTTCGTTATTTAGCTCAGTGAATTTGTACATTTTTATGAGTGTGAAGTTAATCAGTTGAAGATCGTGTCCCCTTTTTGTTTCCCGCGTCGTCTTACTGTCTACCCACGTCCACGCTTACTTTCCGCTACTGGTTGGTGCGTCGCCTCCCTCCCTGGTCACGAGTCGGATGGGAACGACAGTAGCTTCCTCATCGTCGTCGGAGCTGAAAGTGTATTCCTTGACTTCGGCGTTGGCCCAAGGCTGAGTCGATGGGAACGTCAGCTTTCTTGACTGAGCAGTCCCATCCCCTCGAGATCTCTCGATCTTCAAAAGCAGCAAGTCCCACTTACCGTGTCACTCCTCCATCCATCAGTAATGGCCCTCAAGATGTCTCCATGCGCAACGACTGGCCCGCATCAACAACATGAGCATCTCATCCAGTCCTGTCCTCTCTGCTCACGCACGTGCACCGCCCACAACCCTCACTCACCAACAATGACCTTCTCGTCACGCTCCCTCAACCACTTCCTACACCACTTGGCCCTCTCCAAAACGTTCTCTGGGTCGTAAATCCCTTTCTTGCTCGTCCAGTCTGGGGTGAGGCTGCTGAAGTCGAGTCCCGCGAACTCGGGGTTCGCTTCGAGGTCCGCTTTGGGCTGTGTGTTGGAAGGTCAGCGTTGGGTGGAAGGGCAGGGAGGGAAGGGCGTACGGAGCCAGTGTCGCAAGGGTAGCCGTTACACTCTTGAAGTTGAGGGAGGACGACGACGTTTGCTTTGCCCATTCGTTCGACGAGGCCGGGGTACCCATCAAGCATCGTCTGCATGGGGCGGCGCAACTGTTGACGGATTGTTTGAGCCAAAGGTTGGCATGGCTGAAAGAGAATAGCAGCAGCTTACGGCAGAGGTGACGAGCAGCTCTGCGGTCTTTTGGAAGGTGTCCTTGGTGTCCTCGTTCAACGCCCTCGACTGCTTCCTGCCGAGAGGGGTGAGAGGGGCATCCAAGACTGTCCACCGTAGATATAAGCATCCTTTCTTTCTACTTCTGACTTGGGGTCATGAAATGCTAGACTCACTCGTGTAGTCTTCAGCCACGCTGGTGCACAGGAGGAAATCATGATGTCAGAGCGGCGTCGAATGGTGGGTGGCATGGCATGGGACGTTACTTGTGCTCTGCCTGGGCGTCTAGAGTTTCGTAACAGCAGAGGGTTAGCTCAAATGCGTTCTCGTGCCAGCTGGCAGGGGTGTGTGTCCCAGGCGCGCACACCACACCGGGACGACGCCGCCGGGCACCGAGGTAGTCCCGCTGCCGGTGCATGGGGTGAGAGGATGGTGGACTTACGGCGAGTGAAGTAGATGTGCTTCGAGGTCATATTTCTCGATATAGCGAGTTGCTGGTGTCAGTGGAAGGAGCAAAGGAGCTGAGCGGAGGGCCAAGGGTGCTCCCCGGCTGGCTCGCGAAGTCAAAACTCGCCGAAGTCGACGCGTCGCGCCCAGGCTCACGACTCTGCGCCCACCTCGTACGAACCCTTCGCTGAATGGCACCGAAATCGCCACGAAAGGGACCGTCGACACAGTACAAAGAACCAGCAGCAGACCAGGGACAGCTCTCGGCCTTCCTCGGCCAGCCCCAGAAAGCGCGACCCCAGACGCTCAACGCGCTCTTCAAGAAGCAGCGGCAACCTCGCGCGCACGACGACGACGACAACGACGTGATCGTGATGGCTGCTGAACCCCAAGTGCAGGCTGAAGTCAAGGATGAGGAGATGGAGGATGTTGAGGAAGCTGGTGCGTGCGTTTGTTGTTGGACGCGAGGACGAGGGATGCTGATCCACAGACGCGTCCTCAGGAGACGCGAAGAAGAGGAAGGCTGCCGACGGCGACGACAGCGAGGTCAAGGCCAAGGACGGAGAGGGGTCTGCCAAGAAGCTCAAAAGTATGTCCATTTCTCTCGTTCTGCAGGCGGTGGACAATTCTGAGGGTGCTGACTCGCGCGACGGCACCACCTCCGAAGCGGGGAACGACGACGACAAGCCTCAGCTCAGCCTCGCGGACCAGCTCTTTTCGCCTACCAAAGAGAAGAAGCCCGTCAGTCCGAAGAAGGAAGTCAAGCCGGAGGAGAAGAAAGAAGACGAGGAGAAGCCGAAGGTCGCGTCGACGTCCAGCATCACCAAGAAGGCCGACGACAAGCCCAAGCCGAGCTCGTTCTTTGCGCCTCGCTCGGCCAAGGGGAAGGAGAAACAGGAGGAGCCTGAGCCCGAGGAGGAGAACAAGTCGGAAGCTGAGGAGGACGACGAGGAGGACGAGAGCGAGGAGGAGGAAGAGGAGGGCGCCACGACCAAGCTGTCAGTTCCTCTCTCCGGGAGTAGAGGGAGTTTGATGGGGTGGCTAAAGTTCTGCACATTTCCAGTGCCGAACTCTTCACCAAAAAGACCGCCTCGAGCGCCAACACCGCGACTTGGGCTGCTGGAGCACCGTCCGTCTCCTCGATTCCTTAGTCCGAGGCACCGTACACGTCTAACCGTCCTCCACACCCAACAGAGTTCCTTACTCGGCCTTGACCGCAACGTTTGATGCTATCGGCAAAACCACCAAGCGTCTCGAGATCTCCGCCCTCTTGACGAGTTTCCTGATCGAAGTGATCGAGAAGACGCCGGGAGATCTCTTGAAGACGGTCTATCTCTGCATCAACCGAGTGCGCTCTCTTCTCTTTTCTTTCTTGCTTTGTGTCGAGATACTCAATCCGAGAAACATGTGCTCAAATCCAGCTTTGTCCCGATTACGAACCACTCGAGCTCGGCATCGGCGAGTCGCTCCTGATGAAGGCGATCGGCGAGAGTTGTGGAAGGACGTTGGCTCAGGTCAAGGCGGATTACAAGAAGGTCGGAGATTTGGGAGAAGTGGCAATGGCTTCGAGAAAGTACGTGAATTTCGTCCTGCTTTTTGATTGCCTTTCGCCACGAGCTCACCACACGTCATCCCTTGCCACTCGCAAACAGGAAGCAAGCCACGTTGTTCGCCCCGAAGCGCCTCACTATCGACTACACGTTCGGCATCCTCACTCAGATCGCCAAGGCTTCCGGCCACAAGGTGAGTGTCGTCGTTACAATGATGGCTTTTGAACGCTCTTCCTGACGATGCGCTTCGGTCTCAGTCGCAAGAGAGAAAGGTCGGCTTGATCAACAAGCTTCTCGCCGCCTGTCTCGGTACCGAAACCAAGTTTCTCATCCGTTCGTTGGAAGGCAAGCTGCGAATCGGTTTGGCTGAGAGGACTGTGAGTACCTTGTTTCGCCAACCACTCGCGATGACGTGGTCTGACATGGAACCGCTCTGCAGGTCCTCGTCTCCCTCGCGCATGCTGTCGTCAAAGCCGAGAAGAACAAGGAGGGCAAGAAACTGTCGAGTGAGAAGTTGTCCAAGGCGCTCGAGGAAGGTTCGGACATCCTTAAGCAGGTTTTCTCGTGAGCCACTCGCCTCCTCGCTTTCTCGTAACCACCGGCTGACCCGTCGGTCGATCCAGCGAGCTGCCCTCGTACGACCTCGTCATTCCCGCGTTGCTCGAGCACGGCATCTACAACTTGAAGGAACACTGTTTCCTCACTCCAGGTTCGTTTCGTCCCTGTTGGTTCGGGTGGCGCGGAGGTAAGCAGTGGTCATAGCTGACCTTTTCGTCTCTTTGGGTGCTATTCAGGCATTCCCCTCAAGCCGATGTTGGCGAAGCCTACGAAGGCGATTACAGAGGTTTTGGATAGGTTTGAGGGAAAGAAGTTCACGTGCGAGTACAAGTATGATGGTGAGAGGGCTCAGGTGAGTGGTTCGTTTCGTCTCGAAAGTGAGTGGCGAAGAGGTTGACGTGCCGTGCGTGGTGAAAGGTGCATTACCTCGAGGACGGGAGCATCAAGGTCTTCAGTAGGAACTCGGAAGACATGTCGGCCAAGTACCCTGATTTGGTTGTTCAGATCCCCAAGGTCCGCTCCATCCGCTCTTCGTCCTCCCCCGCGCCGAGCTGACACGCAAGCTCGAACGCAGGTCATCAAGGAGGGCACCAAGTCGTTTGTGATTGACGCTGAGGCCGTCGCGTGGGACAAGGACGAGAAGAGGCTCTTGCCGTTCCAGGAGTTGACGAGGAGGAAGAGGAAGGATGTCAAGGCTGAGGACATTGTCGTCAAGGTCCACCTTTTCGCTTTCGACTTGTTGTTCCTGAACGGAAAGGTGCGCTGCATGCCTTCTGCAAAGCTATGGTGGTGGAAGACTGACTCTGTTTATTCCAGCCACTTCTGGAGGAGAACCTCGAGAGGAGGAGGGAGCTCCTTCGCGAGCACTTGCAGCCCGTCGAGGGCGAGTTCGCGTTCGCAACGTCCGAGGACGCGACCATCGTTGAGGATATTCAGATTTTCCTCGACAAGAGTGTCAAGGAGGGCTGCGAGGGCTTGATGGTCAAGATGCTTGAGGGAGAAGGATCGAGCTACGAACCTAGTAGGAGGAGTATTCATTGGTTGAAGGTCTGTCTCCTTCCTCTGTTTGATCGCTGAACGAGTCGCTGACAATCCTTGCTTGTAGCTCAAGAAGGACTACCTCGCCGGCGTCGGAGACTCATTTGACCTCGTCGTCATCGGTGGAGATTACGGTCGCGGCAAGCGTACCAACGTCTACGGCGCTTTCCATCTCGCGATCTGGGATCCTGAGGAGGAGGAGTACCAGTTGATCTGCAAGATCGGTACTGGATTCTCGGAGGCCGACTTGCAGAGTCATTACGATTTCCTTCATCGTACGTTTAGTGCGTTCGTGTTGGGGGGTGGGATGGAGGCTGACGTGTTTGCGATGTAGCCCTCGAGTTGGCGGGCAAGAAGGGGTACTTCAACATCGGAACGTCGAAAGGTCCTGGTCAGTCACACTGCTCTTTCTTCGCTGTGCTAAGCGGCTGATCTTCCGCTTTCGCAGATGTGTACTTCGAGCCCAAGATGGTGTGGGAGGTCCTCGCTGCCGACTTGAGTTTGAGTCCGATCTACCCCGCCGGAAAGAGGGCCGTGAGTCTACCACTTGTACGAGCTTCTTTTGATGGCGCTAACTCAAAGGTGAACAGTGCCAAGAGGAGGGCATCTCGGAGGATCGTGGAATCTCGCTTCGTTTCCCTCGCTTCATCAGGATCAGGGACGATAAGGGACCGGAGGACTCTACCGACGGAGACCAGGTTCGCTCTTCTGCCCTCTTTCTGTACAATTGAAGCTGACAGTGTGCTTCGCAGGTCGCTGCCGCTTACCAGAGGCAAGCTGTCGCGGCGCCGGGCAAGAAGGGCAAGCGTGGGAAGGGAGACGCTGTTGATGATGGGTTCTGGTAGCTTGATTATATTGTGTGAAACCCGCTTTTGACTTTCTTTATGTTGATTCCTTATGTGATAGGATAACAGTCACATGCCGTGACATAGCCCGCGTCCACCGCAGCCTGCATGTTTATTGCGTCCATCGAACTCTCAACATTCCCATGACTTATATCCTGCTCAACCGCCGCACCACTCTCAACAAACTTAGCCATATAGCAAGCCTCTGGAGAATTGGGGTGGCAGAGGAAAGTCGCCATTCGTGCAGGCGTAAGAGAGTAGAACTCCTGGTGGAGGTGATTCAGCTCGGTGGAGTCTGCAGGAACCAGAGTGAGCAAGACTGGAGAGGAAGTGAAAAGAGAACTTGCCGATCATTCTAGTAACAAGCATCTGCTTCTCCTCATCCCACACCTTCAAGTATAATCCACAACACGTGGTCCAGTTTCCTACTTTCCCCCAAAAGTACACTCCCAAAATCCCACCGAGATGTAGCTCCTCAAATCCCGACCCTTTCTCTTTCTTCCCCGATCTCTTCGCTCTGACCTGCTCTGGTGTGGTCTGCTCAGTCACCAAGCCTCCGAAGATATGCGCCCACCCGTGCGCCATGACGACTTGGATCGCGAAGGTGAGCGCACCGTAGAGGTCGGCGGGACGGAGGACGGGAGGAAGGGCTGCGAGAATCACGTTTTAGGCCACATGGCTAGACTGTGCGGCAAAAAGGACGTGGTTCGGAGGGGAATACGTACAGCCTGCGCCTAGATTTGCCCGATGCGCATTCTCCCCTTTGGTAGACCAGGGAGTTTCGGCGGCCAAATCTGCGAGTGAACAGGTATCAGCTTTCATCTGAGGAACTCGCACTCCACTGAGAAACATGCACCAGCAAAACCCTGGAGGAGGTGAGGGACCAAGGTCGTTTTGTGACGGTGGCTGGAGGAGCCCCTCACGACGCTCTCAACCCAATCTTCGCGGCTAGGGATGGGAGCGAAAAGCACGAAAAAAGTATCTGCTGATGACTCGAGGCGCTGTCTGACAACCTGGCTGGCATAGGTCGTCTCGACGGCGTACTCGGCACTCGCCGGGTCGCAACACGATTGTGCGGTGTGGAGGAGGAGCGTCGACGAAGGTGCGGACGAGCCGGGGACCGTTGGTGCCAGGTAGCCGTCCAGAAGAGAATCGCAGAGGATAGAGAAGGGGTGATCGGGAGCGACTGGAATGAAGAGGACTTTCTCCGGCGAGGTCGACTGAACGTTGAGGACGGCGCGGCAACTGTGTTTGGAGCGGTCCGGCAAGGTCAGCACCAATCTTGTCATGGGAGTGAGGTGAGAAAAGTAACGTTGAATTTTCCGACATTTTGATAGCGTGACAAAAGAAGACGAAGTTTACACAGCGAAGGGCGTACAAGGCCCAGGTTCGAAACGTATTACTATGCTCCAGGAGTCCCGACCTTTGGAGGGATAGCCATCTCTTCTTTGCAAAGCCCACATCACAAAGAAGCCTATGTGTGAGCTGTCAGCTGTTGAAAAAACGTTTACAGGACTTCTGTTGATCAAAATAGAGTCCAAATTTGAGCGGCATCGCATGTGTGAGAAGCGTGACGTGGCTCGCTGGGACTCGCCTACGAGGAAATGGAGAGCCATGGGTGGCTGACGCGAGTACAAGCTGAGAGCTCTTCATTTCTATTATTTGGTCTAAGACTGTGTGCAAAGCAAGCGATGGTAAAGAAGAGAGCTACCGCTCCCGCGGTGGTCGAAAGTTGGTAACTCGCCAAGTCGGAATGCTTCAGTTTTTCTATGATGATGTTAGCAAGTGTATAATACTCTTAACTAGAAAAAAAAGGCTTACATTTTGGCCCTGCTACGAGACCATATCTGTGCCTCGTACTAGAATGCCGCCTTTTGAAACGCAAGTGATCGGGGAACTGTACCGACGGAAGAGATCAAGTCTACTCTCCTTCTTCCTTCTTCTCTGCTTGTAAAGAGCCGACGAATAGACTTTGCAGGGTACTGCCGCTCACCAGAGGCAAGCAAGCTGTCGCGGCGCCTGTCAGGAAGGCCAAGCGTGGGAAGGGAGACGCGGTCGAAGATGGGTCTTGATAGCTCGTTCGCCTCGGCTTGACCTTCTGTTTGACTCAATTCTATTCAATACCCAGTCAGAGCACCAGATTTGCCGTACAATGGGAAACGTGGCCCGCCCTTCCGGAACGGCGATCTTCGCTCGGCCCGAGTTAATTTTAGCCCTTCTGTGGCTTTGCTCCTTGTTCGGCCATCGTACGCTTCCATTCCCCCTCTCCCCCGCCCTCCCTCACCCACTTCACCCTTTCCTTTGTCTACAACAATGTCGCCCTGCTCAGCGTGCGGAGTCGCTCCCGTGTCCGGCGCCTACTTCTGCCACATGTGCGGCACCAAGCTGCCGATCGACGGTGGGCGAACGACGGCGGCCGCCAGGGCGCCCCCACCGTTGCCGCCTCGTCCTGCCACTCAAGTGCAGACACAAGCTGAGGTGCACCCGGATCCGTACGCCTCAAACAAGATGCTTGATGCCCAGGGGAACCGGCTGCCGGCGTTCTACAACCTTGCGCACGCTTTGTTTGTTGCATTGGACAACGCTGTGGAGGTGCGTACGCGCTTGAGGTGTTGAGAGAGCTTAAGCTGACTCATGTTTGGTTATATCTTTACTGACTCATGGTCCTGGATATAGCCCAGAGGGACTCGCGCCATCGAACTGTCCAAGATGGTCCACTGGCACCGCCTTATTAACGAGCCGCTTCCGGAGGACCACAAGACGTTATGGCGAGTGTTTGGTATTTACTGTCAGTGACTTCACTCACAAATATAGTACAATCTATCAATTCCGTAGCTTTGCATCCACAGACGAAGCCATCGACGCTGAGAAAGTCCTTCCTCACCCCGAACCGACGCTCACCGAAAACGGCTGGCGCACGTTCCTCGAGCAACAAATGTCGTTCAAGCCCGACGCTGGACACAACGCGCTGCTGATGGCCATCAATGGGCTTGCTGTTGGCGGTCCCCCGTTGCAGCGCGAGGACTTGCCCCCGTACCCTATTCAGCGCGCCGTTGATGCGGAGGCCAAGTTCAGCGCCAACGTGGCAATGGTGCAAGGAGCGTACGTGAGATTTCAGGGGTCAAAAAAGAAGATGAGGTTGGAAAGGTGTTGCGAATACTGATGGAGGTTGATCGTGTGCAGGTTGCAGCAACTCAACACGATGAGCACGAACGCCCTCGCGGGCGTAATGGTGAACGGCGCACACAATGTCCAGATGGCGTCGGTGGATACTTCAAGATACCGCATCAACCACTACTGAACCGATTAGAAATGAATTCTATACTGTTGGATGTTTACGGTCTCTTTGGCGAGCGCTTTTATGGAGTTTGGTGCTGAAAGTGACGAGTGACCTGGCATGACACGTGTCTGCCGCTAGATTCGCTTTGGCTTGGTCACATCTGTGCAATCAAACTTTTCATCGCTCGCTTCATATTTGTCACTTGAGTGATGGGCGCTCACTCAAAGGCAAACAGTGCCAAGAGGAGGGCATCTGGGAGGATCGTGGAATCTCGCTTCGTTTCCCTCGCTTCATCAGGATCAGGGACGACAAGGGACCGGAGGACTCTACCGACGGAGACCACGTTTGTTCTTCTTCCCTCTCCTCTTCTGCTCAACTGAAGCTGACAAGTGTGCTTCGCAGGTCGCTGCTGCTTACCAGAGGCAAGCTGTCGCGGCGCCGGGCAAGAAGGGCAAACGTGGGAAGGGAGACGCTGTTGATGATGGGTTCCGGTAGCCGCAGTTCTTGTTCAACCTAGATGTGGGAAAAAATTGAACTTTTCAAGATCTTGGAGAATACGGATCGTGTTCGGTGACTTCTCCACTTTCGATCAAAGCCGTGAGCGCGCCCACACCCATCCCACCTTCGACAACCCCATACCCCACACTGTGCTCCACCACGTCCCCCGCATTGATGAACCTCCTCATAGTCCGCACTTCGGGTGAGTCTGGGTCCCGGAGGAAGTTGGCCATCGAGTCGGGAGTGAGGCAGGGGAATCGAGGCGGGAGGGCCTGGAGTTTCTTGGAGTCTACAAACACCACATTCAGTGAAGGCGGAGGAAGGGCAAAGAAGAAGGACTTTGAGGGCTTACCGATAATTCTTGTGACCAAATCTCCTTTCTTATCATCCCACACCTTCAACGTCATCCCACAGCAAGCTCCCCACTTTACGCCCTGCCCACGAAACAGCACTCCCAGATGCCCGCCAAGATGAAGCTCCTCGAAACGCGTATCCCACTCACCACCATCATCCTGATACCCGCAGGCCTTGACTGACTCAGGGGTAGTCTTGCCGGTGACCAGTCCACGAAACACGTGGGCCCATCCGTGTGTGAGCACGACCTGACATATAAACTCGAGCGCGGCGTGACCCTTCTTCGATCGTGAGAACAGGAGCAAGGACTGATTGATGATAGTGTCAGCTATGTGACTACTGCATATGTGGGGAGGAAGAAAGCACAGCAGAAAGAGTTGACGTACGTCGAGCACCCTGCCGTGCACGTGGCGAGTCCTCGGCTCCATTCGACCGGTCTTGACCGGACACGATATCTGAGTGTTGTATGAGTTGACGAGCCGGGGATTGCTCCAGTTACACCTCACAAGAACCAAGCACGCACCGCTGAATCCATCGATCAAGAGAGGGGTGAGTCTGAGGGTATGCATGCGACTCGATGGCGGCTTGACGAGGGTTTCGCCCCAAGCGGTCCTACTCGAAAGCTTGCAGAAAATGATGGTGAAGTCGTCGGCTGGCGACATGAGGCGGTCCTTGATGGTCTTCTTGGCGTGTTCGAGGTCGGCGGCGAGCGCGCCACTCTCGGAATCACAACAAGCCTCTGCCGTGTGTAGGAGCAGGGTCGGCGGAGCCGCACGACTATCATCGGGCAAAAGGTAGCTGTCAAGAATCGTGTTGGCCAATCTGCCGAAGCCGCTGTCGGGAGTGACCTCCAGGCGTAGCAGATCTGTTGGCGAGGGCGCGCTCATAAAGAGCAGTGCGCGTCGTCGACTGCAAGGACTGTCTAATGCGAAGAGGCAGGACCAGTTATGCACAGACCAGCCAGTCAAGCGAGAATTAATAGATATACCTCGATGACATTTCAAGCACGACCCCGACGACGAGATGGATGGAGGAAGCAGACCCGTACAAGCCCTCGCGCGCCAGACTTGGACGACGCCTCCCTCCGTCCGACCACAAACAAGCATCAACTTATGAGTCGCGCGAGCGTGTCGTCGGCGCTGTCGTCGATCCTCCCAGCCCGCTCCATCTACCACACCCTCGACGAGCCGATCGACGAGGACCCCGACTCGACGACGGAGGACCCCTTCTCGCCCGGCTCGCCAGCCAGCAGCCACGCCCAGCACCACCCGCCGCTCGCCTCGCCTCCGCCTGCGCCCCTCCCTCCTCCAGCTCGCGGATATGCCAGTCCATTCATCGATGCTCCATCAGACTCGGTCTACCCCGGCGCGCCGTCCACGTCCGACGCGTCGACGAGGTCGCCACCCCGCTCCCCACCGTCGTCGCGCAGGCGACCTGGACCTGCAGGCGGGCTCGGGCTCGGAATGGGCAGCAGTGGGGTCACGAGTAGTGGGATCGGCACGAGGAGCTTGATGGGCTTGCTTGGGGGCACGAGACTGGACGGGTACGGCCCCGGGTTCGGGTACGACGGCTTGCGAGTCGGTGCAGAGGAGGTCCTCGAGGAAGAGGGCGACGACGAATACCAGGACAGCATGCAGAAGAGTGCGTTCAGTAGTAGGAGCCGGCAAGCGAACCTGTGAGTCCCTCGTCGCCACCGTGCTGCCACAAAGGCGTGACGCGTGCTGACCCCCGCTATCGCGTGCCAGCTCCGAAGCTCAAGCGCTGGCTGCTTCCCTCCCTCCTCCCCCTTCAGCAATCTCACCAACTAGCAGCACAACCTCTCAGTCAGGCGATGAAGAAGACGACGACCCTCCACCGGACTTTACGACCCGCATTCCGCTCTCGCCTGGGTCACGCCGCAGGCGACCGCATCCTCACTCGACGGGCAGCAACCCGAGATGGGGACCGCTGCATTTGGGCGGAGGTCCTGTGGGAGGAATTCTGGGTGCCGCAGGCATGGGTGCGAGGGAGCGGGCGCTGTGGCGGTGGATCAACGTCGACGACCTCGATGGCTTCTTGCAGGAGGTGTATCTCTACTACGTGGGCAAGGGGATTTGGGCCATCGTACTGAGCAGACTTCTAAACCTCTTGTATGTCCTTCCCTCTGTCTGCTTTTTCAGCAATCATGCAAAGCAGTGGAGCTAACTTTCCCTCTCGACTCGTGGCATCGTACAGAACCGTTGGCTGGGTCATCTGCTTCTCCACCTTCCTCATGGGGTGCATCGACTACTCGATCCTATGGCAGTCTCATCATTTGAGAGAAGTTGTAGTGCCACAGTGTATCAGCCGGTAAGAACCCCTTGAACCTCGCCACTCGTGCATACAAGCTGACTCTTCTCAATCACAGGTTCTCGGGACTCACCCTCCTGCTCGTCATCTCGTTCGCCGCATTCTACTTCTGGCGAGTAGTGAGATTCGGGTTGGGAGTACGGAAGCTTTGGACAATGCACGAGTTTTACGCCGAGCTGCTGGAGGTGCCCGAGGTGAGCGCCACGTCACCTCCTGACCGTACCCACCACTGAACCTTTTCCCTCCCAGAACGACATCCAAACGATCCCGTGGCATGCGATCGTAGACCGAGTATCAACTCTCCGCGAATCCCACCCCTCAGCTCAGTCTTCCGCTCGCACCTCCGCCTCCACTCGCAACTCATCGCGCCTCGACGCGCACGACGTCGCCAACCGCATCATGCGCGAGGAGAACTACCTCATCGCGCTCTTCAACAAGGACGTCTTGGACCTCTCGGTTCCGCTTCCGGAGACGCTTCAGAGATTCAGGGGGATGACGTCGGGGATGTTGACGAGGACGCTCGAGTGGAACCTCAGCTTTTGCTTGACAGGATTTCTGTTCGGTCCTGATGGACAGGTTCGACGCGCGTTCATCAGCGAGAGGAATAAGAAGGAGTTGACGGAGGCGTGAGCACTTTTTGTTTCTGTTGAGTCGGATAGAATCTGACTTGTTAATCAGGCTTCGGAACCGCTTCATCTTGATGGGGGTTATCAACGCCGTGTTCGCACCGTTCATTGTGCTCTACCTCCTTATGTACTCGTTCTTCCGCTACTTCGAGGTGTGCTTTACCCTTCTACAAGTCAGTAACCCTAGCTGATTGTTCTTTCATGCAGGAGTACCACAAGAACCCGTCGTCCATCGGCTCTCGACAGTTCACCCAGCTCGCACGGTGGAAGTTTCGCGAATTCAACGAGCTCCCTCACCTCTTCCAACAACGCATCAACCGAGCACACCCTCTCGCGGAACAATACGTCAACCAGTTTCCCAAGGAGAAGACCGCGCTCGTCTCGCGCTTTGTCGCCTTCCTCGCCGGGTCGTTCGCCGCCGTCCTCATTCTCTTCTCGCTTATCGACCCCGACGCGTTCCTCCACTTCGAGATCACGCCTGGTGGGACCGTTCTGTTCTACATTGGAATTTTTGGAACGATCCTCGCCGTTGCGAGAGGGATGGTGCCGGATGAGAACAAGACGGTCGACCCGGAGGAGCTCATGAGAGGCATCGTGGAGCACACTCATTACCTTCCGGTGGAGTGGCGAGGAAAGCTTCATTCTGCAGAGGTGAGACCCCTCAATGTCCTCGAAGTTCCAACGCTAAATCGTCGTTTCGCAGGTCCACACTTCATTCGGCCAGCTCTTCCAGATGAAGGTCGCCCTCTTCGTGCAGGAAATCCTCTCGGTCATCATCACTCCCTTCGTCCTATGGTACACCCTCCCTCAATGTGCCGGCCCGATCGTCGACTTTTTCCGCGAGTTCACGGTGCACATCGATGGCCTGGGATACGTGTGTAGCTTTGCTGTGTTCGACTTCAAGCGACATGGCGACGTTAGATTTGGAGCGCCGGTCGAGGCTGGCGCGGAGAATGAACGGTGGAAGTCGAAGGAGGGCAAGATGGAGAAGAGCTTCTTGAACTTTACCTCGGTTCGTCTTCGTTATTTCCCTGGGTAAAGCTGCAGAGAGGCTAACGTCTCGGCGTGCAGCAAAACCCCGGCTGGGTACCGCGAGACCAGACGCAGTCGCTCTACCTCTCCCGCATGACCGAAGGCCCTGGCGACGCCTCAAGGGCTAACCTCCATCCTCGCCACGCCGCCTCCCACTTCCCCCACTCCCGGTCTACCAGCCGCTCAAACCGCAACGTCGTCTCGCTGAGCCCCGAAGTCCGCCCCGCCGATGTCGACAAATCCAAGCTCTACGACGGCGCCTTCCAGCGAGCGACTCTCGGGACGGCACTGAGTACAGGAATGAGGAGCCGTCAGCACTCGTCGCGTGGGCACGCGAGTTCGTTGGGTGTGGGCGTGGTCGAGCAGCCGATAGATGAGGAGTCGGGGTTGGATGGGGATTTGTATATCGCTACGACGCAGGCTCAGCCTTTTGGTGCGGAGGTGGAGGACGAGGGGAATGAGCAGGAAGCTGCTTCGACGGTCAAGAAGGATGGGTTGACGGGGTTGATTGGTGAGATGTATAGGACTAGTGGCGCAGGGAAGAGAGGGTGGTGAGAGGGGGTGCTGGAAGTCGATAGGAAGTCAGTGTGTGCATGCATGTATCCGTTGCTGTTTTGCAAGACTTTGTCATTGTTCTTGTAGGTGCCTCGACAAGTAAACAACACACGTGTCAGGTCCGGTCACGCGTAAAAGGTGCGCCAAAGTGGCGGCAAAGCGCAAGCCGTCGGCGGGCGCGGGCTCTCGTCGGAGTGTCTCCTTCTCTGTCCTTTGCTCGCCTTGTCTCGACGTCTCTCGGAATTCTCGTCCTTGTGCTTTTTTTTCTCTTGGTCATTTCCTGACCCTCCCGGCACGTCTCCTCGGCAGCTGTCCACCCCCTCAGCTGCTCGCTGCCCGCCTTCGTCGCTCCTTCGCCTCCTCCTCCGCACGCGTCCACCATGCCATCGCTCCTTCCCACCACCGCACCTGCACCGCTCCTGACCTGCAGCAACGTGACCGCCCCCTCCTTCTCTCCCGCACTCCCACCACTCTGGTCCGGCGTCTCCTTCTCGCTGCCCCAATCGTCCATCCTCGTCCTCCGAGGCCCCTCCGGCGCAGGCAAGACCGTCCTCCTCAAATCCATCGCCTACCTCCTCGTCAACCCTCCTGGAGCAACTCTTCTCCTAAACGGAGAAACACCACAAGAGCTGGGAATCCCAGTCTGGCGGAGTAGAGTCCTGTACCTCCCTCAACGACCCGCTCTGCTCCCGGGGACGCCGGCGGAGTTTTGGGACACGCTGAGCGGGTTCCAGAGTCGCAAGGGGAGGAAAGGCGAGCTAGGGGACCCGAGGAAGGTCGCGGCGAGGTGGGGGATTGGGGAGGGAGCTTGGGGACAGAGGTGGGGCGAGCTGAGTGGTGGAGAGGCCCAGAGGGTTGCGTTGGCTGTGGCGTTGGCGCTGAAGCCGGAGGTGTTGCTGCTGGATGGTGAGCTTTCCAATCCTTCTCCTTTGTATGGGACATGTGGCTCATTCAAGTGGTTGCTCCCCGAAACAGAACCGACTTCAGCATTAGATTCCCACACCGCCTCGCTCGTCGAGGAGACCATTCTCGCCAAGGACGAGCACGGAAGACGACAAGCATGCATTTGGATCACCCACTCGGACGAACAGGCTGCTCGTGTTGCCGACGCGACACTCGACATCACTCCGTTCCTTTGCAAACCACCGCTGTCGGTTCAAAATTAGCCCTCTCTCCTCGATTTGATGCACCCTCTTCCAGCCCATAGAGCAATGCCAATAGAAGTCCCTTCTTAGTAACGACGAATTCGTTTCAATTTAATTCTGTCCATATTTGACGGTATCGATTATGGGGAAAGGGCTCCTCTCAATCGCTGACAAGATGACTAAGAACACGTGTCTATCTATTCCTTTGTGCTACCATTCAGAACTCTAAGCGTCTTCAGGCAAAGCCACAGCACCCCTCCGCCGATGACCAAAACAAGTTCTCATACTACTCCACCCACTCTTCACCCAATGTCCCACGAGATCCAATGGTCCTCCATCGCCGCCGTGTACTCGGTCCGGCCGGATCCGATGGTCCGCGTCAACGACTGTGGCGAGACAGACGGCTGTGGAGACGAAGACGCAGATTGTGGTCGTGGAGGTAATCAAGAACATGATGATCTAGAAGGAAGGCGGTTAGTAGTGGGTGGAGGGTGAAGGAGAGGAGGGTTTGAGAGACGACGCACCATCTGCATCTTTGCTGCTCGGTCGGTTGACTCTCCTCCGAGAATCGCTCCCGTCATCACTAATAGATGGGAATGTCAGCGGTGCTACATATCTCGTGAGAGAAAAGCACCATACTTCCGGGTATGGAAACTGGTGGACGAGAAGCCGTCAGCACGAGGCCACGTAGACTCATCAGGCTGGGACTCACTCAGGCCAACAACCGACATCTGATTGATGGTGGGTAATAGTCTGTATCAAAGCACGTGAGCGAACAAATTTTCATCCCCAAAAATCACGACTCACGCTACCCTCAGCGCCTCCCGTGCGACGGGGAGACAGACCTCGAACCGGGTTCCGCCGTGAGCGAGGTACGTCTCGACCTGGTCTCTCGCGTCGACAAGCTGCTTGAGCACCATGTTGTTCGCTACTGCCATCCCCGAAATAGCATTCCCCGTGATCATCCCGCTGTCCTCCCTCCGCATTAGCTACCCCTCTCGCGCAGACACCGGAGAGCGTCGGACGTACAGGATTGGAATGAAGGAAGCTGGGGACCAAAAGGGAGTGTTGACGATGGCGAACCGCGCTCCAAAGGTGCACACGGGCAGGACGGAGCAGATGAGCGACGTGAAGCTGTTGACCCACTGCGTTTGCGCGGACGTGAAGGTTCAGTTGGAGCGCTACTCTGTTCAAACTGAGTTCCTCACCAATCCCGAAGGTCTTCGTTTGCTCCTAGTGAACGTGACTTCGTTCGCACCTGCTCGCCAAAAGAGTCAGCGTGCCCCTCCGACCTCTACAGCCGTCACAGTGGCGGCCATCCAAGCGCGCAACGTACCGAGGAGGATCATGCCCAAGCTCATCCCCAATACCGCCCAAGGCGAGTCCGCATTAAACACGACGGTGAGCAGCAAGCCCATCAGGGACAGCTGGACGACACAGCGGCACGCGGCGACAAGCAGCGAGCTCGCGATCCCGAGGTTCAGCACCACCGAGACCGCAATCGTCACGCCCAACAGCCCGAACGAGATGGCGACATTCTTCCAGTCTACCACCGCTGACGGCGACGTCGACATTTCGTGGTCAAACTTCTCGAGGAAGTAGGCGGAAGCGAAGGCGAGGGTGTGGGCGGAGGTCAAGCTCCGGTGAGGCGTCGCGAGGCGGCAACGCGTGTCGCTTCGCGCGACCTCCTCGGACAAATCTCATTTTGTGTCCTATTGACGTGATAAACTCTCGGTTTTGTGCGCTATTTTTGCGACACCGCACTCCTCTGGCTGCATGCCTCCCTCGGAAGCTGACACGAAAAGCAGGCTACACGTATCCGGGTCCAGTGCGGAACCTCAAAAACTCTCGAGCCTTCAATACGATGCAAACTCCATCGATTACAAAGTAGCTTCCGAACCGACAGAAACTCAAGACAACCGCACACTCTTGACGACCTTGGCTCCGATACCACTCTTTTCTCCCGAGTAATCGTTCTGACCGCGCGACGCCTCGCCGCCCTTGTAGACACTCTTCATCGTCGCGACCTTCTTGACGGCCTTGTCGTAGCGCATGCGCTTCTTGACACGAGGGTTGCGGTTCACCTTGGCGCGCTTCGGTGTCAGTCCCTTGTTGGCGAGGATCTTGCGGTTCACGCCACGTGGTCCGGCGGCTGACTCGTCGGCGGCTTCGTCGAGGGCAGCCCTGTCAATCAAACGAGTGATTAGAATCAAATCAGAGAAGAGAGATGAAGAAGATTGAACGCACTTCTCAGCAGCACGCTCACTGTCGTAAGCCGCCTTCTTCGCCGCCCTGCCCTCCTCTCTGCCTTGCTTCACCAAGTCATAGTAGCCATCACCATCATCCCCACCAGCCTCCTCTCTCACAATCCCAGCGGCCCTCTTATCCTCCTCATCCCAGTCCATCTCGTCGAGCGCCTCCCCTGCCTTTCCGCCATGCTCCTGCCTCTTGAGCACCTCCCTCCTACTCCTCTCCTTACTCCTTCTCGGCAGATCGTCATCACCTCCTATTCTCCTTCCATTACCAGCCTCGCGCTTCATCTGCTTCTGGTGGACCTGCGAGACGTGGAAGCGAAGCGTGTGGCGCTTCGACGCCTTGTCGCTCGAGTCGGCCGCCGAGAGCGTCGTCGATTCGATAAAGTCGTCGTTGGCGCCGTTGGTCGATGAAACGGGGGCCTTGGTCGACTTCTTGGATGTCGAGGCGAGTGGTGCGAGAGTCGGGATGACGACGCCCTTCTTCTTCTCCGCCTGGACCTCGCCACGTTTCCGCTTCTGTCCGACCGCGACATCCTGAACGGGCTCGTCCTCGTCCTCGTCCTCATCCTCTTCGTCATCCTCTTCGTCGTCCTCAAACACTGGGACTCCCTTCTTCCTCTGCAACTCCTGAACCTTGGCGATGAGGTCGTCGGCGCTGGCGTTGGGCGGCATTTCGGACATGAGCTGCTCGATCTCGTCGTCGTCCAATCCCTCGAGCAACGACTCTCCCTCCATATCATCCTCGTCACTTCCTTCGTCATCCTCCTCGCTGTCCTCTCCATCAAGCGCCAACAACTCCTCGCGATCCTTCATCTCCTCCTCGTTGAGATCCCACACGTCCGACGCAAACATCATCCCTGAGTCCTCGTCATCCTCCCCTTCCTCAGAATCCTCCTCCTCATCGTCATCCGAATCCTCGACCTGAGCCGAGGTGAGGTCGAGCTCCTCCATCGTTGCGAGGGACGAGCGGAGGGAGGAAAGTCGTGCGAGAACCTTGTCGACAAGGGATTGAGCTGGGGCGGGAGTGAGGAGAAGGGAGAAATAGAAGGCGAGAGTGGTGAGGTAGGTCGCCAGTGCCTCTGTGGAGTCAACTTTGGATAAGTAAATGCGCCGAATAAGACAATATAACGGAGACGTGGACGAACGGTGCTCGAGCTCCAAGATGGCCAAAGCCGGGTGGTCCTTGCCCTCCACCGGCACCCTGACAATCTCCAAATTCTGCTCAACCTTCTTCATCTTCTCCGCCGTCGCCGTGAAGTCATCCAGAAGCGCAAGCGTCTCGGGCGAGTTCTTGAGGAGGTACGCCACTGCCTGCTCCTCACTCAGATCTTCCGTCGCGACAGCATCCTTCTGCCCCCTAGTCGCAACCTCATCATCTTCCAACCTCGCCTTCCTCTCCTTCTGTCTCTCAGCCTCGATGTCCTCCTCCTCCTCGTCTCCCAGCCCGAAATCCTCTCCCGCCATAGCTCCCCTCGCCTTCTTCTGCAACCGCCTGGCCTCCTCTGCCTCGAGCTCGAGCGCCTCTTCATCGCTACTGTCAGCCTCAGCAGGAGCCTTGTTCGTAGCGTGGTAAGCGTTCGCCGCCCAAGTCTCCTCCTCGTCCTCCGAATCGGCGTCCTTGTTCTCCGCTTCAGCGTCGGACGCGTCCGAGTCCTGGTCGTAGAGTTGGTCCTGTAGCGGGTTGTGAACCTTGGCGAATCGACCCTTGGGCTCTTCTTTTGGTGGTTTAATGAACTGAGGTGCGTCGTCCTCCGAGTCGTACGCCTCCTCGCCGTCCTCTTCGTCGAACTCCTCCTCCTCTTCGTCCGAGGAGTGTTTTGATGGGAGGTTCAAGCCGTAGACTTCGTCCTCGTCCGAGATGTCATCGAGATCTGCTATGGAGCTTTTCTGTTAGCTGCCCATGCGGATGTTTGATGGGTGTAGAGCAGACTGACCCTCAGCGGCGTTGTCGTTGTCGTCAAAAAAGACTGTGTCGCGGTTCTTGTGGACTGCACGGTCCAAACGAGCATGTCAGCTATTCGTTCCAGTACTAGTGATACGTAAGGACAGAGAAGGATGCTCACACTCGTCCTCGTCTCCGCCAAACGCATCGTCGTAAGTCTGCAGCTTCTTGTGGCGCGAGTCCTTCTTGTTGAACGCTGGTGCCGGCGCGGCGTCGCCCTTTGCCTGCCGGTACTTTGTCGCGCCTGACGACTTTTTGCCGCCCTTCTTGCCCATAGTTGTTGGTGTGCCAGAAGCAGAGGCGCGACCCGCAAAAGTTGCGACAAGTTGTGAGCCCGCGCGAGCGTGGGAGACTTGCGGCGTCGAGTTTTTTCCGCTGAGGCTCGGACTCGGAGCGGCGAAACGCTTCGCCCACAACACACAATTTATATCAAAACTCGCACTACTCACGATGGGAGAAACATCGGCGTCCGACAGGTCAACCGACCCACAGACTTCCATCACCTCGACGCTCGTGTCGAACCCTTCGCTCCCCTCGTCAGCCGCATCCGCCTCCTCGTCGTCCGGCAGCGAAGATTCCTCCGCGTCCGAGAGCGACAGCGACGACGCGTCGGACGAGGACGACGACGAGAGAGAGACGCAGGAGAGGTTGAGGGATCTGTTCTTGAAGGCCAAGGCGAGCGCGAGGGAGAAGGCGAAGCAGAGCAAGGAGGGAGGCAGCACGGGCGATGGGCTGGCGGGACAGGACGAGCTCGTCTTGTTCGGCGACGAGGACGACGAGGATGAGGGAGGGTGCGCGACGGTTTCTAGCTTTGCTTGATGTCGATACTTACTGTGTTCTTCGCCAGATCAACACCCAAAGCCTCTTCATCGAAAACCACGCTCCCCCGCTCGCTCACCAAACCCCTTGGTGCTCAAGTGCCCACCCTCTCCTCCGCTTCGACTTCGACGACGAAATCGAAAGGAAAGGGCAAGGCGGTTGAAGGGACTGGGATCACCTTGGCGCAGGACCTCGCGGGCGTGATTGAGGGAGAGCACACAGGCAAGGGCGACAAGTGGGGGCAGGCGCCACTCGTGCCCATGAGCAAGAAGCAGCGAAAGGCCGTGCGTCGCCTTCATTCTTCTCTACTTCCACATCTATTCTGATGATACTGGTGATTATCATACAGGCTCAACCGAGAACGGCGGGACCGAAATGGTTCGACATGCCCGCGCCGGACATGACCCCAGAGCTCAAGCGCGAGATCCAAGCGATGCGGCTCAGGAACTCGCTCGACCCCAAGAGGTTCTACAGGGGTGGTGCGAAGGAGGACAAGAAGATGCCCGAGTTCTTCTCGGTGAGTTTTGCTGCTCTCCGTCCTCATTTTCAGGTCAGGTCCGTCTTGAGGCTGTGCTGACCACGTGTTTCCACCCTCTTTCTCCGCCCTTGCTCCTACTCGACCATGCACCCTCTTAATTCACCCCGATCTACCCTTTTCACCTTCAACAGGTCGGTCACATCCTTCCCAGCCAGCGAGGCGCTTCGACCGCCGCGCCCGCGATCGCTCGCAAGCGCACTTTCGTCGAGGAGCTTGTGGAGGACGAGCAGGCAAAGGCATACACCAAGAGGAAGACGGCGGAGGTTATGAGGAGGGGCATGAGTGGAAGGAAGGGCAAGGCGAGGAGAAAGTAGACATGTGGGACGCGAGGTGTCGGTGTAGATTAGCGTTTGTGTGGGAACGTGCGGCTTTTGCAGAAAGATGGTCAACTGTGGCTCAGCTCTCTCAGCGAGGTGCTCCGACCATCTTCTACTTAAGCGGATTTGGAGGATGCTGGGCTGCCTTGGCGATCAAACCACGCACACGGGGCACGTTACTGTATCGACGACTGTCGCACTGTAGCACCGCCTCGCGGCAAGGGCTTCCCTTCCTGCACAACTTGACCGTTTCTTTCGAACATGCCTATACCCAAGCGACGACCAGTCTCTTCATCTCCTGCTGATAAGATTCCTCCCTTTGCCCCCACCTGATCCAGGCTCAACCGGAATTAGTACGCGTCGAGCCATCTAGCCGACGCGTGAGCTACCCCACAGCGGACGCGACTTCCGTGCCACCCTCCTTCCGTTAAGTCCTCCCGAACCGCCTCTCGGCACGGTTCCTTCCTCCCTCCCTCTCCTTTCTCACCTTCCACAACTTTCATCACTTTCATCCAAAAATGGCCGCCGTCAGCTCTGACCCCAACTGGACTTCCCCTGCTGCCATCGAGGCGTGGTTCAACGAGCCGCACCAGAAGGTGAGCTTTGTACTCGCTCTTTCGGGGCTTAGAAACGGTTCACTGATGGCGAGAATTGCTTTAGCACTTTGCTCGTCCTTACGATGCTGCTCACATCGCTCGTTTGAGGGATCCTGTCAACATGTCGACCACCAACAATGCTACTTCTCTGAAGATGCGTGCTCTCTTCAAGAAGAACCACGAGACTAAGAAATCGTCGGTTGCTCTTGGTGCGTAAGACTTTAAAGTTGCTGTGCTCTTCCTCTGTTCTGACATTGAAGCATTTTAGGTACCGGTGACTACATCACCGCCCATGTCGCCGCCGAGGTCGGCATGGAGGTCCTTTACGTGTCTGGAGCCGGATCCTCTCGTCCGTTACTTTCGCGCTCGCTTCCACCTTCTCTCAACCTGACCTAACGCTTGCGCATGTAGACACGGACACTACTACGATGGATGTCGGGCCTGATTTGGCCGACTACCCTTATGATACTGTTCCCAAGAAGGTGAGTCGGTCGTTCACCTCTGTCGGTCGGGGCGCGAGGACTCCTTTGCTGTTGTAGAAACGGATCATGCAAGTTAATATCAGTAACCATGTTCACTTAGGTTAAGCAAATTGTGCGAGGACAGCTCCTCCACACCCGTGTCGACCAGGTGAGGAAGCACAACGGCACCCTCACCAAGACCGTCGACCGCATGACCCCCATCATTGCCGATGGAGATTCGTGAGTGCATTGGTGGGACAAGTCCTTACTCGATACTTGAACATCCTTTTTGAACAGCGGTCACGGTGCTACCACCGCCATCATGAAGCTCACCAAGGCTTTCGTTGAGGCTGGCGTCTCTGGATTCCACATCGAGTGCGTGGCACACTATTCTTTTTCGCAAACCCAACCGATTTCAAACCCGGATATTTATTGATCTGTTTCCAGTGACCTCTTCTCCGGCGTCAAGGAGTTCTCGTCCAAGAAGCTCCTCGACCACGTCATCGTTCCCGTCTCGGAGCACATCCGTCGTCTCCTCGCGGCCAAGCTCCAGCTCGACATGATGGGCGCCGAGACCGTCCTCATCCACCGTACCGACGCCGAGACCTCCTGCTGGCTCACCTCCACCATCGACGCCCGCGACCGTCCTTTCATCCTCGGATCGACGAACCCCACCCTCGGCCCATTCGTGCGTTCCACCAAGGCCGGCCAGTCGGAGAACGACTGGCTCGCTGCGGCCAAGCTCTCGACTATCGACGCTGCGGTCAAGGCCGCTGTCTCGGCTGAGGCGTTCGCCAAGTTCGAGAAGGAGACCGAGGGATTGAACGTCGCTGAGGCGTTCCAGTATGTCTTGAAGGAGAAGCTTGACGTCTTCTGGGATTACGAGGCTCCCAGGTCGCCTGAGGGATGGTGTGAGTTTCCAGACGCTCTCTTTGAGGTACAAGAACTGACTTTTTCCCGATCACTTCAGACCGCTTCGACGGCGGTATCGACTCCGCCATCTCCCGTTCCATCCACTGCGCCAACTACGCCGACGTACGTGTCCCACCCCCTGACAAAGCTTCTACTTCCACGATGCTGACGAAAAGCTTTTCCAACAGATGGTCTGGACCATGACCGGCTCGTACCAGCCCGACCGTCGTCTCAAGTACTCGCAGGAGATCCAAAAGGCCCTCCCTGGCAAGCGTACGTGTCCTCTCCCACTCTCAATCGCCCGGCAAGAAACTGACGTGTGTTATCACGAACAGTCATGGTCTACAACTGGTCTGGACCTTACCTTACCCAGAAGCCCACGGACGAGGAGCTTTCGAGGTACCACAAGGAGACGGCCGAGCTCGGCTACTCCTTCCAGATGATGCCTTTGGCTGGGTGAGTTCTTTATTAGTTTTTTTCTCGCTATTCCTTGTCCTTGTTTAAAGGTGAACGCTGACATGTAATCTGGCTGTCAGTCCCAAGGGAGCTGGAACGAGCTACCAGCAGTACGCCGCCGATGTCTACAACAAGGGCATGCTCGGCTACAACGACTGGATCAAGAAGGTGCGTTGTCGAAGCTCCACAGTCTCTCTCTTTTCAAACGCAGGTTGCT
This sequence comes from Pseudohyphozyma bogoriensis, assembly GCA_024364755.1. Taxonomy (NCBI): domain Eukaryota; kingdom Fungi; phylum Basidiomycota; class Microbotryomycetes; family Chrysozymaceae; genus Pseudohyphozyma; species Pseudohyphozyma bogoriensis. Next base: position 174,214 of record JALBUQ010000004.1, read on the forward strand.
CACATTCTTTTTTTTATTCTTTCAGGGTACCGAGATCAACTGCGATGTCCTTGGATGGCACTTGCAGACTGGCGAGCTCGGAGACGCGATGACCAACTCGTAAGCCCTTCCCTCGAACCTTGGTCGTTGAAGATAGAGAGCTGACGTTTCTCATGTTGGCACAACAGCGTCAAAATCTAAAATCCTCTTTTGGTGGTTCGAGTACATTGCTTGTGGTGCAACTGTGTGTAGTCTTGGGATCCTTGCTCTCGATTTGCGTCGCCAAGTCATCCACACATCACAAATCGATTCACAAAAAGTCAAACTACAGTATCAGCACCTCAATCCTTCACGACGCTAGCCTGAGTTTGTTCCCCGCCGTCTTGCCAGCGTACAACACTATCGCGGCGACGAGGGCTACCCGAAAAAACCGCTTCCACAGCGAAGGACGGTTGATCGAAACGCCTGAGGCGAAGAGCAGCATCTTGAGCTTGCCAGCTGTAGGAGACCTAGTGTCAGTGAGGAACAGAATAAGAGAAACGGAAGAACGTACGCGTGTAAGGAGGGTAGCGAGAGGCGAGGAGAGCGTCCATCCACGTGGGGATGCTAGCCGAAGAGCGCTCGTGACTGAAAGTGTCGAATGATCTGGAGATGCATGTGTCAGCAGGAATAAAGCTCATAGTTTGACAGATGACGTTACCTCTTGCTCTTGTAGTTGCCGTACCCCGAAGCGCCCGTACCTCCAAAGGGCAGGCCAGGAATCGCTCCATGAACCAGCACATCGTTGTGCACGAACCCTCCAGAGCGAGTCGTCTCAAAGACTGAAGCACAGAATATTATATACTCGTTCGACTCAAAGACGGCGAGGAGTGAAAGGACTTACTGGACTTGCACTCCGCCGTGCTCTGCGTGAACACGTACAGCGCGAGCGGGCTGTCTCGAGAGCGAATGAATTTGGTCATCTCCTCCTTCGACGAGAGCGTCAAGACAGGAATGATGGGCCCAAAGATCTCGTCTGTAGAGCGAAGACATTAGCAACCCCCTCGCTGCTTTGAATACCGTGCCTCGTAACGTAACTCACTCTGCATCAACACATCGTCCTCCTTGACGTCCGTGACGACCGTCACCTCCATACCCAACCCTTTCTCCTCCTTTCCTCCTCCGATGACAATGTTACCCTTAGTCTCGGCAAGGAGGTTCGAAAGACGGTCGAACTGGCGTTGGTTGATGACACGAGTCTTGGCTGGCGAGGAGGGGTTGGGAACCGAGGTAGTGAACTCCTTGATCGCGTTCTGAAGGGCGACGACGAGCTTTTGCTGGGTAGCTGGAGTGCAGAGGATGTAGTCGGGTCTGTGATTAGGGTGAAAGTGAGCGATTGAGTGAACATGAGAAAAGAGGGAAATGGCCTACGCGACGCAGATCTGTGGTGGCAGTCGACACGTCAGTCGCGGTCTCGCTCTGAACAGCGATCGAAAAAAGCTAACCTGACCACAGTTGCTCCATTTTCCCCACAAAATCCTTCTTGCGACGACTTCCAGCTTGGCATCATCGAGCACACTTTATCGTGCCGCCGTTCAGCATCCGCTCCTTCCCACATTTCAAAACACGGCACTCACATGACGGGACTCTTCCCACCCAACTCCAAAGTCGTCGGCGTCAGATGCTCCGCCGCAGCCTTCGCCACGATCCTCCCGACCGCTCCGGACCCGGTATAGAAAACGTGGTCCCACTTGAGCTTGAGCAACTCGGTCGTCTCGTCCACCGCGCCATTGACGATCTGGAAAGCCGAGGAGTCGAGGTACTCGGGAAGAAGCTTGGTGAGGGCGTTGCAGACGGCGGGACATTGTTCGGCTGGCTGTCGGTGGAAGGCGTGTTAGTGTGGGGTGTAAGAGAATGGGATTACGTGGCGAGGCGGACCTTGAGGACTGCGGTGTTGCCGGCGGCGATGGCTCCGATGAAAGGCTGGAGGAGGAGTGCTGAGCAGAGAAAAAGGATAAGGGACTGGCTTGAAATAAGTGTGATTGGAATGCGGACAAATTGGGTCTGGTGTCCGAGAAGAAGTTAGCCCCTCGGTTTAGGTCCGTCTCGCGAAACGGGCGACTTACAGTTCCACGGCGCGATGATCAACACGGTTCCTGTATTTCGAGGGATGAGCCTTCTCTACATGAGCTCACAATGGACGAATGGCGCACCTTTGGGCTCTTTGTAGATCTTAGCCTTTGCGGTAGCCCACACGGCGGTCGTCTTGGCCTTCTCGGGCTTGCTCCACTTGTTGAGGTGGGCCAAAAAGTCGTTGACCTCGTGCTTGAGCGGGCCGAGCTCGCCGGTGATGGCTTCGACTTTGGGTTTGCCGAGGTCGTCCTGCAGAGCGGCGATGAGGAGGTCCTCGTTGTCCTCCTGCTCCGCCGGAACGCGCACTCGGGTCAGCTGCAGGGGACGAGGGTGCGGGAAGAGCGAGGACGCACGATGAGCAGTCCGAGCTGGAGGATTTGGTTCTTTCTCCATGCGATGGAACGAGTCTTGCCCGAGTCGAAGGTAGCCGTGACCTTGTCGTGGATCTGCGAGACGAAGGGTTGAGTACGGACGCGCGCTCGTTGGAGGTGGGACGAACGGGAGCTATGGCAGCAATGTCGGTGTAGACGAGCTTTGTCATCGTTTCTGGGCATCACCAGATGGTGCGACAAGAGTCAGCGAGTCGTCCTGGCGATGGCACGAGAGCGGAGAGTTTCTGGGATGTGGGGTGGATCGCAGAGACACGCGACTGTCTGGGGATAGTAACTCACTGTTGCTGCTGTCAGTGATGGAAGTTTTTCGATCAAAAAAGTGACAACCAAAAAACGACAACGATGGAGGTGGGAGGAAGCAACGAGGCGAACGACGCGCCGGCAGCAGAGGTCGCCGGAACTTGGGGGACGCCACAAGAACTTGGGCGCGTGAACGCGCGAGAGCCGAACTCCACGGCTTGACTTTTCACTACATCTACCTTTGCTCCGATGAGTGCAGCACTCGCCGCCGTCGACGTCGACACCGTCAAGAGTGTCTTCAGTTCCGACACTCGCGTCAGGCGAGGCTTCTGCGAGGTTGCGACGTCGCCGAAACGCCCCGTTGCTCGACACAACCTCTACTGGGGTAGGCTGGCATCGTTTCCTCTATCATTCAAAGCTGACATGTAGAGAAATGCAGAGTTGCATGGGACAGACGACCTCAAAGCGACGAGGCTGCTGTTTGTGATGGGCTTGAACAACTCGGTACGTTCGCGAGCCGGGTTCTGGTGTGGGCCGGAGCACGCGATCACGAGCTCGCACTGATGTTATCGGTGATGGTCTACCAGAGCTTTGGGTGGTGGAAGCAAGTCAAGTACTTTGGCTCCAAGCCTGGCTACTCGGTCCTCGTGTTCGACAATCGCGGGGTCGGGAGCTCAGACTCGCCAAAGGGCAGGTACTCGACCAAGGAGATGGCGCAGGATACGGTCGAGCTGTTGGACTTCATCGGGTGGAAAGAGAAGAGGAGCTTAAACGTTGTTGGGGTGTCAATGGGTGGGATGATCATACAGGAGCTTGTACGGCCCCTCTTATCCCTCGTCCTTCCTCTGTCAGCAGCTAATACCTTCACCCCCAAAGGCCCTAGTGATCCCAGAACGCATCTCCTCGCTCAACCTCGTCTCAACCAAAGCAGGCGACAAGTTCGAGCTCCCGACCTCCACCTCCGTCGGCCTCTTCGCGCGCCTCATGACCGGCACCGCAGGGACGCCCGAGCAAATCGTCCGCCTCGTCGTCAACTCGCTCTTCCCTCCTTCTTACCTCGATGCCGAGGACCCAGAGAACCCTGGTCAGAACAGGAGGGTCGCCGTGGAGAAGGTGAGCGCTCTTTCCTTGCGGGATTGGTGACGTGGTGTGGTGTGAGATGGGGGGTGAGGCGGTGCTGACGTGCTGCCTACTTCAGGACTTCTTGGGAAGATCTCAAATCACTAAGCTTCAAACCCTTACCGGCAAGATCGGTCAGATGGCCGCAGTGATGTACGCTCCTCTCATCCTCCTCCTCCCTGTCAGTCTACTCACGTTCCGCTCTCTCGCGCCCTCATCCACAGGGGCCACCACATGTCACCAGCCTCAATGGCCACAATCTCCTCCACCATCCCCAAAGTCGCAATCATCGTCGGTGACCAAGACTACCTCATCAACTACCACAACTCTCTCTCCATGCACAAGACGCTCCCGGGAAGCTCGTTGAAAGTTGTCGAAGGAGGAGGACATGCCTTGCCGAGTCAGATCGCGGAGGAGTTCCACGAGTGGATCGAGGGGAATGTGAAGGAGGGAAAGAGGCTGGCGGAGGAGGCGGCGGGGACGGAGGCCTGAACGTGGGAGGAGGGTGAACACGTCGTGATTTTTGTTGGGCTTTCGGATTGTCATTCATCCTGTTGAGATAGGTCGCTTAGGGCTTGTGCGTCGTTTGTACTAAATTCTCGTTTTCAACTTTTTGGTTTACATTCATTCGCCGGCTGATTTTACAATGTCCTTCCGCTTCTTGCGGTCCGACGACGCACGCTTTCGCTCCTCCGAAAGACCACCCTGTTCTCCAGATCCCAAATGCAATCCGAAAGCGGACGTTCTTCTCGAATTGATGGGGGCACGTAATCTTACAAGAGTGGGATACAACGAGGCTTGAAAGGAGGGAGCTTTGAAGGAACCTGCTCCGATGTTGCCCGTGACAGTTTCTGCAAAGACCACTGAACGACCTCTCGGCCCGCGCGCGCTGTGAGCAGATGCGGAAGCTAGCCCACCTAATTCGGTCATAAGAAGCTCTTCTCTGACAATGATCGGTGTGCTCAAAGGAAACAAAGCTCGTTGTGGTCAAACTCTGTCGCTCGAGCTTCTGTCAGGGCCAGGGCCGCTTTCCACATGTGCGTGATCGCAGGCTGGCCCGCCCACTGCAACGGCGACGCGATCTTGGCGCCAAAAGCTCTCTCGCTCGCCTTCCTAGAAGAGGTGTAATTGTAGCAGCAGGTTTTGCTGTCGGTAGCAGTGCAGTTTTCCTGGAGATTCTTGCCGGAAACCAGGCCTGCCTGGATTCGGCGGCGCCTATAGACCGGGAACGGAGGCTGGACGAAGGTCCGAAGGTCGCGAGGCCGCGACTCTTCTCGCGCGCTATTGTGGGAGGACCACGTAGTCCTTCCATGCCTGACAATGATTGCTTTTCCCGATGTGTGCTTTCTTTCGTCTGCACCGGCGCTCTTTTTTCTCTTTCTCTCCTTCCTTCATCTCCCTCCTCCCAACTCCTGTCTTGCGAGATGCCCCTCCTCCGCCTTGCGGTTGCCGTGGTTGGCTTTTTTCCCGCCATCGCTGTCGCGCTCTACTACTGCCCCAATGGAGGTTCTCTGACCACCCAAGGCTCGACATCCTACTGCTGTGACTCTTCATTTTACGACGATGGCGTCAACGCCAAGTATTGTTCATCGGCCGACGACACCAACATGGTCTGCACCTGTACGTGGCCTTTCTCGTTCCTGGTCGTGCTCCCAGAAACAGAAGGGCAAGGATCCCTCGGCTGACTCTGGTCACACAGTTACTGCACCAAGGTACTACGGACCGGACGTCACGCTCTATACATTTCCTTCTCCCACCACCATCTCGACGTTCGCTGCATCCGTTCACGGCGGGCCTGGCTACAACACCGGCAACTACATTGCTGGAGAGGGCGACGTTGTGTCCGGAACTCTTTCTGCGGCTCCATTTGCAGGGACCGCTTACATCTATGTGCGTCTCTCTCAATTCTGCTGGAAGGAGAGGTTCGAATGGTCAATGTGCGGGGTCGCTGCCAGGTCGGAACCTACGGCGGCACTGGCAATTACGGCAACGGCAATGGCGGTGGTACGTTCATTCATCAAGCTCGCTTGTTGCAAACACATGCAAAGCTGATTCCCTTCAGGCTTCTCTTCCATCGGAATCAACGCAAACCTTCCCGCTAGCGACGACATCGTCGGACCAGTCACCAAGCCGGAGACGGACGGAAGGATCGTCGTCAGCGGCGGCGGTGGGGCTGCTGTAAGCAATTTCAACCTCTCAAAAGCTGTACAAGTCCTAAAAATCCTATGTCTCAGGTCCTACGTAGTGGTGGCGGGAACGCTGGATTGACCGGTGCAGACGGAGCTTTTTTCGAAAGCGAGAGCGGAGGTTACGGTGCCACGCAATCGGAGTCTGGTGCTGGAGCGTATGACCCTTACGGCGATTACTACGATGGCCACGCAGGATACGGCTGTCACGGAGGAGATGCTAACATGGTTGCGGGTGGTGGTGGTGGAGGAGGGTGAGTCTTGCTCGCGCCTTTTTTTTTCTCGTGAGCGAGATCTGATCGACGTGGAGTTTGCAGACTCTACGGAGGAGGTGGAGGAGGGTGAGTGCAAAGAGTTGACTAGAAAAATGGTTTGGATGGCTAAACTAACTCTATGTACAGCTATGACGACACTGGAGGAGGAGGAGGCAGTTCGTTTCTCCCCAACGACTACGCCACGTATGCTCCAAAGGCCGATTTCACCAGCGCGAGCGGAGGGTCCTTCTATCCCTCCGTCACGATGGCCTTCCCGTAAGCAGCAGTCATAAGCAGCCCTTCGAATTGAATACTCACAGCACTTCATTGATCAGGCTGTCCGATATCTGCACGCTCGCCGTATTGCGACCCTCTGGCGTGCCTCCCAAACTCCGCAGACGAACGGCGGCCGAACTGAAGCAGGACTACCTTGCAGTACGCATACGAAAAAACTACAAACAATACTAAGCATAAGATGATTGCGGCTGACTTATTCGTTCTTTCCCAGGCCAACCCCGTGTGCCCTCACACCCAGCGCGCCTGTCCCCTTCCCTCTGGCAACTTCGAAGTGCGTCGCAGCAGCTTTGCCAGCCAGAGAACCTCACTAACGCGACCGCAATTCTAGTGCGTCGACTTTGACGAGCTCAGCAGCTGCGGTGGATGCGTCACCACCGGCTCGGGCGTCGATTGTCTTGCGCTGCCTGGTGTCCAGGGCGTGCAGTGCATCGAGAACACGTGTGTTGCATGTGAGTGACCGTTGCTCCTTCTTTCACCAACCTGCTCAAACAGCCGACGTTTTATGGAACCCTTTTTGATCTTGATAGACAGTTGCACTGCTGGCCTCAAGCTGATCGATCGAAGATGCATCTGAGAATTAAAAAAGGGCCAATACTGGTTGAGTGAACTGCTGCGCCAGTCGCAGAGTGGATCATGAAAGCAAGGCATACCCAAAATAATCTATCCGGTTTCGTTCCACTTGTGCACCTTGTCGCTTCCTTCAAACCTGTGTTAGACGCCGGACGGGACGGTAGTGGGCGAAGGACCCTTAGGGGCTCTCAAGCTCTTCAGCTTCGCCAGCAAGGGCCTCGGTGCACCTGAGAGGAATAAGCTCAATTGGATTACTGGGACAAATCTCGCTCTGGACTGCGCGGTGATTTTCGAGAGATACGGCAACGTGTCGAAGGAGGATGTAGCGGCCAAGGAGCGTTGGTCTGCTCAGCGTATTCTACCTGGCCAACACTTGTTTACAGAGTGCGAGATTGCCACGAGATTGACAAAGCTATTGCTCTTCGGTACCCACTCTTCTTCTTCCACACTGCACCGACTGGCTACATCCAAGCAGGGCCACGTGTCTAAAGGCAGCCAAGTTGTCGTTGCCCAATGGGAGCCAAGGGGACGCCCCGGCCTCACAAGCTGGAGCTTCCTCGTTCTCGTTCTCCGCCCCCCGACCTTGTCCACAAAACTCTCTTCCTGGCTCTTGACTTTTGTCTCAAGAGTAACACGATCACCACAGCTCACAAAGGGCTCATGTCCCATACTTCCGACGACGCCGATGCCTCACCTGTCGCTCCTTTCGGAAGAGTCGTCGCCGCACCCACCCCAGTCATCGCAGGACCCTTCATTCCGATGATTTTCCTCCTTCCCTGCCTCTGTACCGCCCTCTTGTTCACCCTCCTCCCCGACATGCCGTACTACGAATCGATCTCCTCCAGCTTGCGGGTCACCCTCCTTGTCGGAGTCCATGGTGGCGTGTTGACGTTCCAGTACGTCGCCTACTGGACGGATGCTTTTGGCCGATCGCAACTTTACCTCCGCGCTCGTCCTTTCGCCGTCTTTGGGTGGTTCGGCGAGCTCCTCGCCATCATTCTCGGATGCGTCCGCGAAGCGGAGCGGAACCGAACCTTCAAGTATCCGATGGGGTTTTTCGGCGGACTGATTTTAGCGATGCAGGCCTGTTTTGCGTACGAGGGGTTTCATCCGACCAAGACGAAGAGTCTCAAGAATGTGGAAGTGGGCGGGCATTTGCTAAGGGAGTTGGACGAACGCGCGCCGTACATGATGGCAATACCTTCATCCTCATCTTCCTCTACTCTTGAATTCCCCAATGAGGAGTCTTCGGTGATGAACCAGAAAGACATCGCTCTCCCGTCGTGGGCGTAAACGTGCGTCCACCTTCTTCTCCTCGATGCCAGGCTCGTGCTTTGCTTGAGCTCACCCCTCTCGATCCCACAGAACACTCGCATTGCCCGATATCACAGCTTTTTTGCTGCATCACATCCATTCGCATTCATACCTGTGACCATCCAATACGATTTGCGGTTTAATGGCGACCTCACCTTTTCTGACGTGGAGTGCGCTTTGGCCTTTTCTGACACCCGCTGCACGGCATGAAGAAGCACAAGTGGTAGATAAAGGTTCTTAAAAACACACAACCTGAGCCCATACAAGTCGCTCTCTGCCCCGGCCACCTCCCGGCCTTCTATCTCCCACCCCTGCCCTTCTTGGCCTTCTCGTTCTGCTTCCGCTGCGAAAGCGACAACGAGAGATCTGTCAGGACGAAGTTGAATGATTGCAAATGGGGAGACACTTACACGACAGTCGTCGCAGAACCACCTTCCTTTCGGAATCGCTTGAAGACCCACGCAACTGAGATGGAACTAGAGGCAGCGCAACGCATCAGCTCCATCATTTCGTACACCACCTCCAAGAGGAGATCAAAGAAACTCGACTTACCCACTCCCTATCACAGTCACTTCCATCGCATCCAATCATCTCGCCGAAGCTGACGCGATCACAGATACAGTACGTGTGCCCATCTCCATCGTCGTCCTCGCCGACGCCCTCGAAGCCCTCCTCTTCGTCGATGAGCGGGTTCTGAGCCGCAAGCGCCATCGTCTCTTCCGCTTTCGTGGACGTCGTGCGACGAGGTGGCTTGGCGGCGTTCGTGGCGGCTGGAGTGGGGATCTGTCGAGGGAGAACGTCGGGAGAGGCGTCGGGGCTGGCAAGCACGAATCATAACTTAGCTGCCATCCTGCGACCGCCGCCAAGAGTCGGAGAAACGAAACGCACCCCTTCTTCCTTCTCTTACTAGCCACCGCTGGGTCCTCAGGCTTCCTCTTGGTGGACCTCGCCGTGCCTGCCGTCGCAGCGTTGTACTCCTCCGAGGTCGCCATACCAGGGTAAAGCACCGCGCCTGCATTCCCTCCACGACTCGAGCTCCCACCCTGAGGCATAACCTCCTGGATCTGCTGCTCACGTTTCTTCCTCACGCTCTCGACAGCCGTCAATCCGCCCATCGCTCCCCCAACTCCCGCTGCACCAGCACTCGCGTACCCACCAGCAGTACTTCCACCACCTGCCGCACTCGCGCCGGTCTTCTTTTTGGTGTACTGGTTCGGGTGACGATGTCCCGGCTCCTTCTCCTTCTTCGATCCTCCTGCTCCCCTCTCGAGCTCAGCCTGCCTCTTGGCGGCGGCAGCGACGCCGCTGGCACTCGGACGCTCCTTGTCGCGTCCTCGCGTGAGCTCCCAATGATCGCGGACCATGCCGAGAGCGGCGTTCATGCGTGAAGTCGAGCCCTGACCGGGGTGGTGGGCGATGGGATAGTCAAAGTTCTGGCGACGAGCGAGGGCGGTCGAGGGGGTCATGGAGGAGGGGTAGCCGTGAGGAGCGGAAGGAGGTGGGAGGTGTGGGAGGAGGTGGGGAGGGAGGAACTGCATGAGGAGAGTCGAGAGGGTCGCGAGGTGGGAAGTTTGGGTCGCGATCTGGGGTTGCGTGAGGAGCAGAGGTCGGGTGGTGCGAAGGCGCGGCGCGGCGCGGGGGACAGAGACGGAGCGGGAGGAGCACGCAAGGTCAGCAAACACAGCTCGCGCGCACAGAGCTACGGGTGAGCATCACAAGCAAAGTGCAACTCACAGTTTCGCAGGTGCTGGTCGCGACTCTGATCTTGTCCTCGCCGCCGAGACGGAAGATGCGAGCCTCGTCGGTGACCTCCCTCAGCAGCTTGAGCCTCTCGAGTGGCGTGAACTTTGGCTTGACGGGCTCGCCGTTCTCGTCAACAGGGTTCGAGATGGGCGACGGCGTGTTCATCATCTCGAGGAGGAGCTTGAGCTTGGTCGTGATGTTTGCGAGCGAGCCTGTGCGACGGGTTCGGTTCCGGGAGCAAGCGCGCGCGTGTGAGTTCCTGGCGCCAAACCGTAGCAACAGAGGGCTGGTGGCAGGACTGACCAGAAAGTACAGCATCGAGTTCCTTCAAGTCGGACAGGGACCGCGTGAGGGTCGGCGGGAGGGCGTCGAGGGTGTCGACAAAGGTCGAGACGAGGTGCACGACTTCAGAGTTGGCCGTCGGCGCTGGCCCGCCTTGCAGCGACGGCGGGAACGGCGAGCCGACGCTGGGAGGAGCACCTGGAGCTGGCTGCATCCTGTTCGGTCGATCGTGCGAGTTTTGGTTGCTGGTGGTGGACACGAGGCGAGCGCTGAGCTTGAGCAAGGGGGGAACGGCCGCAGAGTTACCCCGGCGCTCGCTAGCTGGAATTATTCCGCTTTCACCCAAAAATCAAGAAATGACGTGGAGCGCTCAGGTCGGACGGGCGACAGTGCTTGGCTCTGGACCACCAAACTCGCACGATCCTTTCGCACTATGATTCCACATTACACTGTTCTCCTTGAAGAACATTTCTGCTTTGGACAGATCACTATTCCTCCCCTTCGTTGCTCCGCTCTGTGCGCTTCCACAAGTTGAGCAGCTTCTTGGGCACGCTCACAACGTGTAAGTTTATTACCGCATTTCAATTTCTCTCATTTTTCGTTTGCAGTACAAACGCTGACACGTGTTTGTTTCCAGTAGCCTTTGGTGCCGCAGGAGGCTACATTGCTGGAAACCACGAGCTCATCGCCGCTCTTCGACTCTCGTCCCACTCTGAAAACTATTCGGAAGCCCTGTCGCCACCAGTCGTCTCCCAGATCATTATCTCGACTGGCTCCATCATGGGTCCCGAGGCTGCGCGTTACGTGCCCTCGCTCGCGTCGCTACCAGCACGACGTCGGTTGATCGACGGCAAAGAGGGCAAAGATTGGCTGAAGAGGCTGGCGTTCAACTGCCGAAATCTCTCTGGTGGACTCAAGAAGCTCGGTTTGCATCGTTTACGGTCACCGAGACTCTCTCCCATCGGTAAGCAGCGGCCCTCACCTCCTCGCTCTCGACGCTGGAAGAGACTGACGTGTCGGCTTTCGCTCATAGTACCCATGCTCATCTTCCACCCTGGGCAAGATATGACCATTCGGTTGTCTGATGCTCGGGAGACCATAGGATCATTGTTGTCATCGTCGGTACGTCTTCTCGCGCCTTCTCCTTCCTTATCTCCTCGCGATTCGGTGGTAAACGCAAGTGCGGGTCGCTAGCCCCCAGATTTCTGTTTCACTTGCTTTCCCTCCCCGTCCCCCTTGTTCTGGTTCGACTTCTCGCTAACAACCAGAGGCTACCCCGCAACACCGTTAGTCTCGTCCCGCGTCAGGTTCTGCCTCTCCAGCGCGCACACCAAATCCCGACCTCGACGACGTCGGAGGCCTTCTCGGTCTCAAGCTTTCCCCGACTGGACCTCGAATGCACGTCAAGGACGTCATCAGAGAGGGTGTCGTGATGGTGCGCGAGAGCGAGAGGGTGTGAGTTGGGGGTCGATTGGGGGGTCCAACGAGGGGACTGAAGACGTCGACGCGAGATAATCTTGTAGTCTTTTTTTGATGTACCAACACGGCTCCCTTTAGCAAATTTTTAGCACGCCTTTGTGACCAAACGACCGACCGAAGACGTCTGGCGTTTCCGTCTTCCGTTCAGTGTGCTGGCGCCACGTCTCTCCCCTGGCGCAGGTCCTGCGTCTGTCTCAGGGGGTTTCAGGCGCGCTTCCTCGCACCCACCCACGACAAAACCCCCACACGTGGCGGCTCTAATGTCCTCATCGATGCAGGATCAGCTCACTCGTGAAAAAAAATCTCCTGCCTCCTTCCTTCTCTTCTCGCTATCGCGTTCGCGCTGCTGGCGTCCATGAGAAAAAAGAGACATGCGTTGGCCTGCGTATGCAACGCCAACAACCCTGGAAATTTTGGGCTTACAAGCTCTCATCACAAAAACTTGTCACGACCTGGGTGGTATTATCTGGGGTAAAGGAAGTTTGCCCCTTGTACGAAAGCAGACGACCTGGGAAATGGACTCTAGGCTCTCAACTCGAAGCCGGGTGCGCAGGCGAGGTGAGCCGCCCCCAAGCTGGATCCGGAAAGTCTCAGATGTCGCGGAGATCGCTCTCTTCCGTTTCCCACGAGGAGGTTCTCAAGCTGCTGTGTCGCCCTTCCTGACCGTCCCAACCGCTCGAGAGAATCAGGAGGAAAAGCTGGCTGAGTTGGCAGATTTTTTCCAAAGCCGCGCGAAAAAAAAATAGACGAGACGAGACGAGAAAGCACGAAGGAAGAAAGGTTGTAACGACCGTTTTGATTCAAGTTCAAATTCAAGACCAAGTCTCTACGTAGGCACCCCCCCTTTCCGCCTCCGAAAGAATAAATCATATACAGACAAAAAAAAAAGTTGTTGTGCCAACGAAGGTTGTGGCCCCATTCCCATAATACATAACACAAGAAAGAACGGTGGGCGGTAAAAAAAGGGTGCAATAACGATGCGAGTCGAGAAAAGTTAATATAGATCTGCAGTACGAGAAGATGCGAGTCAGCGCGTGAAACCCCAGCGAAGACCTTCGGCGCCAAGGGGGCGGAGCTTACACGTCTAGGGTACGGAAAACTCGGTGTCGGGTGGGGACGATTAGAGGACGCAGGTGGCGACGGTGCCAGCTCCCTCGACGAGCTCGTAGCCGACCTCACAGGCGGTGACGATGCACTGGCCCTCGACGCAGGACATGGCAGTGGCGCCAGGGATGGCGGTGCAGTCGACGGAGGCAGGGGTGCCGGGGCATCCACCGCAAGCCTGATAAGGACAAAACCCAGTCAGAATTAGTTGGTAGAGAGCAAAAGGAATAATAAAAGTGTGACTCACCTCGAGGTCCTCCATGATGTTGACGCACTCGTAGCCCGCCTTCTGGGTGAGGGACGAGCCGGGGGTGACACACGCCTCGAAGCCCTCCGAGCAGAGGATGTTGAGGGAGCGACGACGGCCCATACGGGCGGTGGCCTGGCGCTTCTCGAGGGCGGCGTGGGCGGGCTCGTACTCGTTGAGGAGGTCGCGGCGGATCCTGGCGCGGGCGGACTGGGCGAAGGCAGGGGCGGCGAGCGCGAGGAGGGCGAGGAACTGGGTAGCGAGCATGGCGGTGATGTGGTGTGTGTGGTGGTGTGAGAAGGAGAGTAAAGGGAAAGGACGTGGGAGGGAAAGGGAGAGCAAGGATGTGGGAGGAGGGAGAGAGAGGAACGAGTTTCATTTTCGCGCCTTTCATCACCCCCCTTCCCCCCTCTGATCGCGAGCGACCGCACCTCCGAAGGGGGTGAGGCGCTTGGGTCAAGACTCCACAAGTGTTCCCCAGGTTTTCGGTCGTGTCCTTCCCTTGTTCGCTTGCGCCGTTCCCAGGCTTCCCCGGCCGTCTCAGGCACGCCCAAGTCGAAAACGCGCAGAGCCGGATTCCAGGCCTCTCGGAAATGCGGGGTGGTGGGAAAGTCGCCGGCGGGCACGACGAGCTTCACGAGAAGTGAGACCCGCACCCCCACAGCCGTTGAGCAGGTTCACACGGCCACGAAGCAGCCATCCTTCCTGCCGGTCCCGCCAAGTAACTCCGACGTGCGCTCCCGAGCAGAGACTGAGAAATGTGCTCACGACACGTCGCCGGGTCGCCAGTTTCAGCCCTAGCCCCCCTCAAGCTGAGTAGAAGTGCGAACCGTGGGAATGGGTCGCGAGTGACGCAGTCGGGTAGTCGATCGATATCTATCGGTTCGCGGAGCGTGCGACGAGATAGCTTGGCCTTGTCCGGAACGAGAGATGCCAGGCCCGCGCGATTTCTCACCCAAGCAGAGCAGGCGGAGGCATAAAGGCTCCATGATGGATCGTAAGAAATGCACAGCGTCACAGAGCAGCAAGCGACCCGCTCTGATGGCCTCTGGCGGGGCCATCGCACACATATGCCTGGATAGAGGATGGTGTCAATACAGTTACATTCGATCAACCCCCGTTCACATTCACAGGCCTATTCATAGCTCGTACGAGCGCTGTAGGCTGAGAATTGATGCGACTTGTGGTGACGGCCCTTCCTTCTATTGAGAACATTCGCCGTTGACCAGCGACCGGCCACCTCCGCGGGGAAGGGCTGCGCCAAAGGGGGGCGCGTTGGGCGAACCAGAGTCCAGGAAAAGGGGGGCGTCCGGGCGGGCACAGGAGCAGGCAAAGTCGTGGTAGTTACGAGAAGGTGAGAGTAGGAGGACAACGAGGGGCGGGAGCAGCTGCCCCCCTCCCCTCCCTTCCCGCTCAGGTCCCTTCCGCCTGCCGCACAGGGTCACCTGCGCGTGTCTGAAAAGGCGACAAATGTTTCACTTGGAATGCTGGATGCACGTGTGGTCACCGGTGCAACACGGCGGAGGAGTCCTCGAGCCAGTACCCAACATGTAGCTACACCTCCTTGGAACGCGGAGCAACACCCAGATCTACTCCTTCAAGACTCGGAAGCGCGCGCGTACTCGCACCACGTGGAACACATCTCGCGTTGTACACGGCCGACGGATAGAAGGAGCCACCTCGGAAAGTCGCCATATCAAATCACTGTGAAACCGATTTATTTTGCATGGCTTCGTCTATCATTCAAGCCCACAGGACCATACCGGGCAACCCCACGCCCTTGGCCCTCACGACCTCCTTCAACACCTTGCCGTTCCTCTCGAACATCACCACCTCGTCCGTATCGTGGTTCGCCACGGCCATCCACTTGCCCTCGTCCCCCTCAGGAGCCCCACTCCGCTCGCTGCTGAAGCTGAAGTGCCTGGGAGCCCTCCCACCTGCTCCTAGAAGCTTCGCCTCGCCCACCGTCGTGCCATCCGGCCCCAACTCCCAACACGCGATCGTGTCCTCCGGCCCATCCCGATCGTTCTTCCCAGGCTGGTGATCATCGGCGCGGTTCGAGGCGTAGAGGAACTGGTTGTCGGGCGAGACCTTGATTTCAGCGGCATGCCAGCGCTCGAACGAGTCCTGGTACGAGTGGGGCTTGGGAGGCAAGGTGGACACCGTCTGAAGGAGCGTGAGGGTGGGATGAGGGGAGTAGATGACGCTGAAGATCGAGACAGTGTTGGAGAGCTCGTTGAGGCAGTAGAAGAGGGTGTTGCCGTCCGAGCGGTTGCGCGAGAAGAAGACGTGGCGAGGACCGTCGGCGGGCGAGAGGAGCACGCTGTCGAGCTTGGAGAGCTGGCCGTCCGACCCGATCTGGAGGAAGTGGAGCTCGTCGGTGCCGAGGTCGGGGATCACGACGTATTTCCCAGTCGGGTCAATGTGGGCCTCGTGGGGGTGCGACTAGAGAACCACGTCAGCTTCTCCTCCCAGCATGAAGCGAACAAAACCAGCGCACCTGAGATTGCCTCCACGCATGGGGACCAGGCTTGGTGAGGTTGGCATAATCGATGACCTGTTCCTTGGTCGTGTCGATATCCCCTGAAGGCAGGATAGGGCGCACGCTGACGGACTGGCCGACGTACGATGCCGTGATGAGCACTGGAGGGTTCGACTTCGCGGCGTACCCCAAGTGCGCCGCGCCTCTGACGACGTACGACGGCGTCGGAGGGGAGCCCAGCTTGCCGTTCTCGAGGACTGGGAGCGCAGTCACCAGTCCCTCCTCTGCTTCGTCCGACACGTAAAGCCACTTGCCTGTAGGCCGAACAACACCGGCGTTAGCTGAGGACCGCTCGGCGGCCCCACTCAACCCCTCGGGTTTGGCATTGCGCGCTGGAGGTGGAGGGAGGGAACGCACCATCGGGGGACAGGACGAGCCAGGTTGGGAACGGGCCGACTTCGGTGTTCTCAGAGATGATCTTGAGGGTCGGAGGCGAAGCAGTCGGGTCAAACTCGAGCGTGCAGACGCGTCCCTCGTAGCCAGCCGAGTAGAGCAAGAACGGGCCTGAAGTCATGGTTCGTGTGGTCTGAGGCGGTGGAGTGTCGGTGGAGCAAGCCTGAAAAAGAACGCTTGCTTGCTGTTGGTGTGGGTGAGAGAGGGAGGAAAAGAGGAGGAAACACAAGCAGGCTAGACGCGGGCTCACTTGTCCGTCGCCCGGCGGAGCAGAGATGTAAAGCCGTCGCAGCGGTCCGCTCAGCCCGGTCGCGGCAAGCGACGTGGTTTGCATCATCGTCGACGAATATAGACCGTTGGCCAACAGCCACAAAAGCGGGAAACAGAGAGAAAGAGAGGGTATGAACACAAAAATCCATTCTCTGGACGTCGGCAAACGACGACAGCGAACAACGCGAGAAGAGGAACTACTCTATGGGCGGTCTTGGTAATAGACGAGAAAAGTGGAAGATTGGGAAGAGGAGCTAGCAAGGGAATACACCAAGAACGAGAGACTTGCTTTCCGACAAGAGTTACTTGTCAAAATGCGAGAGAGAGTGGGGATGAGAACAAGCCTGAAGAGCGGTCGCCAACAACGACGAACGCCCTAGGCGATGGTGGTCTTCGCGACCTTTTCAGCGACGTCGTCGGCCTCCTTGTTGGCGATCTTGGAGTAGGAGAAGCCCTCCTTGCGAAGAGCGTCCTTGACGGGTGCTGCTGCTGCCGGCGCGGGTGCCGCCTCGGCCGCCTTCTCGTCTCCCTTGGGCCTGACCGCCTCGGCACGAGCCTTAGCGATCTGCTCCTCACGCTCACGCTCCTTGTTGGCCGTGGCCTCCTTCGCGTCCTTATCCTTCTTCTCGCGCTCCTCCTTCAACTTGGCCTGCGTGGCCTCACGCTCCTGCTGCATCTTGGCCTCGATGGCCTTTTCCCTGTCGGCCGTGTTGACCGGTGCGGCGTTGCCGAATGGCGAGGGTTTCGACGAGGGGACGGGGGAGCCGGAGGGGGAAGCTTCGGCAGAGGAGCTGGCGGAACGGGCGGACAGTTGGAGAGGGCGGCGTTGCTGGGGCTGAGGAGACGACTCGCCGGAGGGGGCTGTGTGAAGGAGACACGTCAACGCACTGCCTTGTGGCAAACGAAATGAACACGAGGAAACCCACGGGTCCTATCGCCCCACGACCTTCCACTACCGAATCCCCTTCCAGCAGGCGTAGGGAGAGGCGCCAAAGGTCCCGTACGGGTCCACGTCTTCTCCTCATCGGCCGCACCAGCGCTCGCTCCCGAAAACGTCCTCCTCTCAGGCGCCGGCGCCGACGGCACAAACTTGCCACCCCTGATCGGCCCGTCCCTCTCCACCTCTGGCGCCGGCGCAAACTCGCGTCCGCCTCCGCCCGAGAAGTTCCTCCTGGGTGCCTCAGGCGCGCTGGGGATGAACTTGCCGCCACGGAGGGGCGCGTCCCTGTCCTCGCCAAACGACTCCCTCGGGGCCCCACCGAATCCGCCGTCCCGTCGCTCGAAGCCACCAGACCTGCCGGCGAGAGGGGCGAGGGGACCGCTCCTGGTCCACGTCGACTCGGCGTCGGCGCGACCCTCGGCGGCCTTGGACTCGGCGACGGAGATGCGGACGGTCCTGCCGCCCATGTCGGAACCGGAGAGGGTGAGGGCGTTCTTGAGGTCGTCGACGGTCTTGAACTCGACGTAGCCGAAGCCCTTGGGCTTGCCGTCGAAGCCAGAGACGAGACGGATCGACGTGGTCTGTTGAGAGCAGTCGTTTAGGGTCGCGAGAAAGTCAGCTCCTGTCTTGTTGATAGACAAAAAAGAGAAGAAAGAGGAATGAAACTGACGGTCAAGCCAGCGAAAAAGTCGGCGATGTCGGCCTCGCCCGTCTCGAAGCTCAAGTTTCCGACAAACGCAGTGTAAGGAGGAGCGGTGGGGATGGGGACCTCAGCCCTGGGAGGCCTGTCCGACTCGAACCCTCCCCTCTCACGTCCTGGACGGTCGCCGAACCCTCCGGACCCTGCGCGAGAACAGGCCGAAGTGGCGCAGAGTGTGGTCAGTTTCTGGGAGCGCGAACGGACGCTCGAGGAAGCGGGTGGACGCCGCGCGCGCGGGGGCGGGGTGGGGTGCTCTCGGGGGTGATGGGAGGCTGCTCACGGTCCTGGAGGTTTCGTGAGAGGTGCGAGCCTCCGAGCTGACCGACGTTGAGCGAGGGGTCGCCCGATGCTGGCAGGAGGACGAGCAGGTCAGCACGAGGAGCGGTCGCGTGAAGAAATGCAGAGCTGGACGGGCTCACGGCCGGTTGGGAGCGAGTCCATCTCGTCGGCCCAAGAGCCACCGGTGCCTGCAGAGAATAGTGTAAGTTTTATAGCCATCGCTGGGCTCCCCAGAGACCGCAAGGCGACGCACTCTCGTCGGCGAGGAAGGCGCCCAAATCCATCTTCTTTCCCTTCTGCAAACACCAACCCTCGCGTCAGCATCCCCAAGTGGCACGAAGGAACGGTCGAGGGCGAACCTTTGGTGGCATGACGAGTTAGTGTGAGTTGTGTGTGAGTGGTGCTAGCTGGACAACTGAGATCAAAAGGCGGCGGAGGCGATCCCTTTCTCTTCGCAAGCGGAGGCCTGCCTCACAAAAAAAATCAAAAGTGACACAGAAATTGACGATATTCTGACCCCTTGCCCAGCTCGTCCGACCTCGTCCTTGTGCTCATACTTTACACTAACTTCCAAACACGCCTCTCATCCACCACCACCACCCCTACACCTCCCTCCACCCGTCGGACGCGCACCCTCCACCACCCCACCAAAAAAATGCTCCGCCGCGCGCTCCCTTCCCTCCAGCGCTCATTTTCCTCGACGGCCACCGCGTCGACCTCGTCCGCCCCGGCCCCAGCAGCATCAGCAGCAGCAGCAGCAGAACACACACACTACCTCGTCACTCTCCTCCGTTCCCCTTCCCACCTCCCTCCACCAAAAGCCGCAGCGTGCAAGACGCTCGGCCTGACCCACCGCCTCTCTTCCTCGTTCGTCCCGATCTCGCCGGAAGCCGCTGGATCGATCCTCGCCGTCAAGGAGCTCGTTGGGGTTAGGACTGTCGGGATGGACGATATCTCCAAGGTCAATGCGAGGAGAGTAAGGGAGGGAGAGGAGGGCAAGAAGGGGAGTGGATTGAGGAGCCATGGCACGCTGGGAGGGACGATCAGGATCGGGACGGAGAGGGCGAATGGGGATGAGAGGGGATTCAGAGTAGAGAAGAGGGCATGAAGGGGAATCGGATGAACGGAAGGCAGATTATCATCGCTCATCCAAGGCGCGAGAGCGGTGTTGCTGGTGAGGGAGTTTGTTCGGAAAGGTGCAAAAACAAGGAGGGAGGCTTGCGGACAAAGCAGGCACAGCAAGCGTGAAGAAGTTGAGGAGTTGGAGATGTTGAACGGCCATTGGCGCCAGTTTGCTCTGCTTCCTGAACCGAGTCGCGACTTCGCAGCGCTCCCTCTCGAAAGCAAAGCAGAGGCTTTCGTATCAATGGAGACATTGAATTCATTCACATCACCTCAGCTACTCTCCGTCTTCGGGAACGCCGGGTCCTTCGGATCCGGAAGCCAAAACGCCTGCTCGAGAGCGACCCAACGCCACGTAATCAGCACTCTTACTCTCCACCCTCAAAATCAAAGCAAACGCACCAAATCATTCCCTGCTGAAGCCATCATCGCCGTCCTAGGGTTAAACTTGACGATCCTGCTCGGCCCACTGAGGTGTCCTTCCATCGTCTTGATCGGGTGCAAAGTCGGAGCGGGAACGTGAGGCGGCGGGTTGTCGCGTGCAAAGGTTTGGACTTCTTGATTGCCGCTGACGTCCCAGACGTGGACTTTGCCGTCTATTGAGCCTGTGGTCCGGGCGTCGAATGTTAGGTGGGATGGACAGGGAGCTGCGAAGATGGGAGGTCGAGACGAACCAGAAATGACGAAGCGACCCTCTGGCGTCCATGAGAGCTCCTCCGACGAGATGCCCGCGACGGGGTTCTGTGGTCGGTCGTAGGGAGCGGCTATTGACCTCTCCAAACCACTGCAAAAAGTTGGTGCTGTGGAGTTATAGAAGCATGAGAAAACGAGCCACCCTCCAGACGAAAAGACCACGTACTCTCCAACCTGGCCACAATCCGCCCAGTGAACGCATCCAAAACGTAATGCGTATCCCCACTAGTCCCCACGAGCAACAACTTTCCATCATTCGAGAACTTGAGGCTCGTGTAAATCGGCACTCGTGGAGGGTAGCTTCGCTGACCCAGGACGTTGTCGTCGAGCTGGACGTTGAGGAACGGCTGTTTGTCAAAGTTGGCGAAGTCGTAGAGGAGGATCGTGGAGCGGAGGTTGAGAGCGACGGCGAAGACTGTGCCGGCTGGGTCGTAGGCTACCGATGGCGAGCCAGCGATGTTGAGGAGACCCTGTACCCGAGAGCGAGAGAGGGTGAGATGAGGGGTGAGGGACAGGAAAGGGGAGCAAGACGCACCTGAGCGTTTTGTGTTCGAAGGTCCCAGAGTCGGACGGTGTCGTCTGTTGCGCCGGAGAGGAAAGTGTCGTCCTGTGGTGACATTTCGAGCGAGACGACCCTGCCAAAACAATCGCGCGCGCGCGTGAGCGTGAGTGCAATTCGAATCATTGTGTACGCGGAGAAGGATGACCCACTTCTTCTTGTGACCTTTGAAGTATCTCAGGTAGTTGTTGTCGTGCAAGCTCAGGTATCGGATGCCATCTGAGCCAGAAGGACGCGCGCGTTAGCAGTGCTTCGCCGAGCTGGGAGCTCTCGCAGTGAAGGGAGACGCACCGTCCTCCTTGGTACTGGCATGGATGATGGCCGAGCTCTTATGTGTGAACCTGGCGAGATGCACGCCGTACTTTTTCGAGTAGAGCTGCTTCTGGTGCCTGCTCGCTCGGAGAGACGATCAGCTCCAGGTCCTCCTTCGCCGCGACAAGCGCGCTCAAGCTTCTGTAACCCAGTGGATTCCCTCTTTTGTAGCTCAGCAACGGACTCACTTGCCCGTTTTGCAACTAAAGAGCTGCATCGTCTCGTCCTCGGCAGCGGTGATCAACAGCTCTCCGCGGTCATCAAACGCGAGCGAAGTGTACGATTTGCCCGACTCGTTGTGCGATTTGAACACTCGGGATGGCTTGAACGATGACTAAAAGTGAAGCAAAGGCAGCGAGGTGAGCTGTGCTCGAATGCGAGAGGTGCTGCTGAACGAGAGGACGCACGAGGATGCCTGGCGAGAGCGTGAGCGTCGAAGGCAGGATTGTCGCGTCGCTTGTGCTTGGATCTGCTGCCGAAACCATCGTGTCGGTCGACTATGTACTGATTTGAGCGCGTGTATGGACAGCTTCTGAGCGCCAGCGGGAGGTGATCGACCGGAGCCAAAGGCCGGCAAGTGCTCGACTCTCGGACGGACGGCAATGGCCCCTTGTCCTTTGCCCACATCGCCTCTATTTCGTCACTTTCTTTCGACTACTTTTACCACCACTCAACCAATATTACACCATTCTGCGAAATGTCAGACGATGCTCGCCTGCTTCGAAACGCTCGACCCAGGTCACGCGTCTTGTCAACACCCTCCTGTGTCCGTCCGGAGACTTCTGCGACCCGCGCCAAGTACTGCGAGAGATGAAGCAGCCTTTGTTGGAGGCAAGGTACCTACTCGACAGGCGACCCCTATTCCTGCTCGGAGTGTGCACCACGACCGGAGGGCTGTTGCCAAGGAGACTCGTAGCTCGCACGAGCGCCGGTCGCGTTCCAAACACCCGCCGCCTTTGCGCTCGCCCTTCCCTTTCTTCTTCTCTTCTTTCTCTCTTCATCTCTAGAAAGTGGCTCAGCTTCCTCTTGGTCCAACCATCTCTGCTCCGGGCCGGTCCCTTTCCCTCTTCTTTCGTGTCTGCCCGTCTCCAACGCTGGTCGTTCGAGGTGCGTCCACCACACGCTCAAATCACTCGCTCAGCCCCGGAAACTGACCACTTAATTCCTGTTGATAGTTCTCTTTGCCTTTGTTACCCCCACTCTTTCACATCCCTCGTATTTCTTTCCATACCCGTGCGTCTTCACCTCGTGTCGATGTCCGTCGGACCTGGTTGCTCACGGCGTCTCGAGAGATCACAGAGTCTCCCGATTCGACTCAGCATGCACGCCACATCCTTTCTCATCTTGTTTGCTCTCCTCGCATCCACCTTTGCCCACTCGCCTTCCTTCCAGCGCCGACACCCAACCCGACACTCGTCTCGCTCCCTGCCACGTTCGCACGTCCCTCGCACCCCTGTCTCTGCCTTCTCGACCTCCCTCAACAAGCTCCCTCTCACCAAACTCAAGCTGAGGGACGACATTCACCCTCAGGTCCTCCTTCAGCAGCACATCAACAAGTCCGTTAAAAGGCATGCAAGGATGACGAGGAGGGACGTCCCGTCGGACGCCGATCTCGAGCGTCGTTTGGTCAGGAGGTGGCAGTCGGTCCAGCCTGAACCCTTGGAGAAGAGGCACCGGGGAATGAGCGCGGCTGGTGGCTCGATTGATACAGTCAAGGTGGCCATGGACAGACTTCTCGGGAACAACGCTAAGAAGAACGGAGGGAACCGAAACAACAACGGGGGAAACGGTGGAGGGAACAACGGAGGAAACAACGGTGGAAATAACGGTGGCACGGCATCGGGTACGACGACGTCTACTGGAGCGACTTCCAACACGACTTCTGGAGACACGAGTGCTATTGCCATCAAGGAGGCTGCCTCTACCGGCAACACTGTCACCGATCCCGAGACCCCCACGACTGCCAACACTCTGGGACTCAGCATCGAATCGGCCGACGTCGGTTCGTTTGCCCTTTTGCCTCCCCACTGGTGTACCTTCCGAGACAGGGCATCGCTGACCGAGTCTTCATTGTTTCCGTGTCATTGTTTCCGTATCATTGGATCCGTATCATTGTTTCCTGAATTTCCAGGTTACTTCGGCACCGTTCAGATCGGAACACCTCCAGCGGACTTCAAGATTCTCATGGACAGCGGAAGTGCCGATTTCTGGGTCCCCTCGACGACCTGCACCGATTGCGGCAACCACCAGGCGCTCGGTTCTGACACGTCGTCGAGCTTCGCTGCCTCAACCAGTCCCTTCCAGGTTCGTTTTCTCCTAAATCGTCCTTGGACCCGTTATGAACAAGCTTACAGGAAATTGTAGGTCACCTACGGCACGGGCAACGTCGCCGGTACCATCATCGCAGACAACGTCAACATCGCAGGGTTGAATCTCAGTGCGCACCAGTTCGGAGTCACGACCGACGAGTCCATCGACTTTAGCGACAACAGCGTTCCTTTCGATGGGCTCATGGGACTCGCTCAGTCGACGCTGTCGGAGCAGGGCGTTCCTACTCCCATCGAAGCGCTCGCTTCGAATGGAGCGGTGACCAGCGCTCAGATGGGCTTCCATCTTGCTCGAGGTGAATCAACTCATGCATGCTAAACAACTCTCACTCACTTCGTTTCTTTCTTTTGTAGTCGCCGACGGCACCAACGACGGAGAGGTCACGTTCGGTGGGATCGAGTTCGTTGCCTCCTCTTTCACCTCGACGATTTATACTTGCTGACAGATGCCATCTACTGTCTCAGCTCTACCAAGATCAACGGAGCTCTCACCGAGATTGCCAACGTCAACACTCAAGGTTTCGTAAGTCTCTCGAGAGCCATACATCGGCTGAGGGCTGACTATGGGGGCGCGATTGACAGTGGGAAGGAGCTGTGGACGACATTTCTGTCAACGGTGCTTCTCTCAACCTCGCTGGACGCACTGCCATCCTTGACACCGTTCGTTCCCCTCTCATCAAGCTCGCACCTTTATGCTGACGTGTCCGTCTCCCAGGGAACGACTCTGATCGTCATGCCCGCCGCCGACGCCGACGCCGTCCACGCCGCCATCGACGGTGCTGCCAGTGACGGACAAGGAGGGTTCACCATCCCTTGCACTTCCACCGCCTCCGTCGCGATGACGTTCGGCGGCACGACCTTTGCCATTAATTCGACCGACCTCGCTTTCCTTCCCGTGGACGCTAACAACCTCGCTGGCGATTGCGTCTCGGGTATCAGTTCCGGAAACATCGGAGGAGCTACCGAGTGGCTGGTTGGAGGTGAGTTCTGAGGTGGAATGGTGCCTTTAGGGAAGGGCCGCTGACCTGGTTGATTTGGTTTAGACGTCTTCCTCAAGGTCTGCTTGATGAGATTGCTTGTGAAAACAAGAGCTGACCTTTTTTCTCTCACACAGAACGTTTACTTTGCTACCGACGTTGGCTCGAGTGAGCTTACTGTTCCATGCTTGAGTCATCTCGCCCGACTCACGCGACTCTCCTTCCTGCCAGACACCATCGGGCTCGGTACTTTGGCTACGGCGTAGAAGCTTTCGTTTCATCGTAGACTCATGTCCCACGAGATCAATTAAACAGCCAATTGCGAGCATTGGAACCATTTTGACCAACATTCTAGAGCTATTTGAATGCCTGCCTCCGACACGTGCGATGCGGCTGTGTAACGCGCCGATGGCTGTATGGTGTGGTCTTGGTGCCAAGCCAGTCGCCGAAGCTTAGGTCGCCGTCGTTGCTAGTCAACGCGCGTTTCTGTCTCTTTCCTTCCTACGTTCTCCCCCTTCTCCCTTCCAGAATGGACATCACAATTCACCCCGTCCAGAACCCACTGTGCACTCCCTCGCCCTCTCCTCCCGGCTCGCCATCGGAGGAGATTGACGTCGAATTCACCGCCGCCTCGTATCCTCCTAGCGGCCGCTACGATGCCGGGCACTTTTTTTCGCGGGCCAAGCTCCCCTCAGATGCCGATCCTCTGCTTTTGAAGACCAGGCTGCAGTCGGAGCAGACGCTGGCGGAGTTGAGGAAGCGCAAGAACGGCACGAAGGGCCGCACGCTCGGCAGCTTTTATGTGCGTACGCTTGGCAGGCTGAGCGCGTCTAGGGAGGTGAAAGCTGATCATGTATAAAACAGAAAAACCAAAATGAGCGGATCAAGTCGATGTTGAAGAGTATGGATGATCACATCGAAGAGGCTGCCGAGGATGAAGACAACAATCGGCGAGCTGTGCGTCCTGTCGAGCTATTTCAAAGAGTCTCCGACTAATCCAGATCATCTGACACCCTTATCAACAGGTCAAGATCGCAATCTATGGCTCACTAGTCTGCAACTGGTCGGTCTCATGGCTATGAACCGTCCCGTCATCACGTGTCATCCTAATCAACTTCCTCGCCCGTCAGCATTCTAGCTGTCCTCCAGCGTGAGTTACCAGACCGTGCTTCTCATTAGAAACAAATTAACCTCATTCGTATACTCCCTCTGTCTCCAGTGTATGCGGCCATTTCCTCCCTGTCGCTGTCCTTTTTCGCGACCTGCCTGTGAGGAAGCAGTTCACACCCTCAAACAACACAGTAGCTGACGTCTTCGAATTAGGGACTCGGTCTTCGACCCCGCCGCCAACTTTGTGCTCAACTACTGCCATCGAAAGGCCCAGAGGGTCGACCTCCAGGCTTACCCCTCCGTGCGCCGCCTTCTATCAGCTGTTGTTGATACGTTGCTGACGCTACTACTGATACCTTGTTGCAGGGCGGAGCCAGGTTCGAGACCGTCGGTGACTTGACTTACAGCGGAGTCATGGCTGCTGTATCGGTAGTCCTGGTCGTACATCATGGCTCTTCAACCTCCACATATCGCACGCGCTCACCCCCCGACGTCTGTGCTTGCCAGGCTTTCAGCATCCAGGAGCTCATCAAAGGTGACAGCGACCTGGAGATTTACGTCCCAGCAGTCGTGGCTGTTGGCATCGCTTTCGGTGAGCCGCCCTCCTTTGTCCCAAAACGCGTTCCGACCAACGGCCTCCTCTAATGCCGCCTCACTTCAGTCACCAAGCTCGGGCTCTTCCTGTACTGCTACTCCATCCGTGGCAAGAACTCCCAGGTCCGAGTACTCTGGGAGGATCACCGCAACGACTTGTTTATCAACGGCTTTGGTCTGTTCACGTCTGCTGCTGGAGGTTCGTCCTGGCCCTTCACCTTCGTCGGACTGTTGGCACGTCAGCGTCGCTTACCTTTTGGAGAACGACGACAGCCAAGATCCAGTGGTGGATCGATCCGGCTGGAGCCATGATCATCTCTTGTACATTTTCTTTGATTCTCGCATTCCCGTTCCGGACACTCACTCACATTGTCACCACCTCACCATCTCAACCAGTCATCCTGATCTTCGTCTGGGGCAACACCATCTACCACCACTTCACGTACCTCGCCGGCAGAGCGGCGCCACAAGAATTTCAGCAACTCGTCCTCTACAAGTCCCTCACTTTCGCGGAAGGGATTGAGAAGATCGACTCTTGCGTCGTGTACCATTCAGGACCTGTCTGCCCCCTCCCCCCACCTATTCCTCGACAAAAGGTAGGTTCGCTGACTTGGAGGTTTATTGACAGGTCTACATCGTCGAGATTGACATCGTGATGGCGTCCGATACCCCGCTCTGGAAAGCGCACGACATCTCCCAGGCCTTGCAGGACAAGATCGAGGAGCTGCCAAAGGTCGGTCGAGCGTTCGTGCACGTCGATCACGAAGTCAGCCACAAGCCCGTAAGTTGGTGCTTGGACAAGATTCTGTGCGATATGTTTGTTGATTCCTTTTGTTCGGGCAGGAGCACCGGAAGTACAAGTAGACGCGTGGCTGAAAAGCGCTCCTTCGAGACTAGATTCGCTGGTGTCCAAACTACACCGATTCTTTCGTACATAGTACGCCCTCCGATCCCGCAATGTATCACTCGCAAAATAGCTTTTCCGTATCACTCTTCAACGACTCAACTCTAGATCATGACTGAGATTGACTCTCCGCGTCCCCCGTTATCCAAATCCTCCCAGAGCCATCACGAGAGGAGCCTGGAGGGATAAGATGATACATTTTCTTCTGGTTTGCACGATGCATGCAAAAAAACATCCACCTCCTTCACTCTCTCTCCCTTCCTTAATATCTGGGCCTCTTGGCGTCCTCAAACCCTCCACCCCCGAAATCATTCGGTCTCTTGCCGTACCCCGAATCCGGTCCGTTCTGCCCCTGGTAACCCCCACCTGGCGGTCCACCGTATCCTCGTCCCGGTCCTGGAGGTCCACCAAAGCCTCCCCCGCCACCTGGAGGTCCTCCGCCAAAGTTGCCGCCGCCTGGAGGGCCGTTGAAGTTGCCGCCTCCTGGAGGGCCGTTGTTGTACCCGCCGCCGGGAGGGGGAGGACCGCCGTTGAATCCACGATCTCCACCGTAGCCGATTCCACCCCTACAGTCACAAAGAAAAGTCAGTAACGGGAGAAGGGAAGGCAAAAAGGAGCCACGACGCACCCTCGCGGAGGGCCGTTGAACCCCCCTCTGTTGTTAAATCCGCCCTGGTTGAACCCGCCCCGATCTCCACCGCCAAACCCTCCCCTGAATCCTCCACCTCCTCCCATACGATCTCCACCTCCAAATCCACCACGACGGTCACCGAACCCGCCTGGTCCGCCTCCTCGACCTCCAAAGCCTCCCCTCTGCACGAATCCACCTCGTCCTCCGCCTCGCCCGCCGAACCCTCCGCCGAAGCCCATATCTGGTGGTGCTATTGATTCCACATTTGAAGTCAGCTTCCATGTTGGTTTACTAGATCGCGAGAGAGTGAAGGAACGCACCCTGCGCGATCGGTTTCGGTCGACCTCCCAAGCCTCCTCCCAAGCGACGTGGTTTCCAGCCCTTGACGGTACGGCCTCGCTCGACATCGATCAACAAACGGCGATTCATGAGTTTGAGGCCTTCTGCGTCCTTGTATGCCGCTGTTGGAAGCAAACCCGCCGCGCGCGCAAGTCAGCCCTTGGCTGCGACACCACACGCCCAGTCGAAGAAAAGAACGCACCCTTCATGTCCTTCTCTCTTTCGTAGATGAGGAAAGCGTAGCCCCTGCTCTTGCCGTCCTTGTCCCTGACGAGGCGGATACGGTCGAGCGGGCCATACATCTCAAACTCCCGCCGGAGGTCGTGCTCGTCGAGCGCGTAGGGCAGCCGGCCGACGAAGAGCGTCTTGTACGGGTCGCCCATCACCTCCTCGTCGTCTGCTGGGTTGTCTGTGTTGGACCATAGAACGTCAGCTGCCGTCGACTGTGGAGGGAAGGGGAGCGGAGGAGGAGGGGAGGGGGGGACCTACAGTTCTTGGTGCCCTGCTCCAACCTCTCCTTGTGGTCCTTCTGCCTCTGCTCGACCCTCAACTTGAACGCCTCCTCCCCACAAAGCGTGTACATCCCCTCGCCGTCCTCCTTCTTCTCCTCGCCGTCCTCCTGCTCGCCCTCGGCGCCCTCCTCAGCGGCCTTGGCCTCGTTCGCTTCGCGCTCGTCGCGGATCAGGGCGAGCGTGTCGGCCACGCCGAGTGACGGGGGCTTGCGAGCACGCGATTTGAGCGGGAAGTCGGGGTCGCGGCCGGTCGGCTTGAGGTAGGGGAGGGGAGGGCGGGGCGCGAAGAGCTTGAGCAGGTTGGGTGGGAGGAGGTGAGTCTGTTGCGACGCGGGTCAGCTCTGCGAAGGTGTCTCAGCAATAATGATGCATTATTTGAAACTCACTCCAACCATGCTTGTCGGGTGCCTACGGGCGAGTCTTTGTGCAACCCTTTGAACGGCGACGGTGCGAGATTCGTAGGGGAGCGGAGGCGGTCAAGCTGAGCGAGGGCGGCCCGTGGACCTCGCTGCGCACGCCACGTCACCCCAGCCACGTCAGCTCTATCGTGATTCGTTCGTCCGTCGTACGTCCAATCCGTTTCCTGGGTTGATGTAAAGCTGAGGGTATCGCTACCGACGAGCCTCCCTGATCGCCACGGAGACTCCGTTCCTCCGACGTGTCTACTGGCGCGGTCCGAGGCAAGGGCCATGGTCCTCGCAACTACTCGGTGAAACGGAAAGCAATGGACCGATACCGACACTAATTAGGGATTAGAAATTTAGGTGCAGCCCTTAGCCCGGCCTTGGTGGTCGGTATTCGCGCGGCCTCGCCCCGGCACCGTTTTGTCGCACGCGCCGAGGAATCGCTCGTCGCTCGCGAAGACCGACGAATCGTGCGAGGATTGCAGTGACCGCGCTCCCGTCGATTTCCTTTGTCTTCCTTCCTCCTCCAGTCGAAAACTCATTACAGTCAAATCTGAACCTTGGCTTCCTTCCTTTACCTCCACCTCCATCTCGCTCGCCCGCCAGCCCAGGCCAAAAAGCTCCACCTCCACACACTGCCGGTAGCCCGTCGTCCCGCCCCGCGCTGACAAACCCAAAGTCAGAGTCAGCAAAAAGTCAGCAGCCTCCACTCGCCGACATAACTCCGAGCGCGCTTCCCCTCCACCCCTTTCTCCCTCGTTCCACCATATCGTCCACACCTCCAAAAGTCGCACCAATGCTCGCCATGTCCCGCCGTCCCACCACCGCGTCGCCGTACGCGAACCTCCCGACCGCGTACAACCCCGCCGAGCTGTCGACGTCCTCGCACGAGATGCACGACCGCGCGCTCCAGGACCTCGCGAACCTCCTTCAGAGTCACCTCGAGGCGTCGGCGAGGAAGGAGAAGGAGGAAAAGGCCAAGAGGGACCTCGCTATCGCGAAGGCTATGGCCTGGTTGTCCGAGCATTCGCCTACACGCGATCGGTGAGTCGTGCTTGTGTGCCCTGGAAACTTCGTCACGATAGAGTGCTGACTTCATTCTTCTATAGATAGGCAGCGCCTATCATCGCACACAACTCCCACCCCAATCGACAGCATTTGCTTCGCCCTGCTGCTCATCGCGACGCTTTCGCAACACCACCCTTCGCACCACGTCACCCTTCGTCGTCGACGTCGGCCGTCCACCATTCCATACCGGACACCACCCAAAAGGATCTCCACTCCCTACTTCATCAAAAGACGCCACGCTCTCACCCACTCAGCTCTAGGATCGGTCGCATTGGATCCTTTCGGCGTTATTCGATTAGAAACTGGGATTGGGAGCGGGCAAGGAGAGATCTACCTACGAGAACTTGTTGTACATGATCTATACTTTTGTTTTGTGCAAGGGTGTAAAGCAGTTTTCATATAACCTCTTCTGTCCAACCTATTTGCGATGTGTTGACTGCCGAGACTGATTTACAACAAACGGGGCACAACCACGTCCCCTCCCAAACCATGCCATGCTATGCTATGCTTCAAGTGTCCCTTCCTTCCCCCTCACAACTTCCACCCTTCTTTCTTCCTTCCCAAACACACTCTCGCACAGGTCAACAAACCCGCCGCGATGAGGAACGACGTCCCGCCAAACACGCACGGCGCCCAATACCCTCCTGCGCGAGTGAGGAGCGCGCCGGCGATGGGCGAGCCGATGAGGGTTGGGATCGCAAGGAAGAGGTAGCCGAGGCCGATGCGGACTCTGGGTAGAGAGAGGGCAGAGTTGTTAGATAATGGCAGGAAGAGAGAGGGAGGAGGTGAGAGCGACACGTACCCGATCTCGTTGACGTTGTTCGCGAGGAGCATCTAAACGAGGAGGCAGGGGTCAGCTGCCGGTAGAAGAGAGGTTGGAGGAAAACGTACGATACAAGGAGTCATCAAGCTAACCCAAGCTCCACTAAACACCAGTTCCTCTTGATCAGCCACTATCACCCACACCAGACGAACGCCGACGACGAAGCAACTCACTTCGCAATCCCAAAGAACAGCGCGTAGGCGATGTACCCACCCGTGCTGTTCGCAGCAACCATGACGTAGATCATGAGAGTACAGTAGTAAGCTACTGGTAAGATCGAGTTGAGGAACCCGAAGCGGTCGGCTGCTAGCCCGATCGTCGCTCTGCAAACACGAGCGGATCGTGGTTAGGCTTTGGACGAGAGCGGGAAGAGAACGAGCGAACCGAGTGATGGCGGCGGTCGAGTTGATAAGAGCGTAGCCGTATGATATGAGTACTTGTGGCGCGTTCTTTGACTCGAGGTACGTTTGGAAGTAGAACTGTTTTCCCTCCCCCCAAAGCACCGCTCATCAGCCCCACCACGTATGTTACCTCAGAACCGAAACCCAACACGCACCTGGGGGACGAAAATCCCGAGCATCGCGAAGGCGCATCCACCATTGACGAGCCAAGTCATGGGCTCCTTGAGGAAGGATTTGATGAGAGGGAGAGTTGGGGGCAGGTCCTTGCGGGGGAGGTCGCGAGGTCGGATGAGGAGGTTGCCGATGACGAAGCAGCCCGTTTGGAAGTAGGCCGCTGGGTGCCATGAAGGGGTCGGTCAGTTAGGAGTAGGAGACAAAGAAGAGGAAGTTTCTGTACCAATGCGGATGGTGGAACCGAAGCCGAGGCCTGGGAAGGCTTTGTTGAAGAAGATGGGGCTGGAGAAAGGCGCACGTCAGCGCCAATTCCTTGATTGATACGTCAACAACGACACTCACAAGATGACAGCTCCGATGGCGGCACCACAAATGACCTGTTTCAAACCCATGGATGTATTGTCAGCACCCATTTCCCCCTCACCTCAACCCCACTCCACCGGATCGTCGGGGGAAGGGCTCACGATCCCGATCGTCGACGCGCGCCGTTTGTAGAAATAGGACCCGACGGCGCTCATCGCGGGGGAGAAGAGGAAGCCGCCTCCGATCCCGACCGCGACTCCATAGGCCAATACGCACTGGTAGTACGTTTTCGAGACGGAGAGGCCAAACATCCCGCCGAGGAAGAAGATCGAGCCGCCGACAATCTCCCATTTGCAGCTGATCGATCATGAGAAATGAGCTGTTCGGCACTGGTACTATCAAACCACGATTGTTGACGTACTATCCTTGGTCAAAGAGGTAACCCGCTGGGAGTCCGACGACCCACAGAATGGCGATGCAGAGCGACCCGATGAGCGAGACGGTTGCGGGCGGGGAAGTGCTCAGAATCCCCTTCAACAGCTCTGCCTGAATCGCTCCATATGCATTGGTTGCACCAAAGCTTGCAAAGCACAGGATGGTGGCACCTTTGTTTGTGTGCGAGAACAACGGGATGTGTAAGCACGGGAGGCAGGCGCGCGGGGCCAGCCTAAGGTCCGACCGGCGGGGGGCTCACCAGTCAAAGTCATCCACGCGTCCTTCCCTCCATCAGGATACGATGCAGCCGGATCCACTCCTTCCACTACTGCCTCTTTGTCCTTCTTTTCAGTATCGCTGTCGCCATGGACGTCCCCGACGCTCTGGCTCAGCGTGAGGGACGATGTGGAGGCGCGTGGGCTGTGCGGCAGCCCCGCCGGAGCGATCCTCTCGCCCGCCGCGCCGGGCACGCCAGGCAGGTCGACTGTGGTGGCAGGAGCAGCGGAGAGAGGGAGCGACATGGCGTCGGTGTGGTGTGATTGGCCGTGGCGTGCTCTTACGAACAAGGAGGAGGGGCAAAAGTTGAAGCTTCCGCTGCCTCCGGCCGGCGTCTCGCGTCGCGATCCCTTTCGTGCCGGTTTTTCGGCACGGCGCGACTGTCCTGGAAACTCAGTTCCGGACACGTAGCCTTTCGTGTTGGGCAGCAAAGACTGGTGCTTGCAAATCAAACTGGGATAACGTTGGTTGAAAAGACTTTGCTGCGAGAGACAACTTGACGCTGAACGGTAAAGTGCACCACGTATGCTTTTTCAAAAACCGGCGGTGGATACCTGCATCTTGATAGGTAGAGCTTCACATCGACTTCCAACGCACTTCTAATTCTCGACCATTGCCATCAGGTCCGGTCGCACCTATGAAAACTTTTCTCCATTCATTCACACGCCGACTGAACATCCCCAGTCCATCTTGTCTCAACCCCATCGTCACGAGTTCAGATCGACTGCTCCTTCTCAGACATCGGCGTGTCGGGAAGAGTCGCCTCAGGAGCCTTTGGCTTGCTCGCCAAAAACATTCCACCACCGTAAGCGACAATAGAAGCGCCGAAAAGGACTATGAAGGGAGCGAGAATGTCGTCAGTCGACGCCGGAGGGAGGCTACGTGGGCTCGTTCACTCCAGAAGATGACTCGGATGGCGAGAGGGACGCGGCTGGCGTTGTCGGCAGTAGTGTCGTACTCCTACAAATAGGTTGGGTCATCATCAACTAGGAAGTCCTTGGTGGAAAGCGGAACCACACTCACGTAGAAGCCGTCCCAGATGGCAGCATACGAGGTGGCCATCGTCACGATGCCGAAGATGATGTGGAACCACCTCATCCAGCTACGCTTGGCAGCAGCAGCTTTGGTGTAGTGAGCGATGAGCCCAAAGATGCATTGGCAGACAACGGCGAGGGTGACGGCAAATCCGAGCTCTGTATGAACGACGAGTAATCAGCGACGATGGAAGGATGGGTGGAGTGAAGAGATCCTACTATGGTGACGACGGTTCACAGTGTTTTTGTCGAACAGTTGCGTGTTCTGTGTTGAGAAGGATGATGGGTAACAAAGCAGGGGCGATGTTAGCTCCACTGATTTGTCGTTCCCCCGGCGGCAATCCATCCTTCCTTCCACGTACCTTTTTGCGAGTGGGACCTCGGAGAGCCACAACGATGAGGCCAAACCTGGATACAACAGACACGCAATCAATACCAAACTCACACCATTCGAAGAGACAGAAAGTGCTCTCACGAGATCCTGCACCACGCGTCAAGGCATGAAATGGATCAGCTACCTTTCCTTTCCCGCACCCCTGCGCGACCAAAGATTCACTCACAGCATGAAAACAGCAAAGCACGCCTGGAGCCAGGCATGGACCTTATACCAACGAGGGCTGCTCCTCATCCAGCGAGCGACAAGAATCCCAGCTGGGGCAATGAAGATCACCGCAACGGAACCCATCACGGCCTGCAGAAACGTCGGGAGAAACCATCAGGTCGGGTCTCGGGGAGAGGCGGAGACAACTTACGTGAGCAACAGTGTAGGCATCGTGCCAGTCCCAGCCGTGAGTTGGGGTTTTACGAGCGACAAGGTCAGACATGGACATGATGTGGTGCGGTGCTGGGGAAGGAGGAGGAGCGAGGGAGGGAGAAAGGAAGAGGGCGGGTTCGGGAGATGCACCCTAAATTTTCCCTCTGCTAGCCAGGGGGGCAAGGAAGATCCGTGCGAAAAAAAGTAAGCTGATCAATCTGATTGCGCCTCCATTCTTGATCGGTGTCAAATCAGATAGCGAGAAACCGTGCCACTGGAAATAGAACGTGGCCAGACGCTCGCTAAAATCGCGCCAAGGGGCGGCCTCCACCCGCTCTGATTCTCGCACGAGTGGGTGCAGGGATTCACGATGGGGGTAGGCAGAGAAAAGCGTGTCAATTGAAGAGTTTTTGCGTTATCAGTGCTGAGTAGGGCGAGGACCCAGGCTTGTGGGACGCGAGCGGTGATAATATCGTGAGCGCAGTGCGTAGCTGCTTGCCAAGAGCACGACGGGTGGGGGACCAGGCTTTGGAAAAAGTGAATACTGCCATTGGTCAGCGATAACACTGAGCAAAGTATCCAGATGGAGGAAGTGCATCTTGAGAACGTAGGAAATCTTAACGAGTGGGAGCAACGCTGAAGGAAGTCCGTCGGCTTCTGGGACGCGATCGGAGGTCGCTCAGGGCGGCCAGTGAACGCCTCCATTTCACGAAGCTTTGTGTACAAAGCAAGCAACGGGAGGCTTGGAAAAATCAGAGATTCGGTGATCGGTCGGGTGTCTTACGATACATATTGTTGCCTCAGGCCGTTTTGAGCCAACGTGGCCATCTCGAGCAAGAGGACACGCCCCCTCCGTCCCTCGACCTCGGGTTAAGTTCCAACCCACAGTTGTTCCATTAAATTGGGGACTCATATAGAAAAACTTCCTCAGCCATCTGATTTCTTGAAAAACGACGTCAACACAATATTCCCCTTCTCATCAACCTCCTTCTCCTCCTTCTCGCCCGTCTTCTTCTTCCTCTCCTTCGACAGCTTCTTCAGGCTCCGCTTGATATCTGACTTGGGCTTCTTCACCGCCGGCTTTTCCTCCTCCTCGATGATCTCGACTGACGAGCTCCGCCCCTTGTCCTCCTCCTCGTCTTTCAGCGCGCGCTTCTTCCCTTTCGCTCCGGACTCGGCTTTGACGTCGTTTGACTTGGTCTCGCTCTTGACTGGCGGTGAAGCCTGCGTCGAGGGCGATTTAGATTTTGAGGCGGTGCGCGACGCCTTGGAGGATGATGTGGAGGTTGAGGGGAAGGTGGAGGTCGAAGAGAGTTTCGAGGGAGGGGGCTTTGCGGGGGAACTCTTGTCGCCCTGCGACTTGAAGAACGACATGATGTTGCCCTTCCTTTGATCAATCGGCTGGTATGGGCACAGGGAAGTGAGGTCACGTCATCGGAAAAAGTTTCTTAACAAGAAACGCACCTTGATGAAGTCGCTCGAGTTGTTGCTAACGCTTCCAACTTCAAGAGGAACAGGGTAGCAGTCCAAGCCGTCCTTGACAGGGTACGGCCGGACGAGGGACTCGAGCTTCGAGTTCCAGCCGTCGGGAGAGGGGGCGAGCCAGGATTCGAGGGAAGAGTGGTCAAGGAGGAGCGCGGGCATTCGGTTGTGAAGCTGAGAGCGATGGATGTGAGCTCGAACTCAGAACCGTAGGTGAAGGAGAGCATACAAATTTAAGTTGAGTGTTCGAGTCGGTCGTAATAATGGTGAACGTTTGCAGCGCCTCCGTCTCGCCGACGTACCTGTGAACCACGTCAGCGCGTCCCCTTCTCAATGACGAGCGGGAGAACTCGACTCACGTGACGGAATCCCACAATCCAGCCATCATCAACAGGTTACCATCTCCAGGCTTCGTGAAATGCGGCAGCTTGGCCGATCCTTTGCCCTTGTCTAGCCACTCGTAGAATCCCTGAGCGATGACGACGCAGCGCTGTCGTCCTCTAATCCCCGCCCACATCCCGCTGTTTAGAGGAAAATAGTGCGTCAGCACTTCTTGCGTAAAGCCCCAAAGGAAATGAACAAGGACGAACGTGCCGGAGAACAGCGAGTGGTCGGCACAGTTGATGGTGTTGAGGGTTTGCGTGGGCGGTCGCTTGTTCCAGGACGAGATGAGACCCCATTTCTGCCAAACGCTTGATTGAGCGTTCGCGCTCATTTATTCAAGTGGAAGGAAGCTCACCATGGTCGAGAGGATGTACCCGTTCCCATCTGGCGCGGCGCGGAGCACCACCGCGTTCGACTGGGGCGCGACCTGCGTAGTCGCACCATCACAATTCGCATCAGCTTTCTTCACTCAACCAGCACCGACCAGAACCGACGCGACTGACGTTCCACCTTGGTCGGAACGCCTCCTTCGACGCGTCACTCTCCCACCGCACCTCATTGCTCCCACCACTCTCGCTAAGCTCGCCATCGCCAGATCGCGTACCAGAGCCAGAAGCGACTGGTTCCTCCCTCTCGCTCTCCTCGTCGGCCCCTCCAGCTGCATCGTCGTCGTCGTCGTCGTCGTCGTCTGGCTCGGCGCTGCCTCCGTTGTTGTTCGCTCGTTGTTGACGGCCGCCACGGAAGTATTGCTGCTGCACCATCATGGCGATGTCGTCCGCCTCGACTCCCAAAGCAAACCTTCCACACATATCTCTGTGATCAGATCTCGAAAATAAAGATGCAAGAAGTGCGAGCGAGAGCGACCTTTTCGACGACGAGCTGTACGGCAAACCCCAAGTTTTTGACCCCCTGTCGGTGACTCTTCTCTCTCGATTCGCCCCTCTGAAAAATCTCAAGCGCGGCCCTTCGTTTCTCGCACGACCACCCTCCTCGCCCCTGATGAGCGCGCACCACCAGCCTACGGGCAAGTTCAACCCGTCCAACTACCTCAGAGGACTCGGATGGACGGGCCCAGGGACGGCACTGACGGACGCTCCGCACGCGCGCGCAAAACCCGTCACGGTCGCGCAGAAGAAGACGCTCGCCGGGGTGGGCAAGGATAGGGACACGAGCTTCGCGTGGTGGGAGATGGTGTTTGAGAGTGTCGCGAAGAAGAGCGGTGGGCCGGTGGATAATGTCAAGGTGAGTTGAACGGTGGTTGAGGGAGGACGGGCCGTGGACGCCACCGTTTTCTTTCGAAAGAGAGAGCAACGAGAGCTAATGAGGACTGTTTGCGGGATGCAGAAGGACCTTCACAAAACTTCTACTGGAATCATCTCGCCACGACCACCTCCGAAAGCTTCCGCTTGGGAGACGGACAACCCCACCGCCTCGACCTCCAAACCGCTCCTCCAACCAACCCCAAGCGCATCGACCTCGTTTTCCTCGACGTCGGCAAACTCTACACCCTTGGGATTGGGATCAGGAACGAGTGGGATCAACATGGTTGCGTTGGCGGAAGCGAAGATTGAGATGGCGAGGCGACAGCTGTACTCGAGCTTCTTGAGGGGCCAGGGGCTCAAGGGTAGCCTGGAGGACGAGATCGAGAAAGAGAAAGCGGCGAAGAAGGTCAAGGGCGAGGAGAAGGTCAAGAAGAGTAGCAAGGGGAAGGAGAAGGAGGGCACGAAGGAGGAGAGGAAAGCAGCGAGGAAGGCGGCCAAGCGAGCACGGAAGGAGGAGGAGGACGCGTCGACGTCCGCTTCGGATGGAGTCCTCGTCTCGGCGGTACCGTCAGAAGCGGAGGAGGAGGAGAACCGGCCAAAGAAGAAGAAGAAGAAGTCCAAGTCCGGGACTGCGACGCCGAGCTTGCCGTACCTCTCGCCCGAGGAGTCGATCGCGGCGGACGAGCTGGCGTTCAGAGAAGCGAAGGAGGCGGCAAGGTTGGCGAAGAAGGAGGAGAGGAGGTTGGAAAAGATTGTGAGGAAAGCGTTGAGGGACAAGGCGGGAAGTGTGCAGGCATGATTGGGTGTAACTTATAGACAACACGTGTTCGTTTCCATCAAAGCCAGGGTGTGCGAGATGGCGGTGCGGATATCTCGGGAATGCCATCATAAAAATTCTAGAACGACTGAGTGGCAGAGAGCGAGGTGTGATGGAAGGGGCTTTCGGCTATTCAAAATTCGGGAGCCTCCCAAGCGTTTGGCTTTCAGAATGCGAGAGTCCTAGTCTCGGAGGAGGAGTTTGTAATTGGCAGCAGCATTGTCCAACGAGCAGACGGGCAACAAGGTGACGGCCTCCCGTTGAAGCTGCAGAAACAAGATTGCGGAATTAATCCGTGCTGACTTGACAGGGTGTGGCGGACCTCGGGCGAGGCACAACTCCTCCGACACCCGGCCGAACCGTGTCTCAGTGAGTGGTCACGATTGAGGGGTCAGGCAGCGGGTCTCACGGCGTTCTTGATGCGGCAGGGGACCGTTTTCCCCTCAAACTGGTCACACTTACCCTCAGATTGACCTCATGACAAGGACGAACAGGGGGGTCATGGGGCCCAAGGGCGTGCTCGGTGGTGGAATTGCAGGCCGCGCGGTAAAAGTGAGGAGACGTGGCGCGGCGTCGTGTGCAGCAGCGAAAGGCGGCTCGAGTGCAGAACCTTCTATGGAGTCCATATGCACAAGCCGGAACCTTGAGCGACGGCTAGCAGGTGCTCCAGCTGGGCCATCTAGAGAGTTATAGGGTAGGCGTTCGAAATGGGATCGTGAGGGCATTTTTTGTTTGGGACATCTTTGGGTTGAATCACTCTATACGCGTCGCAACGTGTCTGGGGAACGAGTCCTGGGCAGGAACGGAGGGGGGCTCACTGGACAAGGGCCGACGGCGAGAGAGCGTCGGTTACGAACGCAAGCACCCAGATTCTAAATTGTTCGATTGGTCAAAGCACGCAAAGACAAATCGACGACGAGCAAGGTCAGGTGAGGGCTCCCCCGCCCTGCCGCCGTTTTGGCAACTCCGGCACCCGCTCTCGCCTTCCCCTCTGACCACCTTCGCCGTCCCTCTCGCGACAGCCAATTTTCATACAACTTTTTATCGAGACCAGCACCACCCACCTCGCCCACCGCGCCACGGACCGAGAAATGCCAGCGTCAGCCTCGAAAGCCGGAGCAGACGAGGTCGCGGCCGCGCTCTCCCAGCTCTCGCTCGCAAAGTCGCCGTCGCCGTCGTCGTCGTCGAGCAAGCCCGTCGCGTCGTCGTCGGCCGCTGCCGAGCCAGACAAGCCGTGGTTCTTCCCGCCGTTGTGGATGGGACGACGCACGGCGTGTGTCAACACCCTGCGCAAGGAGGGCATCCGGAGCGTCAGTCGTCGTTGCTACCCGCGGTCCCCCTCCCAGCTCGTCCCAGTGCTTCGCTGACACTTGCTCCTGTTCCGCACAGGTCGTCGACTTTGGCTGTGGTGCAGGCAACTTGCTGCAAGGTGAGCTCCTCACATGTTCTCGGTCCACGTTCTTCCCCGGCCTGTCTCGGAGTCCAGTCAAGGCCCTGCCAGCATCGACGGACGAGGACCGCGTGGAAGGCTTGGGCACCTCTCGGAGCGGGGGAGATTCCACAGGGGTTAAAGGAAGTCTACACATACTCTGCTGGGACTATACTCCGGCGGTTGAGCACCACTCCGAAGCAGCTCAGACTCAGCGGGAACCCCTCACTGACCTCCACCTTTTTTACCCCGCACTTTTTTTTGCTCGCACTCCTGAACCTAGTCCTCTCGCTGCCAGCGAACCACATCGACGACTTCCCGTCCCTCTACCCACCATCCGTCAGCTCGTCGCCGTCCTCCGAGTCCCACCTCGCCAGCCTTCGTCACAGCAAGCTCGACAAGCTCAGAGCCGTGCCGCGCCCGCCTGCCGACGAAGCCGAGTTGCACCTGCGCAGGCTCGTGGGCGTCGACATCAGGAGGGACCTGCTGGACAAGGCGACCAAGGTCACTGCTCCCCCGGTGCGCTCGAAGAAGGAGGATAGGTGGAGTGTCGAGAGGGAGAGGTGGGAGGAGTTGAGGGTCGAGTTGGTGGAAGGTGCGCTAGAGACGTACAACGAGACGCTCGAAGGCGTTGAAGCGATGGTCGCTACTGAGGTATGTCTATCTCTCTTCCATTTGTCTCATCAACCATTCCGGAAATTTAGTTCATCCTGCCTTCTCCGGCTGCGAGTCCATGTTCCGCTTGTTCACCTTCGTGCCTTTTCTCTCAGGTCATCGAGCACCTCAACCCATCGAGCTTCAACAAATTCTCGTCGGTCGTTCTCGGCAACTACTCGCCAAGGATCGTCATCGTCACCACTCCGAACCACGAGTTCAACCCATACTTCGTCCCATCGCCCAAGGAGGAAGAGTCGCAGAATTGCTGCCCCGATCCGACCGGTCGCACGAACCGCATGTTCCGAGACTCGGACCACCAGTTTGAATTCACGCAAGGTTCGTTTTCGATTCACTTTTGCTCTTTCTAAATCGACTTCTTAAGGAGGAAAGTGATTCTGATCATTCCCTTATGCATCATCAGCCGAGTTCGAGCAGTGGGCGAGGGAAGCCGCCAAGGAACACGACTACAAAGTCGAATTCAGCGGCGTCGGCTCGCTCGCGTCCTACTTCCAGTCAAAGGACTCCATCCCCTTCCCACCTCCTTCTCTCTCGCATCATCCAGCTCTCGCCAACTTCCCTTCTTCGAAAAGCCTCCCCTCCGACCCTCGCAACTTCTTCGCGACCCAGATCGCCGTCTTCACCAAAAAGTTCTCTGGCGAACCCGAGCGTTCGCCACGCAGCCACAAGACTACGCCACTTCCATTCTTCTCCCCGCCACCATCTTCTGTCAGTACTCCAGAGCTCTCCGCACCACCCACGCCAGGCGTCTCCGGACTCGAGACCTCGCCGTTCCCGCTCCGGCCCAACACGACGCAGCACCGCAACTCGGTCCCCAACGTCCCTCACAAACTCGTCGTGACGCACTTCCACAGGCCTCACCCTTCCGCGAACAACCCTTTCCCGCCAGACCAGATCCTCAGAATCCTTCGCGACCTCTTCACGAACTACTTTGAGAGGCCCGTCGTCAACCTTCGTGACCTGTACAACCGCCCCGACGTGCGCATCGCGTGTGGAGGGTTGATTGGGAGTCTCATCGATGCGGTTGTTGACGAGGAAGAAGGAGAGTGGGACTTCAAGGTCGATGCGGAGAAGAGGGGAGATTTTGCGATCGATGTGGTGTGGGAGAAGTGGATTGAGAGTGGAGAGTTGAAGGAGAGGAGGAAGAGGGCGGAGGGAGGGCAGGAGGGCAGTGAGGAGGAGGTGAGCGATGAGGAGGAGGAAGAGGGCAAGGCAGCGTTTGTGGCGGAGGATTCGGATGAGGAGGATGTGCGAGGGATGTGGGCGAGGGTTCTCTAGGAGGCGACGACGAGAAAAAGACCACGTGGTCACCCAAAACGAGAAATTGCTGGACACTTCCACCTATTTACTTCTTTTTTAGTTTTGAGCTTGTTCTTTCCCACTCCTTCCGTGAAGGTGCTCAGCAATGGAGATTTACGTTCTATTCCTCTTTTGGGCCTTGAAGAGAAACGTCAAAAGTTGGGTTCGATTGAGCAGCGCGCTGTCTAAACTAGTAGGTCACAAAAGCTATATACAAGGCTATGAACAGTGGTGTAGAGAAGAAAGTTCCGCTCTAGACGGCGACAGATTCCGTCGAAGGAGGGGTCTTGCGGCCAATGGAGTACCACTTGTTGAGCGGCTTCTCAGAAAGGCTGGACGTCGCGCTCGTCTCTTCCTTGAGCGAAACGGTGAGGTACTGGGCGGGGTGGAATACACTGCAAATTTCGAACCGGTTAGATTCAAACTGACTGGAGGTAGAGCGCCACTTGCAAGCTTACTTGAGTGCGATGGTGGCGATCGACGAGGGAATCGCATCGAGCAAGAAAGTCATCTGGTTGTCCTGAGTAGACATGAGGGTTTAGCTCAATGCTCCCAGACTTCTGCTAAAGAGATCTAAAGCTCACAGCCAACGCCCCATGGAACCCTTGTGCGAGCTCTGCCGTCCTGTAGACCCCTCGGACCTCGATCGCAAGCGACGAGATGATCATGCCGTACAGAAGCATCTTGGTCTTGTCGTCCAACGCTTTGCGGGATTTGGCGATCCAAACAGCACCGTAAACGGAGTAGATGACCATCACTACGAGTTGGGCGACGATCCCAGCGAGCATGATGCTGGTAAGATGTGTGGATCAGACCCAGGGCAAAGTACAGAGCGTTGGAAGGGAGAGGGACGCACTTGCTGCCAGTCGCAACGCCGGCATCGGTTTCGGCGGATCCGGCCATGCCACCGCCGGCACCTTGAAG
Source organism: Pseudohyphozyma bogoriensis (assembly GCA_024364755.1). Lineage (NCBI taxonomy): Eukaryota > Fungi > Basidiomycota > Microbotryomycetes > Chrysozymaceae > Pseudohyphozyma > Pseudohyphozyma bogoriensis. The sequence continues at coordinate 216,680 of JALBUQ010000004.1, forward strand.
CGCGATGGTGATGATGTCGGCGGTGATGAAGATGATTTTGAAGGCGTTGGCGGAGAGTGAAGAGTTGTGAGGCGCGATCTCGCCGATCTGGGAGGGGAGAAGGAAAGCGCCACGTGGGAGGCCAGAAAAGGGTTAGCGTTGGGGATTGTCGTCTGCAAGGGGATGTGAAGAGAAAAAGCGTACGATCGAGCCAAGAAGTACGTAAAGGGTGGCAGAGTAGAACGTGGGACCGATGACGAGGACGACTTGCTGGCCGATCCAGCCGGAGAAGCCTGTGTTGAAGTGACCCCATAGACGGAAGGCCCAGCCGATCACTTCCACTGAAGATGGAGTATTACAGGTTAGTAGCTTGTTTGTTGGGGTTGAAGGAGGCGAGTAACTCACTGAGGCAGCCGACGCTCATGCACAGCATCCAGCGCGGCGAGCGTCGCAGGAACGCCTGCACGGTGTGGGCCGCGAGGGAGATGGAGAACACGACAAGGAAGATGACAGCCATGGGAAGGCTGGGTGTGTAGCGGTAGAAGTTGCCATCGTGGGAAGACATGGTGGAGGAGGTGACGTGTGGTTTGAGCCGGTGGGCAAGAGTCGGAGAGAAGTGGGAGGTGAAGCTCGGTACTGGGGTAGTAAGCTGAGTGAGCTGGAGTTTTAGGTAAAGAAAGAAGACGGAGAACCGGGCACCAACAAGCACTCTTTATAGGCGCTCGGCGGTCGCTCTCGCCGCGCTGCACGGATGGCGGTGTAAAAGCCCGACGCACGTAAGCGAGACATCCGGGGTTCGGAATCGTTCAGCCCCTTTAGCTTGCATTCCTTGGCCATCGAGCGCGATCACCGCCGGGACGACCTGTTGCGATGCTCGACACTCGCGACGGCCCAGCGCGAGCAGGTGCGACGGCGCGCGCGAGACATCGGACATCGGCCTCCGGGCTCTTGAGAGGGGACACGTGGCTCGACCGCCAGCTCCGACGAGGTGGGAATGACTTGGCATCGTGCAGTCGATCGCGGTAGACCCAAGCGAGCTGACTGGGCTGGTCGACTCTGATCGTGGTCTTTGGGCTGACGAGGGTGGTCCTTCTCCACGGATTTGGACGTCGGCCGCTGGCACGGTGAGCCCACGAGAGTCCCCGTCCGAAAGCTTGACAGAAGTAAGACTAATCTTTTCTAAGTAGTACACAAGTGATGGTAGAGTGAAGTGAGGAACGAGGCAAACCCGCTCTGGCGCGGGGAAGGCGGGCGACAGCTTCCAGCCCAAACACTCTCAGCGTTCAGCACCTTCGTCGCTCGTCGTCCCCTCGCTCGTCGACAGCCACGATGCACCTCCTTCCTCGTGAGGAAGCAAAAGTATGTTCAGATGTGATCGAGCCCTGGTTAGAGCGCAAGTCAAGCTCATCGTCGTCGCTCAGATCCTTCTGCACAATGTCGGCTCGCTGGCCCAGAAACGTCTCGCTCGCGGAGTCAAGCTCAACACGACCGAAGCCACGGCCTTGATCGCCTCCGTTCTCCAAGAACTCATCCGCGATGGCAAGCACAGCGTCGCCGAACTCATGGCCATCGGTCAGTCCCTCTCGATAAGCCAGCCGGACCGGACGAGTCGAAGGTGGGGGCGTCAGCTACGGAGAAGCGGGCAGGTGCGGTCGAAGGGGGAAAGTCTTTGAGTGGGAAGGAGATGTTCATAACTATTATACATCTCCCCGAGGTCGAGGTGGCCTTATCGTGCGAGGCAGGCGCGCTAATCAGCACCATCCTTCGCCCTCCGCCCCACAGGCAAGAAGATGCTCGGACGCGCCCACGTCCTGCCCAACGTGCCGTCCCAGCTACACGAGATCCAGGTCGAAGGAGCGTTCCCCGACGGCGTCTTCCTCGTGACCGTTCACGACCCCGTCAGCAGCGCGCTCGGCGACATCGAGCTCGCCCTGTACGGCTCGTTCTTGCCCATCCCCAACCCCGAGCTATTCGGTCCTGGTGACGAGGAGGTCAAGAGGGAGGACTTGCCGGGAGCTCTCGTGCTGAAGAAGGAGGGCATCAAGCTCAATGAGGGGCGAGAGAGGGTCAAGGTCAAGGTCACCAACACGGGCGACCGTCCCATCCAGGTCAGCAGCTTCCTCCTCCGCTCTTTCGTTTCGACCCTCAGCTGACACCATACGAACAACAGGTCGGATCGCACTACCACTTCACCGAAGTCAACAAAGCCCTCAAGTTCGATCGCGGCCTCTCCTTCTTCCGTCGCCTCGACATCGCCGCCGGTACGGCCGTCCGCTTCGAGCCGGGAGACAGCAAGACCGTCACGCTCGTCGACATCGCCGGGAACAAGAACGTCACGGGCGGCAACAACATCCTCAACACCGCGTCAGCGCTCCTCACGTCGAGCGAGGACAAGGCCAACGTCGTGGCTCAGCTCGTTGAGCGAGGCTTTGGGCACCAGGAGCAGCCCGATGCCGTGGTAACGACCGAAGCGGCGACGATCCTGAGTAGAGAGACGTATGCGTCGATGTATGGACCTACCACGGGAGACAAGGTCAGGCTTGGTGACACCGAGTTGTGGATCGAGGTCGAGGACGACAAGACGGTGTATGGCGACGAGCTCAAGTTTGGTGGTGGTCAGTCTGGCGTCCTGAAGTCTCCGAGGCTTTCGACTGACCAATGTTTGGTGGGGGGTTACAGGAAAGGTCATCCGCGAGGGTATGGGTCAGGTGACGGGACTTCCCGATACCGCGACGCTGGACCTCATCATCACCAACGCGCTCATCGTCGACTGGAGCGGTATCTACAAGGTTCGTTCCTGCCCTCTTCCTTTCATCCGAAACGATTGCTTATATATCGTTTCCTCTAGGCCGATATCGGAGTCAAGAACAACCACGTCTGTGGCGTTTCTCCCGGAAGCTTCAGGATGGAGTATTGACACGTGTCATTAGATCGTCGGCATCGGCAAAGGAGGAAACCCCGACGTCATGGCTAGCGTTACCCCTGGCATGATTGTTGGTGTCAACACCGAGGTCATCGCTGGAGAGAAGCTCATCATCACTGCTGGTTCTATCGACGCTCACGGTAAGTTTGACTGGTTTCGCGCTTGCGCTGCGCTCGTACTGACGCTTGTGCCCTTCAGTTCACTACATCTGTCCTCAACTCTGGACTGAGGCTCTCGCCAGTGGTATCGTGAGGACTCTCAAGCAATTTTTCGGTTGAGACCGCGACTGATCCTCACTTTCGTTCAGACCACGGTGATCGGAGGAGGAACCGGGCCGTCGGCTGGAACCAGTGCGACAACCTGCACCCCCTCGCAGACTTACATGCACACTATGATGGCCGCTACTGATGGCGTGCCTCTCAACTTCGCCTTCACCGGAAAGGGCAACGATAGTGGACCGGCAGGACTCGTCGACCAGGTTCGCTTCGGTGCTTGTGGACTCAAGCTTCACGAGGTACGTTCCATCGGACAAGGAGGGAAATTATATAGATACTCATGATTCTGAGTAGGACTGGGGAACCACGCCTTCTACCATCAACACGGCGCTGGAGATTGGAGACGAGTACGACGTGCAGATCAACATCCACACCGACACGCTCAACGAGTCGGGCTTCGTCGAGGACACCATCGATGCTTTCAAGGGTCGCACGATCCACACGTACCACACTGAAGGAGCTGGGTGAGTCGAGGTTGATCCGTTTACCTTGTCTCAAGATTGACGTTTTGACGGCATCTCAGTGGCGGACACGCTCCGGACATTATCGTCGGTAGGGCCTGCCTCATTGGAGAATTCGAACTCCAGCCGAACTGATTACCCTTCATTGCTCTTTCAGTCGCTGGTCACGACAACGTTCTTCCCAGTTCGACCAACCCCACTCGACCATACTGCGCCAACACTTTGGATGAACACCTCGATGTGAGCGTTTGTGCAACGCCCACAACCATCTCACTTGCTCACCCCCGTCTATGCAGATGCTTATGGTCTGCCACCATTTGGATCGCTCCATCCGTACGCTGCTTCATCTTCCCTTGCGAGAGAAATGGCTGACTTTCGTCCACGTCAGCTGAGGACATCGCTTTCGCCGAGTCGCGCATCCGCGCCGAGACGGTCGCCGCCGAAGACGTGCTCCAGGACCTAGGAGCGATCAGCATGATCTCTTCCGACTCACAAGCGATGGGAAGGATTGGCGAGGTCGCGTCCCGCACGTGGCGTACGGCGTCGAAGATGAAGGAGTTTACGGGGCCGCTCGAGGGCGAGAAGGAGGGGAGCGATAACCTTCGTGTGAAGAGGTATATTGCTAAGATCACTATCAACCCGTGCGTTTCTTGTTCTTGGAACGGGTTTTGTACTTTAGCGCTGATGATTGAGATGTCGCAGGGCCATTTGCCACGGAATCTCGCACGTCGTCGGCGACATTGCCGTCGGCAAGCTGGCCGATCTCGTCCTCTGGTCGCCTAAGAACTTTGGTGTCCGACCTGATATGGTTATCAAGGGTGGTGTCATTGCGTGGGCTAACGTGAGCGGCTCCTTCTTGTCACATCGGGCCTGAATCTGACCACGTGTTCTTCTTGCAGATTGGTGATGCGAACGCTGTACGCTTTCCCATAGTCTGGACAGGTTCAATGCATACAGACTGATGAGCCTCATTGCTGCAGAGTATCCCCACCGTCCAGCCAGTCGTTACCCGACCCATGTGGGGATCCTACCCTGAGGCTGCCGCCCTCAACTCTTTCGTCTTTGTCTCGGGCTTGTCTTTGAGCTCTGGTGCGTTTGCCCTCGGTCCTTGCTGTTGTTATCTGCTAATACAGAACGATGTCTTTGACGGTTGTCAGGAACGATCGCGAGCTATGGGCTGAAGAAGAAGCCGGTGGCCGTCAAGGGCTGCCGCAACATCGGCAAGAAGGATATGAAGCTCAATGACTTTACGCCGACGATCAAGGTTGATCCCGAGACGTACAAGGTGAACCTTCTTCGTTTGCGACGGCTTTGAACACGTACTGACGGGGTCGTTTTGATGTCAGGTCGAGGCTGATGGAGTGCACTGCACGATTGCGCCCGCGACCAAGCTTCCGTTGAGCCAGAACTACATGCTGTTCTGAAGTTGGCTAGGGTGTTCAGTGGTTTACGTAACTCTGTGCCAGAATGTACTGTTACTTGAAGTCTTTCGTCTTGTTTCTCTGTCCGCAACGCTTCGTAACCAGGAAAGAGCACCACGTGGTCCATCGTGGTTGAGAAGGAACCCTCTCCTTCAATCCAGGGTGGAGGAAAGCTGGATTTATAATTGATCAGATGTATGTCACACATTCTTCCATGCTTTTCTCCGTGCAGCGACATTCTACGAAGCGTACTCTACACCTCGTCCCTCAGGTATGGAACCATTCAAAGCTTAGGAGCACTGGTGCCAGGCATGGTCCACGCCTGCTCAGCCTTGGGGATGGCAGGGATTCCAGTCCACTATTTCAAAAGGGATCAGCACCTCCCGATAGCCCAAGAGATGGATAAAAGGCGACATACGCGACTCTTGATGAAGAGCTCGAGGCCGATGGGAACCTTGGTGAAGTCATCAAGAAGGTTTCCGGTCTGCACAGGTCAACTGATGTCAGACAGCCTTTTTCTTCTGTTATAGTTGAACTCAAGACGATACGGACCTGGACCGCCATGGCGTCGCCGAACGCCGGGGTCTTGTGCGCGAGCGCAGACCCACAGTTGCCACAAAACAGCCTCGTGACTACAGTTCCCCACAGCTCATCCGTAAGCTTTTCTGAGGTTCTCACACCACGCTTCCATGGAACAAAAGCAAACAGTTACTCACCCGTGTTTCCACTAGCCGCCTTAGCATCAAACTGCTTGACGTTGCCCGTCAACTTGACGTCCTTGATCAATGGAAGGATGTTCATCGAAGCATGCGAGCCGGAGGTACGCTGGCAGTCGGTGCAGTGGCACGCAATCTGCGAGTCGTGGGTCGAGGCGACCTGAGAAGGATTGCGGGTCAGCCAACGCGGCTGCTGGCGACGACGAGCTGATAGTCAGCGCCCACCTTGATTCCGGTTTGTCCGCACAAGCAGTGTCTGGTGTTGAGGTGTCAGTTTAGAAGTGCTGTGTATCGTTTGTTGCACTTACCCGACGTGAGGCATGGTGAAGAAGTTGATGATGGCAGGAGTAAGAAAGGCGTACGCGCCCGGCGCTGTCGACGCCTCTGCATGGAGGCGCGACAGCCGACAACCGACGGCCAAACTGGTTGCGTTTCACCGATAACGAAATGCTTCGTGGAGGCCCGTCAAACCTTGCTTTCGGAGTTCAGTCTGTAGGACAACCTCGGTGCAGCATGCTACGGGAGGGTATCTCCAGAGTCAGCACTGCCTCCGTTGATCGAGTTTCGTCGAATGCCACGTGTTGCTGCAGTAAGCACGCCACACCGCATTCCGAACAGATGAGGAGCTTCACGACGGGCCAAACATCACGCTCTCAGAGTTAAGGACCCTCATCGTGTCGGAGTCTGAGCGTGGTCGAACCGATCACCCCTCGTCACCGCCGCGCTGCTCCGAGCTCACCTTCTTGCCATACGCGTGGTCATCCGTTCTGTCTCCGTCTTCCGTCTCCACAATTGATCAGTCGTCAAAATCCGGTCTTTTCAAGTGGTTGGCTTCTTATGTGATTTGCCCCCAGCTGCCACTTTTTTGTCGTACGAGTTATTGCGTCTCCTTAGGCTTGCGCTGACGTGGTCTTCGGAGAAGAACACCGGGGGGAAGAGCTTCCGAACTTTGAGAATGGTGATCTATGTCTCAGAGCTTAGACCTTGAAGAAATCGGACTTGTGCGGTCAGCACGTGAAGCACCCGACGAACCTCTTGTCGGAGGGCCGCGCTTCGTCTTCTTTCCCTTACTACCAAGCATTCTTCCCTCCTCCCCCAAGAAAACTCCTCACACACGGCCAAGAAGCATGTCTGTCTTTGATGGAACCATCGGTCCCTTCGTGCGTACTTCCAGCTTCTCTTTCATCGCCATTCCGCCTGACTCTTTCTCTCTGCGCTGCTCAGGTTGTCGGAACGGTGGGTCGTGATGCTCCTCTCTCAGTCCGAATACCTACTGACCGCTTCACCTCACAGCTACTTAATGTCTTCCTTCTGGGAATCACTAGTAAGAACGACCCTCCTTGCTAGATCCCCGAGCTCACTCTCCCGCTCTGCCAGGTGCTCAATCGTTGACCTAGTAAGCGGAGATCCTTCCCGAGAGCTTACAGCGGGTGAGCTGATCTCCATCCATTTTAGCTACACCACCTTTAAAAAAGACAGAGCGGCGTACAAATTTGCTGTTACGTTCATGCTGGTAGGCGTTCCTGCCTTTACGCGCGTTTGGTTCCTGGCTTATCGTCGGACATTCGCTCAGGTCTTGAACTACCTCCATTCGATCTTCTCGTGCATGACCGTCTATGAATTTTGTGTCACCAACTGGGGGAAACCTGAAGAGCTTGGTGAGCTGTCGTTCGTCTGTGGCATTGTGCAGCCTGGAGCTGAGCTTTTCGACTGCTAGTCGACGCTCCTTGGACATTCGCTGTAGATCCGTGAGTCTGAGCCTTCCTTGTGGTCCCATTTTAAAGCCTCACGAAGACTTCATAGTATCATGACAGGTCTCGCGGCGCTTGTAGTGCAACGTGAGTACCGGCCAAGAAGTTACTCACGCCATGCGGGAGCTGACGTGGCCTCCAGTCTTCTACGGCTATCGGCAGGTTCACTCCTACTGATCTCGGGAAGCCACTATCTAAAGTCGTAACATCTGCTTTAGAGTCTACTACTTGTCGAACAAGCACTGGGAGATCGCAACCGTCATTGCCTTCCTTAGCTTCACGCAATTCGGTTCGTGTCGCCCCGCCTCTTGCATGGCGAACGGCAGAAAACTCATATCTCATCGCGTGGCCAGGCTTTTCCATCGGAGCTACGGCTCAGATATTTGTGCTGGTGGGTCTCTTTTTTTCGACCGAACAGAGATAGTCGTTCCTGAATTGCCACCCCTGCAGCGGTCTTTTTCGGAGTTCCAATCATGGACGTACGGCCTTCGTTAAACCCTGAATAACTCAGCTACCAGCTGATGCATGGTGTTCATCAGCTATGGAGTCCTCGTATGGCTCATCACAGCTGCCTGCGCCGATCTTATCGTCACCGGCGCCTTGGTCGTCTTCCTGCGAAGGGCGAAAGCTGATTTCCAGCGGAGCAACACGGTCCTCGATCACATTATCCGCAACACCATCGAGAACAACGGACTGTCGCTTGTTGTTGCCTTGATTAACGCTGTGCTGTTTGCGACATTGTCGACGTCGTGGTGAGTCGTTTCATCCTTCACGAGGAGAATCCTGAATGACCGCGTTTCGGGCATCCCAGGCACGTCGCTGCCAACCTCACCCTCACGAAACTCTGTAAGCTTTGATTTCAACAAAACATTGTATTCAATCTGACTGCTCTGCTGGCAGACTTCAACTCTTTGCTGGTCTCGCGTGAGCCGCGCTACAGCTCACAGCACAACTCCGAGCTGACGTGTCCTTTCCCTCAGTCAATTCTCGCGCCACGATTGCCAAGGATATGGAGAAGTGCATAACCTTTGGCTGGATAAGCTAATCACCAGCTGACACATACGTCTATGACAGGCTGAACTACGACCAGCATCACGGCGCCGTCTCCATCAACCTTACTCGCCGAGAATCGCGAGTGGAGCCCGTCAGGACGGTCTATCCCGCCATCAACGTGACAATGACGTGAGTAGAGAAACTTCTCGTGCCTTAAGAATGTTCTAAGTTTTCTCCTGGCAGGAAAACCGTTGCTGTTGAGCACGACTGCGAATCGGACGGGGACAGCACCCACCCTTTCGCTGCTGTGAGGCTTGCCCAGCTCATTCATACTCGAAGCTGATCTTCGTTCCATTCCAGGATGTGAAGAGGCCTCTACCACGCTCGGCGATTGCGGATCTCAGTGGAGCTCAGGACATCCAAAAGGCGCTACGTGTTCCTCCCCCTGTGGAGATCAAGTCAGTCGGAGTCGATCCCGCGTGGGATTGAAGTGTTGGGACATGTTGACTCTATTTCATGAACTATACACCGTATTTTGAGCATCGAAAGAAGCGACAGCACGAGAGAAGATCGGAAAGGGGCAAGGCCCAGCGGAGCACGGGTCGAGCGCGCCCGAGTGAGCGCGGGTTTGACGAAGTACGCACCCACCAGAGAGCTGACTACATCAAGAAATGGTCGTCGCACCGCTCACGCTCTCGCCTTCGCCTTCCACCTCCCGCTCACCAACAATATCCGGCGTCGGCTCGCCCCGCCCTGGCGCCGTCGCGTCTGCACGAGCCAAGTTCTCCGGCGCGAACGAAGGGCCGTCGTCGAGCAGGCCCACGATCGGCCTCGGTGTCGCTGGCGCGAGTGTCGGGACAGAGAACGAGGACCACAAGATCGAGGTCACGTCGCCGCACGAGCTGACCAAGTTTGTGAGTTTGCGTTGCGTGCCGTCGAGAGCAGGTGCGGGTGGCGAGAGGAGGTGGAGCTGATTGTTTGGGCGCGCGTTGTATAGGTCGACAACTTGCTGACCGACCTCGAGTCGAGGTTCGATGTCATGTCACTTGATGTTCTTGCTCGATGTAGGCTCATCGCTGACCAGAGCTCGAGGCTTGCGCTGATGCTTGGACTGTGCAGTGTCGTCTCTCTCGACAAGAGTGGACTCTCTGGAAGCGTCAATCGCGGAGCTGATGGAGGGGAAAGCAGGTGGACCGTTGGAGGTATGTTCAACCTTTCATCAGTTTGCATCTCCGGCGACGGCAGCTGATAATGGCTCGACAGGCTGAGGAGGGACCGAAACGGAATGGAAGTCTGGCGGCCAAGGTTTGACGGGTTGCGCCGTGTTGTGTTATTACGTACTTCGAAGAAGATGTAACGATTGCTGAGTTTTGTTTTTCTTCGGATGGGAGTTTTGAAGAGAGGTTTAGACGACGAGTTGAGCGTGGCGAGCACGCAGCAGTTGTTTACCTCTCGCGCGGCAAACAGAATCGAGTTGATGAATACTTTACATCATCACAAACTTTCACGACGGCTACAATCCTTGCACCTCACAATCTTCCAACAAACTCCTTCCTCAAATACAAATGAACAAACCCCAGCCCCTCCACGCTCACATCGTCGTCGCATCGCTCTCGAGCGAGCCCTCGCTCTCCATCCGCTTGACTGGCTTGACTACCGCCGAACTTGTCCGCTTTGGGATGTGGGGCAAGTGCTTCTCGTAGTTGACATCTTCGCAACGCTCCGACACGACGTGTTGTCTGCGAAGAAGGGGAGCTGCGGGTGTCAGCACTGGTGCTTTGCTGAGTTGTATGGGTGGGAAGCGAAACGTACGTAGTGCTGACGTAAACTTTGGCGATGGGTAATCCAGCAAAAGGGAAACCGTGGAGGTCTGAGGCGCCGAAACCAGACGCTGTCACGAGAGTCGGAGAGTTGCCAGAGGTACGTGGACCCATGAGGTGCTTCTCGAGCTCGGCTCGTGCGTTCACTGGAGACAAGAGCTCAATCAGTACTGCTGAAAGCTGGGTACGCGGCAAAGAAGTACTTACAGGAGACAAGGAGAGAGTTGAAATAGAGCTTCACGAGACAGAGGTTCACAGTGACGTGGTATGAGGTCGACAACGTGCCGAAAAGCACGGCATCCACTACAAAGATGCGAGGCCATAAGCAGCTGGAGGCTTCAAAAGTTGCAAATTGGCTTACCAATAGCGCAAGCAGCGGTTAGGCCGTTCGATTGTATGACAAGCTCGATCAATCGGTCACAGATCCTACGAAGTGTCCGTCAGCGAAGCCAGCCAAACTTCCATCCACGAGCTCACTCACGAGTTGGTCTGAAGGATCCCCGTCTTGCTGTTGATCAAGGCGTAGACAAGAGATCCGGTAATCAGAACGTCGCAGACAGCCGCCGAGCCCAACCAAATGCTGTGAGGCGATGGAAAATCAGCTTCCCGTCTACGTGGCGCCCTCTCCTCTCAGAGACAGCACGCACCTGACTCCGTAAGTCCAGCTCTGGAATTTGGAAAAGGCTTGAAGCTTGAAGATCATGCCAGTGGCACCACAGGCGAAGCCGAGTTGGACCAGGCTGAAGAACGCGATCATGATGGGGAGGAAGAGTCGACGCTTGCCGACGACGTAGACTCGGTACGCATCTGAGGACCTAGCGTTAGCTTGAATGTGATTGGATAAAGAAAACGTTGAGAGCTTACAAAAAAGCTGGACTACCGAAGCGGCGATGCCAGTCATGGCGGGATCGACGGCAAACGAGAAGGGCGAGTTGACGAGGTGGGTCGGATCGCCGTAGAAAGTGACAGTCCAGTCGTAGATGGTGAAGCTGTTTAGCAGACCTTGTTCATCTCTGCTTCATGTATGGTTCATCAGAAGAAGTCGACGTACCAGCTGAGGGCAGTGTGCACCCAGTCGAGGATAAGCATGCCCGTCACCATCCACCAATAGACCCTGCGGTCGTTCGGGAAGAGTTTGTAATAGTCTGGAAGGAAATGTGTTCATATCAGCCCCAGGTTTTTATCATGAGTAGATAGAGATGGGGCAGAGGAGAGCCAGCTAGGAAAAGCCACGTACTGAAAGCCTGAGTCGCGGTGACGCCCAGGAGGAAAGTCGAAAGCAGTGTCCCGACGACGAAAGCGCCGATCGATCCATCTGAGTCCCAGATGGTGGTGATATTGTCAGCTGAGTGGAAGGATATCTATTTTAGAGAGTCTACGCACCGAAGAGTCCCATTACTGAAGAGTCGAGTGAAGCGGTTGAGCGACGAATTGGAGGCGGGCGACGAGAAGGTGAAGTTGGTGCAGTGGACGGAAGGAGCGGATTGAGAGAGGTCGAGGTAGAAAGAGGAGGAAAAAGGATCAAGTCTCCATCCCTGCGTTTTATAGAGATCCGACATTGCTTCGATAGCGGGGAAAGACAGGTAACGGCCAACGTCTGGGCTGGCGGACTGGCTCCAGAAAGAACCTTCCCGGGAGACTGCGGTGTTCGACGGCACCCGCATGTTCGGGACAGCTGGACCGAATTTGTTGCCAAGTAACCGCGGGGCCCTTGTCGCTGTGTAGCAACCAAGAATGCCGAAGAGTCAGCGCGCGAGCGGGGAGGAAGAGCGGGTGGTTGAAGCTGACGTGGCGTCTGCTTGGTAATCTTCTTCGCGCTGCAGGACAGAGCTGTCAGCTTTGGGCAACACCTTCCAGCCCACTACCCATGTCTCACCTCGACCTTGTCAGTCCCCTCCGAACGTCGTCGTGAAGGCCACTGCGTCGCGCTAATTGCCCTCGAGAGCCAACCGCTCGCTTTCGCTAGCGTCATTCGTGGAAAGCACCTCTGGGTCGGCAGACTGGGGAGGACAACGACGATTGTTCTTACATTCTAGTTGAGACTACCTGTTTTATATGAGACAATCCCACCGCTTTCGTTAACGAACCGATCCCTCATGGGCACCCGCCGCAATACCCTCCACCGCCAACTCCACAACCCCAACAGCTCGCCGGGCCCAATCCCGCGCTCTTGATTACCAGACCGACGATACTGGCGAGTCCTTCGCCGAGGACGAAGCCTGAGGCGACGATGATGAGGGTGATGTTCTCGAGGTGGGAGGATTTGTGTGAGGCCGAAGAGCGGGTTTGCCGCGTGTAGTAGAGCGAAATGAGACCGCCGATGAGACGCGCGAGCGAGAAGGAAGGGGTGTTGATAAACCTATTTCAGACACAAGCAGTTAGAAGTTGCACTTGCATCGACAAGAAGACTGGTAGAAGGCGCACCCGATGGCAAATGCAATACTGCCGACGGTTGAATTAGTAACAACGTCGTCAGGCGCGTGGAATGAAGGCGACATACCCCGAAGGAATCCACTTGACCCACGGCCGTCCCCTAGCACTGGCAATGACCTTGACACCTGCAAGCAGGACGAAGATCCCGCCGAGCAGCAACATCGCCTCCCTGCTCTTCTCCGGCAGCGTTCCGTTGTTGACTAGGCGAGCCAAGTTCAACCTAAGTCACGAACCATCGGCATAACCATCAGCATTGCCTTCCTTCGCATGACTTGTCGTTGAGAAGTGTGGAAAAACTCACCAGATCCCCGCCGTTGGCACCGGAAAGTTCTGGCCTGGGAGGTCATACAACGCCCGGTAAGCACAGAAGATGGCCGTCGAGACGACGACGCTCGCCGCGCTGCCAATGACCTGTCCGTAGAACTGGGCTTTCGGGCTCGCGCCAAGGAGGTGGCCAGTCTTCAGGTCCTGCATCAGGTCTCCGGCTTGTTGAGCGCCAGCCTCGCTGATGCCTCCGGCGAGGAGGTTGGCGACGATGTTGTGAGGTTGGAGGACGGCGAAGAGGAGTTGGGAGATTTTGGCGATGGCGGAGACGGGGTTGAGGTCTGTTTCGCCAAGAGCTCGGACGCTGATGAAGAGTGATCAGTACGGTGAAAGTGTGAGCGTGGGTGAGAGGATGACAAACCCAAGAACCGAGAAGATGGAAGCTAGGATGAGAGCGATGACAGTCGCCCACCATTTGATTCCCTCTTGACCGAAGATCCAAGCGACGAGCAGCACGCAACTAAGAGTGCTGAGGACGACTCCACCGACGACGAGGGGCTTCGACGGCTCGTCGCCCGCGTCGATCTCTTCCTCTTGCGCATCGGGGGAGATGAGAAGCGGTGTCGGCGCGGGAAAAAGAGTCGTGACCGTGTACATGGAGAGTGAGAGGATGCTCTCCGCCATCATCACTGCGAGGGCGGGCCAGAGGAGCCATCCGCGAGCGCCGTCGTTGCTGCTCGAGACTGGGCCTGGCGCCCATCCCATGTATTTCGCGAGAGGAGAGAGGAACGCCCATCCACAAATCATGCCGATGTTCATCGAGGCAGTGGTTGGGAAACCCATGATGATGCCCTGGCCGACGTAACTGAAGGAAGGGGTGAACCTGGATCGCCGACGGACACGTCAGCGTATGGCGTGAGAGGGGCTATCGAGCGAACTGACCACCAGAGCCAGTTGTGAGCAAGACCGCGGTGGAGAACATCAAAGAGAGGGATGGCGTAGACGACTGGGAAGGCCAACGAGACGAGCTGAAAGCGGACCACGTCAGTGCCGAGACTTAGCGAACGCCACAGTAGAAACCACGCACAGTGAACCCCGCTGAGAGGCAGAACGACACCGACATGGCCTTGAAGCCCTCAGTGTCCAGCCCCTTCTTGATGACCATTTCCTCCACCTCGAGCGGTACCTCTTCGTCGTCCTCTTCGCCCTCCTCCGCCGCCAGCGCGCGATACTCGGCATCACTCTTGCCTTCCTTGAGCAGCGGCGTGCCATGCAGGATCCCGATGACCTGCGCCGTCGCAGTCCCCGATGGAAACACAAGCTTCTCCTTGACGATGACCTGTCGGCGGAGCGGGACGGCGAGAAAACACCCGAAGAACGCGACGGCGGCGCACCATCCGAGGAGCTGGAGCGGGGACAAGACGATCGCGGGCGAGTTGTCGGTCTCTTCGTTGAGAAGGGAGAGGGCGGGAATGACGCCGACGAGGCCGGCGGCGAGGGGGAGGGTGCCTGTTGCGACGGCCGTCGTTTGCAGCACCACCTGGACGAGGGGTCGCGCGTCAGGTGCGAACTGGGCGGGGAGAGACGGGGAAGACGTACGTTCTCGTAGACAGTAAGAGGATTATCCTTGAACAGTCCTGCTTGTGGCAGGACCTTGAACACGGCGAACCCGAGCAAGGACGCCTGTGTCGCCGAGAGCGTGACCAGTGTTTGGTCAGCAGGTGGAGGCGCGGCGGGAGCGGCGAGAGACGGAGAAGGAGGTGGAGCTGACCTGCAGCGACATCATCGATATCCATCCACTCTGCAGGCCAAAGTACGTGTTCGTGAAGCTGTGTTCACGCAGATAGCGAGTTAGCCGCGACGGCAGCGGCGCGTCGCCGGACGAGCGCGACTGACCAGAGGAGGATGCCGATCCCAAGGCCGACGAGGACGGCCCGCCATGTCAGCTCCTGCTTGTGCTCGTGCTCCTGCCCGTGACCGTGCGATGCTGCCGAATGTGTCGACATTTTTTGATGCGAGTTGTCGGCGGCGGGCGGCGACGGTCGAAGCGAGAGAGCGTCGAAAGCCGAGGACTTGGGGACTTGGGCAAGCAGCTGCTGCTTACACGTGAGAGTCAAGGCCCTTGATCGCCCCCCCGGGTTTCTGGTCGCCTCGTTTGCTTTGTTTACATTTCTTACACGACTTTCAGCTGTGCCCACAAGTTACATCAAGTTGTAGCTCTCGACTGAGGCTCCCCTGTTCCCGCCCCGCCGACGGCTTCAGAGAGCCTCCCACCGTCGCTCGCTCGCTCCTCCCCGTCCCTCCGCCTCCGCGCTCGCCTCGGCTCGTCGCACCCCCAGGACCTCGACCCACGCGCCACAACCGACACGTACACACCTCGCACGACTTTCTGGGGGTCAGAGGTAGCGAGGGCCCCGTCCAGCGAGTGCGAGCTCGAGCGCGAGTCGTCCCCGCGCGCGGCAGCAGCAGCTCAACAAAATGTCGATCCTCAACCCGGAGGAATCCCAGCGCTTCTCGAGCTTCCTCGACCAGGTCGACCGCGACACAGACCCGTTCGCCAGCATCCACGCCAGCAACGCTGGCCTCTACTACGGCACGCCGACCGCGGCCGACCTCAGGTCCTGGAACGCGAGCACGAGCACCAGCAATGGCGGCGGCGGTGGCGGAGGCGGAGGGGTAGTCGGACCGGGCCCGACGGGCATGCTCTACCAGCCGTACGCCCACCCACACTCGTACCAGCAGCAACGGCCGCCAGTCCAGCCGCACTACCCTCAGCCCTCCGGCCACGCCCACGCCCACCTCGTCTCGTCCCACTCGAGCTCGACGCCAACGCTCCCAACCTTCACCCCGCCCCCACTTCCCTCGCACTTTTCCTCGTCCTCGTTCCACGGCGTAGAGCAGCAGCCGCACCTCTATTCCAAGGAGAAGCAGGACAAGATGGCGCAGGAGACCGCCCGCCTCTCGGAATGGATGCGGTCCAAGGGCCTCGTCTCTCCGACGTCGGCTAGTACGCCCGAGCTGGGCAGAAGCACCAAGGGCAAGAACAGGATGGACGACGCCGACGTCGAGCACGAGGGTCAGCCGTACAAGCGCAGCAAGTCGTTCTCCAGCTCTCAGCCTCCGCCGCCGCCGCCGCCGCCGACGAGGGACTTTGAGCAGGAGCGCACGATGCTTCGCATGAGGGAGGCGGAAATCCGCGCTGGGTATGGCCTCGCCCTGCCGATGCCGGGCCCCGCCAATCCGGGCGGTGGAGGAGGAGGATCGAGTGGCTCTAGTGCTAGTGGTGGGAGGAGTGTCGGAGAGAGGGAGGTCAGACCGTTGCCCGCTCCCATCCCCGTCGTCGTCCAAGCGAATGGCGCTCGTCCAACACCGCCTCCTCCCAGACCTACCCCTCCCGAGGCTCGCAAACGCAAAGCCGCCGCGCCAAAGCCGAAACCACCACCAGCAACGACCCCAAAGACTGTCAAGGACGATCCTGCGTCGTCCCCGCCTTCTTCCACCACGCTCAACCCCGCGCCCGAAACAACACCGCTCAATATCCCGCCGTCCCTCACGATGCACTCTCGGCAACCTCGAAAATCGGCGGACGCTCGACCGGCGCCTCCCGCACCGACACCATCCATCTCAGCACCCTCGACAACGAAGAACGGCCTCTTGACGCCGTCGCAGAAGAAGGCAAACCACATCCTCTCGGAGCAAAAACGTCGCGCCGCGATCCGGAATGGCTACGAGGGGCTCTGCTCCGTCGTGCCCGCGTTGAGGAACGCGGTGGCCGAGTTCGAGGACAGGAAGGGCGCTGCCGGTGGTGGTAGTGGTGCGAAGACGGGGAGGGGGAAGAAAGGGGCTTTGACGGGCGGGATTGAGGTTGGTGGGGAGAAGGTGGATGGACGTGCGGGGCCGAAGAGCGAGGCCGTCGTGCTGAGCAAGAGTACGTTGCGCTTCCTTCTAGTCGAGACTTTGCTCCGTTTGCTTACTGAAGTGGACTCTCTTCCTTCCAGCTGTCGAACGAGTTCGCGAACTGCTCGCTCAGCGACAGGGCCTCCTCCAACGGCTTTCGGACGCGTACGTGGTCGCCGATCAGAAACACGCGACGGTGACTCCAGGCGAGAGGATCTGGGACGAGCAATGGAAAGAAGAAGAGGACCCAGCTTTAGCTGCTGCTGGGGATGGCGATGCTGATTGGGAGGAAGATGAATGACCGGCGATGGGACCCGCTCTGTTTCCTTGATAGTCTTTCTGTGTGATGTTTGTTTCCAACTCTGTGCCCAAAGTACCCCCCATTTCTCCTCTGTCACTTTTTCCTGCATGCCCTCCCCAACGATTTACGCTTGTTGACATGGTATCATGACAATTTTTTGCACCGAGCATTGCGATCTGGAGAGACGGGCGAGGTGAAACATCGCGGTCATGAAGCGGGGCAATGGTGTGCTCACTCGTCACGGAAGTTTATCTCATCATCACGTTTACCCCCCGAGAACAGGAGAAAACGTTCTGCCACAAAAATCATCCGCGAGTGTATTTTTGGCCACGAGGAGATGGGCTCACGTGTGTTTGGTGCTAGCGTTTGCCTGCGCCGGTAATCGTTCCGGTGGATCAAGTCCGCTCCGGCGGATAATCAGGCTACAGTTTGGTGTCCGGGACAGACTCTGTGGTCGGCCGGATGCTAAATCGTGCAACTAATAATTCATCCTTGTGGTTCAGGACCGAATTAGCTGCAAAAAGCGGGGATCGTCCCCTCGTCAAGCGTGCTTTGACAGCGGTGCCGCCTACTCTTCGTTCCCCCTCCACCACAATTTCCCTCATAGCCGCTCAGCCTTTCCAAAAGACGCTTCGCTATGCTTCGAGCCGCACTCGCTGGACTTGTACTGGCCCTCCACTTGGGCTCGCCTGTCGACGCTGCCGTCACTCCTCGCTCGACGATCCTTTACCAGAATGACGGGAACTGGACGGTCAGTAACGCCTCGCAACTCTGTTCATGGTCTTACCTGATGTGATACTCTACTGAAGACTCACGCTGAGAATCCGAGTGCCATTCTGTACTTTGACCCCGTCACATTCGAGGACGCGCAATCCACCTGCGCTGGCGAGAACGAGTCTTTGATCGACACGTATGAAGTCTCAACGTGAGCTAGTCCTGCCACACTCTCCCCTCCATTGTCCACTGACAACTGTATACACTACAGCTTCTGGCAACCTCTGCAGTACCAAGCCTATCTTGGCACCATCTCCAAGTCCCCCAAGTTCTGGACGTCAGACGACGTAGGCACCGCCTCCTCGAACGCCACGTATCCCTTCATTTGCACCAACTCGGCCCCGCTCGTCGACACCGGCGTCCCGCCTTACTATCTTTACCCTAAGGTCAACGTCAGCAGCAACGGAACGACTTTCATTGGTGTCCGCGACCACATGACTTACCGCTTCCTCGGCGTCCCTCCCGTGCTGCCCGTTGTCGGAGACCTCCGCCTCGCTTACCCTGTCCAGTGGTACTCGAACACTTCCAACCCTGTTGTCAACGCTACTGTCTGTGAGTCTTGCTCTAATTCTCTTATATCAGTCTCGCCTTTGAGAGACGTGTACTAAGCCTGGTTTGGCTTCCCAGTCGGTCCAGGTTGCTTCAGTGGCAGCTACAGCGGAAACTCGAGCTACAACCCGTGGGGTCAGAGCGAGGACTGGTTCGTCATCATGCACACACTTGACTTGTATAGCTCGCTGATAGGAGTCCTCTTGTCCAGCGTTTCGATCAACATTTTCACGCCCTACCTTCCCGGGGCGGAGAAGAGCACCGACACGAAAGCCCTCAAGCCCGTCATGTACTGGGTCCACGGCGGCAGTACGACCCCCTCCGACCCGAGCTTCGAACCTGCTGGACTCATCACTCGCTCTGACATCGTCCTCGTCAGCGTTTCGTACCGTCAGGGCACGGCTGGTAAGCACTGAGTCCGCTAATTTCCTTGCGAGGGACGTGGGCTGACGTGGTGTCGCAGGCTCCCTCACTCTCGACGACGGCTTCGTGACCGGCAACTACGGGATCGCGGATCTCGTTGCTGGACTTCAATGGATTCACGACCACATCGAAGCGTTCGGTGGGAACCCCAAGAACGTCACCATCTTCGGCCAGAGCGCAGGCGGAGAATCGGCGATGTCGGTCGTCAAGTCGCCCAAGGCGAAAGGGTTGATCACGGGCGCGATCCTCCAGAGCGCGGCTTTGGGTCCTACGGTGACGCCAGAACAGGTCGCCAATTACTCGGGTGAGCCCTGTTTCAAACTTGTCTCTTGACATCGGCAGTGCTTGACGACCAAGCCGTCGTCGCAGTGCCTGCCGTCGCAAAGGTCTGCCCGAACGTCACCGACGCTGCTCGTCTCGCCTGTCTCCGATCACTCCCTTTCAGCGAGTTCAGGACCAACATCTCTTACAGCCTCGGTCCAAACTACGCTCAGATCGATGGAGGTGCTATCGTTGATGGAGTGTGGTTGACAAACTCGACCGTCGCCGCCATGAGGGCGGGCCAAGTCAACGACATTTACTACATGTCTGGGTCGATGCCTGAGGAAGGACAATCGTTAGTCCTGGTACCTCCTTTTTTCAGTAGTGTGGCGCTAAGATCTGAGCTTTTGTCTAGGCTCTTGGGAACGTCCATCGCGCCCAACGCAACCAACTTCACCGCAACGATGGACTCGCTTGCGGGAAGCCAATACCAGACGTACTGGCCTCAGAACGTCACCGACTCTGGTCTGTGGAAGAACGGCTCGGACCCTATCAACGCTTGTCAGTTGATTCTAGAGTACTGCGTGTGAGACGCCCGGAAGCTGACGTCGTTCGAACAGACAACCAAACCATCAACGTGTTCACAACGATGCACCTCACCTGCCCTGGCCAGCAAGTCATCCACGCCGCTTACGAATCCGGAGCTTTCAAAGACATGTACCTCCTTTCCTCCTTCCCTCTCCGTTCCATCTTCCACTCACCTATCCCTCAACCCAGCTATTACTACTCCAACACGCGCGCGTACGGCCTCGGATGGTTCGACGCCGAAGCCTACAACCTCTGCACCTTCCCCGTCGGGTCCCCTACGACCCCGTACTACCGCTGTCACTCGGGCGACGTCTACCAAGTCTTTGGCGGGTACAACTACTACCAAGAACCCATCCGCACGACCAACGACATCGGGCACGGCAACCTCGTGCAAGACATGTGGGGAGCGTTCGCGAGGACGGGCAACCCGAACCCCGCTTTGAAGTACCTCGAGGCTAAAGGGTACCATGATTCGTACGCCGTGTTTAAGAATTACCAGTGGCCAAAGTTCGAGGGGAAGGAGTCGGTGCAGATTAGCTATCCGACGCCGAAAACGAGCGAGTTGCCCTGGGCGGAGAAGTGCGCGTTCGTGGAGGAGGTCTATCAGCTTCCTTGAGCTCGAGGTGATGCACGATGAAGGTGGGGGAGGAGAGGAGCGGGAAGGTGAAGGGGACGAGGGAGAGAACGGAAGAGATGGTGGGATACATTGAAGTCGGAGCTCGGAAATGAATGATGGAATGCAACGAATGGTTCGACGAAAACCAGCTTGTATTGAGGACATCTGGGGCGACAGCTCGTAGCAAATCGATTTTGAAGCGAGTGGAGTTGAGGCCTAAGACTTTGACGAGAAGCGATGAAAGCAAAAGCCACGTCATCAGCCTCTTGCGCTCCTCTCTCTCTCGCCCTTGTCGGCACTCGACCCAATGCCTCGGCCAACACGACCTCCATTACTCTTCGCCACTGTCCTCACCTTGTACCACGCCCTCCATCTGCTCGCCATCACCTCCCGCTGCCTCAACCCCACCTCCCTCTGTCCTAGTCGACCCGCCCTCCCCTGCAGCCGCCGCCTCAGCCGCCGCTTTAGCAGCAGCAATCGCATTCTTCTTCTTCATCCTTCTTTTTCGAGGTTTTTTCGTTGTCGTCCCTCCAGCTCCCGTCCCCGTTTCGTCGCTTTCGCCCTCCTGAGCGGGTCGCTTGCCATTCGCGTTGCCCGATTTCTTTGCTGGTGCGGGAGGTTGGTGCCTAGATCAACGGAAAGAAACGGAAACATTAGCTTGATACTCTACGAGGAAGGAGGAAGAAGGACGCACGTCCACCCCTTTTCGACAAACCCGCCGAGCTTTGTTTTGCTGAGCACGACGAGCAACACGGGCTCGTGCTTGAGTTTCGGGCGCTTCGTTCCTCCACCCCCGCCTGAGATCCAATCTTTCGTAACGTCTTCGTAGGATTTGGTCGAGCCGGCCGCAGCAGGGGGGGACGAGAGGGTCGTGAGGAGCGTGTATTGGTGGAGAGTTGGCGAGCCTTTGGGAGGGGCGGCGGAGGTAGAGGAAGAAAGAGGAGCAGTTGGGAAGGAGCGCTTGATGATTTCGACTATTGAGATGAGTTTTGGGAGGAGGGACGCGTTCACGGCGAGGGGTTTGGCGGGAGGAGGAGCAGTCGAGGTCGATGCTGCAGGAGTTGTCGGAGCTGCTGGCCGAGCGTGGGCGAATGGGTGAAGGAGGATCGGAGTGTCGTCCTTTTCCTGTAATCGGCATGTAGTGAGTTTCGATACGTAGAGCTCTTGAGGAAAGCAAGGCGACGGACGAGGAGCGCGAGCGCCGACGAGATGAGCTGGGTGAGCTTGGCTTGCGCCGAGACTCGGAGTGCAGAGTGTGCGAATGCTGGTGATGGCAGGTACGACTCGTACGCTGGTCCGACCGCCATTGTTGCGATGCTCACGAGCGAAGGCGAAGGAGCTCCTCGGACTTTTGAACTTTGAGGGCTGGCAAGGGGTGTGTCCCGAAACAGAAAAATCGGTCGACACCCGGGGCCTCAACTTGGGCCAAGTGTCCTCCGAGCTCCTCCTGGCTCCCCCGACCTCCACCCACCTCAGCACCATGTCGTCCCTCGCCGTCCGCCAGTCGTCGCGCCTCCTCCGCCGAGCAGCCCCTGCCTCGCGCTCTCGTACGTCCCATCCCCCCGTTGCTGCCTGCTCTGGCGGACGACGCTGACCCTCCGCCGCCGCCCGCGACTTTTTTCCCAGTCTCGACCGCGACGCTCCCCGTCCTCGCCGTCCTCCCTCGTGCCGCCATCTCGTCTGCTCGTCCTTCCCTCCCTGCCTTCCGTCTCCGTATGTTCCCATGATCTCGAACCGCAAGGCGAAGAAATGGCGGAGCTGACCGCGCGCGCGCGCGCCCGCGCCTTCTAGCTACCGTCGCTTCGTCCAGGTCTTATGCCGTCGAGTCGGGCAAGTTTAATCGTGCTAAACCGCACATGAACGTAGGAACTGTGGGGCACGTCGATCGTACGGGTCAAGAAACGAATTTTGCTCTATTTTTCAGGAAACAGCTAACGGAAGAGACCGACGACAGACGGAAAGACCACCCTCACCGCCGCGATCACCAAGGTCCTTGCTGAGGCCTCTGGAAAGGGAACGGTTTTGGGATACGATATGATTGACAAGGCTCCAGAGGAGAAGGCTCGTGGTATCACCATCGCTACCGCCCACGTCGAGTACGAGACCGCGTGAGTGGTCCTGTCTCTGGTGGACTTGGGAGGCGCGAGGAACATGTGTTAACCCAATTTCGGTTCATCTAGTAACCGTCACTACGCCCACGTCGACTGCCCTGGTCACGCCGATTACGTGAGGTGTTTGGTGAAGCGGAAGACGCAAGAAGCTGTGTTTCGCTGACACCGCCTCCACCTACAGATCAAGAACATGATCACTGGAGCCGCTCAGATGTTTGTTTCAGTCATCGTGATAGGAAACAGGATTGATATGCTGACTGTGATGCTTGATCGCTCTCAGGGACGGTGGTATCATTGTCGTCTCCGCCTCCGACGGACAGATGCCCCAGACTCGCGAGCACCTTCTCCTTGCCCGCCAGGTCGGCATCAAGAAGCTCGTCGTCTACATCAACAAGGTCGACCAGATCGACGACCCCGAGATGCTCGAGCTTGTCGAGATGGAGATGCGTGACCTCCTCTCGACCTACGGCTTCGACGGCGAGGAGACCCCTATCATCAAGGGCTCTGCTCTTGCCGCTTTGGAGGGCAGGGACGACAAGATTGGAAAGGATTCGATCATCGAGTTGATGGCCAACGTTGACGCCTGGTTGGACCAGCCACCGAGGGATTTGGAGAAGCCCTTCCTCATGCCCGTCGAGGACGTCTTCTCGATCCAGGGTCGTGGTACCGTCGTCACCGGCAGGGTTGAGAGGGGTACGATCTTGAAGGGTGCTGAGATCGAGATTGTTGGCATGGGATCCCAGTTGAAGACGACTTTGACCGGTGCGTGGTTTCCTTTTGCTGGTTTGGGGGAGACGACGAGGGTGCTGACGTGGCGTTCGTTTCGGTGCTCGTTCCCTGACAGGCATCGAGATGTTCCACAAGGAGCTCGAGCGTGGAGAGGCCGGAGACAACATGGGCGCGCTCCTCCGTGGTGTCAAGCGTGAGCAGATCAAGCGTGGCATGGTCCTCGCCTTCCCCGGCTCCGTCAAGCCCTCGCGAAAGTTCAAGGCGTCGCTCTACATCCTTACCAAGGAGGAGGGAGGTCGCTACACCCCGTTCATGAACAACTACCGCCCCCAGCTCTTCATCCGCACGAGTGACGTGACCGTCGGCCTGACGTTCCCTCCTGGCACGGAGGACGCCGACGACAAGATGGTGCTGCCTGGAGACAACGTCGAGATGGTTGGTGATTTGGTGCACGAGGTCGCTTTGGAGGTTGGGAGTAGGTTCACCCTCAGGGAGGGTGGCAAGACTGGTGAGTATCGAGTTCTTTGAGGGTTTTGGAAGTGGTTTTTGCTGATGAGCGGACGACAGTCGGAACTGGTATCGTCACCGACTTGTACTAAGCGCTCGAGCGCGGGGCGGCAGAGAGAGGATACGGAGCTAGATATGTTTTAACAAAAGATGCAACACAACCCATCACCACTCTTGGTTTTTTCACACTTCCTGCTTGCCTTGGCTTTGGTGTCCGCTCCACGTGGTGCCTTTGTTCTAACGAGCCCAGTTCTGCTCAGCTCGGTGGTCTTTCTATGGCATAAGGGCAATTCCATTTGCTTGACAATTTGCAGTAACGCGGTCATCAGAGCCACTGCTCTGGTTGTGCAATGTTCTGGCCACGTTTGAGGCTCTGGAAGCCGCAAGCGGAAGCGAGGTGGAAGGAAGAGCGGCACCTCCTAACTACCTCTTCGTCCTTGTTTGTCAAAGCTTTACTGCTCCACACCTCTTTCATCGCTTCGCCCTCCATACACTTTTCACCCCCATCCGCCTCCAATACGATCGTATCTGTGCGGACTTGACGCCCGCCGAAAAACAACCCGCCACTCCGAAGTCTGACTGACGCTCGCCTTTGACGACAACTCGAGAGCGATACGAGGCACAGGCGACACACAGAAGAGTGTAGACATCTGGACTGGTGAGTGTCTCTATTGATCTGCAAAACATGGCCTAATTAGGGTGCGACACGAGCGAAACCATTGTTTCACTCTGTTTTGGGCAAGGAGGCGGGCGCCACTGCACTTCGGCCATTCAGTCGCAAGACTTGTGTGCTCCTGCTAACACTTGCTTTCTGCACTTTGCTTTCATTCTTTCTCTAGTTGAACGGTCGAACCACCATGTCGACAAGCCGGCATGCCCGCCGAGCCTCGACGAGCGAGAAGGACGAAGAGACGACGCTGCTCGCCTCGGCCCTTCCTTCGCCAGTCCACCCACGATCGACGCACAGAGCGATAGCGTCGGGCATCATCATCTTGTTTGCCGTCACCATCCTGTGGTTCGCCGTCGTCGAGCCAGAAGCCGACGTCGATGTGGACGACAGCACGATGAGCGGGCTCGGGTGGAGATGGATGCAGAGCGTTAGCTGGGGGAGGAACAAGACCGCTGCGTCGGTGTCGTTGAAGGAGGAGGAGGAGGAGGAGTATGTCGTCAGCAAGGTGTCGCTGCTTCCAGTAGCGAATTCGACGACATCCCACCATACTTCCACTTCCACCTCCGCCGCCCATCGTCCCACAACTCTGGTCAAGACGAGCGGCTTCAACGCGACCACTTCGACCCACGTCAGCAAGCTTCTCTCGAGCGGCAACCTCAAGTCCTACGTCTGGCACTCTCAGTTCCCCTCTTCCTCCTGGAACACTTCGTCCTCAGGTCGCCTCCTCGTCGTCGGTCAGTTCACTTCTCCGAGGTTTCCCATGGACGAGCGAACTCTGACGCATTTCACGTTGTACAGGCGACGTGCACGGCTCCTACACTCCTCTCACATCTCTCCTCGACCGTCTCTCCTTTTCCGCCCACGACACCCTTGTCCACGCCGGCGATCTCGTCGCCAAAAGCCCCCTCAACGCCACTCTCCAGGTCGTCGCTCTGATGAGGGAGATGGGGGCGAAAGGAGTTCGGGGAAACCACGACCAGGGAGCGATAGAGTGGCGAGCGTGGATGGAGGCTTATGGTCCGTTGGTATCAACGGTGAACGCTCAGACGAAGCCGACGAAGGGGGTCAGCGCGGTGAAGGGGGATTTGGAGGCCGCGCTGGCGCAGAGACCTTCGAGACCAGCGAGGCCACCGACGAAAGGGAAGGGAGTGAAGGGAGCAGGTGCGAAAGGTGCGACGAACGCCAAGGGGAGGCCGAAGCAGAAGCCGGGGAAGGGCAAGGCCAAGGACCCCGTGTGGATCGAGTCGTCGGCGGTGTCGGCGGCGCCAGCTGCAGCGACGACCAGCGAAGATCGGGAGATGATGAGGGATCGTGGGAGTCACAAACTTGGTGCGGTCAGTAAGGAGAAGAGGGGGTGGTTTGGGTGGGGCAGTACGTCGACGGCCAACAAGGGCGAGTTGGAGGGTGCGGGCACAGACTCGACGGTGTTGGATGGGGGGATAAGAGAGCAGGAGCCACTAGACGATGCCCTTCTCGATGATTATACGGAGGACTATGAGCTCGATGTGGAGTCGACGGGGACCACTTCGACCGCCCGTTCTTCGACTTCAACCGCCGCGAAAGCAAAGACCACGTCAGCTCTCAACGCTACGCTGACGCACTCGAACGCTTCCACCGCACTCCACACCGGCTTCGCCATCGGAAGCACTCACGCCCTCCCTTCTTCCATGCGACCCTCTCACAACGTCTCCTCTGCGACATCCTCAAAAGACGCGGCTCACGGCGTCGTCCACTCGACACTTTCCTCGAAAGGCGCGCTCGTCGGCGACGGGTGGGAATGGCTCGAGCTATCCAAGTCGGAGGCAAAGGCGCTTGGTGTCGTTATTCCGAAAGGATGGGAGTGGGGAGGAGAGTGGTTCGAGATTGCGAGGCATCTCCCGAGCGAGGACGCAAAGTACTTGCGCGAGCTTCCTCTCACGCTGTGGGTCGAAGAGCTGGGATCATACATTGTTCACGCTGGACTCAGTGCGTTTTTCAAGTGTCCTTGAGCATCTTACCTTCTCACGCTGATGCTCCTCGTTTCTACAGTGCCTTGGGATACCGACGACCTTCCGGAATCCGACCAGCCCACTGAGCTCCCTTCAACCCTCAAATCGACATCCATGACGACTTTCGTGCCTTCCGAATCCGTGTCCGACCTGTTCACCTCTGTCGCCAGCTCGCTCCTCGTCGTTCCCGAGAACACGATGCCGTTCACGCTGCTCAACACTCGTGCTCTCAAGCAGAGCGGAGACGAGTGGGTGCCGACGAAAGGGAAGAAGGGAACGCCATGGTGGAAGCACTACAATGACCGAATGAAGGATTGCGAGACGGAGAAGGTCTGCAAGGAGAACGGCGTCGGTGTGATTTACGGTCACTGGGCTGCGGCCGGGTTGACGATCGCGAAGCAGACGTGAGTCAGTTCGCACCTATTTTTGAAGGCTTGGTAGCTAATCTCAGAAAATAGTCTTGGTCTTGATTCAGCTTGCGCGGTCGGGAACCGTCTCTCGATGGCGCTCTTCAGCCCGTCGTCGCCGAAAGGCGTCAAGCCGTCGTCGCCGCTCTCGACAACGGCCGCATCGACCGGTGTAGGAGCCTACAGAAAACTTTGGGACACCCCTTCCAAGACTTCTAAAGGAACCGCGCTCGACAAGGCCTTCTCGCGACCAAGTTCGGCCGGCAAGCTTCGCGGTCCTCGTGGACCTCGTCGGATGGAGAAGCGGGCGCGAAAGGCGGACAAGGTGGACGTGGAGACTGAGAAGGAAGCAGAGTTGGAGGATATCGAGGACGAGAAGGACATCGAGAAGCAGATGGAGGAGGCGAAGGAGGGTGATGGCGAGTTTGAAGAGGAGAGCGTGACGTGGCGGGGGACGAAGATGTGGATAGTATCGGTTGCTTGCGGGTCAGGCGTTTAAAAATGGTTTTTTTTGAGATGCTCCTTGTCTGTATCTCTAGACGTTTTGTTGGATTGTCACTTGCTTTGCGCTCTTGTCGGTTGAGGCTACGTGGCGCGATTTTCTTTGGCCCCAGGGAGCTGCGTGAGGGTCGGGAGGCGGTGCTTGCGTGCACCGGCCCTCCTGAAGGGTCTTTTTTTTTTTCTTTCTTCTGAGCGACATTTGTCACGATTCAACATTCTGGATGCTGTCTCGGCCTCTCGTCTGGGCGGTTGGTTGATCGCCCTGTCCCGCAGCGTGCGAAGGTTCCTGACTGACCCCTTCAAAGTCTCCCGAGCGCTCCCCATCGGCGACGCCAACCTTCGATTCCTGCTTGCGCCATACCGACCTTCGATTCCGCTCCCTTCTACTGCTACTCACATTTTTCCTCCCACCCTCTGCTCGTCTCGCTTCGTCGACAGCGTAGGTCGTGGCTGCGGTGTGGTGTGCGTTGATTGCCGCCCGTTCGGACGCGACTTTCTCCCGAGATGAGCCATAGCCGTGGCGCCTACGCGCCCTTGAGCCTCCACTCGCCGTCCATCGACAACGACGACCTCATCGTCTACCCTCCCAAACGCCTCGCTACCAGCTCCCGGCGGCGGTGGACGACGTACCTCCTCCTCGCCGTTGCGCTCGGCTTTGTCGTCGAGAGCGCGAGGTTCGCATACAGGAACGACGCCGCCGTCACGGCGTCCAACTGGTGGAAGGACAAGCAGCTCTTTGGCGCCACGAGTGATGCTTCCACCGGCGTAGCGGGGACCGTCAACGAGGCTGCATCTACTCTCCACTCCCATCCAGGCGCGGAACGTCCGGCCATGATGGATCATACCCAACACGATGCGTCCGACTCATCCACCGAGAACGCCGGTATAGCCCCCAGCGTCTCCACTGTCGATGTGGAAGAGCCCAGCGTCGACCCAGCCCTTGCTGAGCAGCCCATCGCGAAGCCAGCGACGGAGTCGGCTCCTTCGTCGGAGTCCAGGGCTCGGGTTGTGCACCCCATCCCTCGACCACCACCTCCTCCCACCTCGCCTCCGACTCGGTACCTTGCCTACGAGAGCCACTCTGGCTTCCACAACCGTGCGTCCCTGTGCTTTCCGCGTTCGTGTGGTGTGGTGTGGTTGCAGCGCGGTGTGGGTTTATTTAGGACGACTGGAGCTAATTCCCTATTTGTGTCGCAGAACGAGTCGCACTGGCCAACGCCATGGTCCTAGCACACATCCTCGACCGTACCCTCCTCGTCCCTCCAGCCCGTCTTGGTCGTCCTCAAGGCTGGGGTCCCGCTCCAGGTCTCCAGGACCAGCTCACCGCCGACGAGCTGTGCAAGATCGAGGTCGACGACTCGGTCGAGAGGAACTGCACCGCGAACGACTGGACCTACGTCGGCTGGGAGTTTCTCATTCGTCCGGAAGTCCTCACCAAGGTCCCTATCGTCGACCGCTGGAACTCGTCGCAGGCGTGGTTCGAGACGCCGCGCGAGCAAGGCGGCCTTGGCGTCACACCTGGCTCTGTCAAAACGTTTGACGATCCCCAGCGTCGGAGTATCAAGTTCTTCGATCAGAGGAACACGAGGACCAGCTTGGCTCGGTGGGGGGAGCGCATCGATCTCGAGGATTTGATCGAGGGCGGCGACAAGGACATCGAGGTGCTGCACTTCGGGTCGCTCTTCTCCGGGAGCAGACTCAGTTTGCGCACGGAGGAGAACAGAAAGTTCCTCAAGAGCGTCGAGTGGGGGTTCGTACTGGGCCATCCCGAGACGGATCGGATCGGCAACCTCGTCGCTTCGAGGCTGGGCAAGTACAACGGAGTGCACCTACGTGTGGGCGACGCCTTTTTCAAGGTGCGCCCATTGCTTTTTCTTTGAGTACCGTCTCAGCTTTCTCTCTTTCTAATTTCATTTGCATGTAGACTCAGGCAAGAGACAACATGAAGCACGTATACGAGCAATTCTGTCTCGCCTTGGGCTTTGAGTCCGCGCAAGTCGACGCGCTGTTCGCGGACGCCGTAGCTGCAGGCCCAACGGAGCCAGAACCGACTCACCACCGACGCCCACCAGCCAAGAGCAAGTCAAAAGCCAAGGAAGGAGTCGCATCTCAGGAGGAGTCGCCCAAGGTCAACCCGCCCGTTGAGAAGCCCGCGCCGCCAGCCATGGACCCTGCTTCAGCTGAGCCTCCGACAGAACCTTCGCCGTCCGACCCTCTCGAGGACCCCTCCGCAGGCGCCCCCGCCAACGATTCTCCATCAATCGACTCTGCCACTCCTGCGGACTCTCCCCCGCCAGTCGCCGGCGCGGACCGGGCACCGCCCCCTCCTGCCGACGATGTCGCTTCCACGTCCGAAGTTGCACCGTTGGAGCCGGCGCCTCCATCAGCACCTGCTCCACCTACCTCTGACGACTCGGCGGATGCTTCCTCGCCGGCCGATCCCCTCCCAGCGGCAACCACGCCGGACCCTCTCGACAACGACGTGCCGACCCCAGAGATCGCCTCCGCTCCAGCACCAGCGCCCCCAACAGCGCCAGCACCTCCATCCGAGCCGGCACCGCCTTCTCAACCAGTTCCTGCTCTCGCTCAAGAGGCACCAGCACCCCATCTCGGAGATTTTGACGATCGCGCTCGAAGATTCAGTCGCCGCCAGCGCCGTTCGTTCGACCTCCACGCTCGCGCCGACCCAGCATCAGCGGCCCCATCGAACGAGCTCTCCCTCATCTGCCGAGGCACGCTTCACACCGAGCCCCACCTCCTCGCCCTCAACACACCTCTCTACATCGCGACCGACTCCGTCGCGCCACGAGAAGACCCCCTGCTCGCCCACTTCTTCTACACGTGGCCTTGTGCGTTCACGTTGAGCGATTTCCCAGAGGCCGTGCAGGAGGAGTTGGTGAGCGATTGGGATGGATCCCGTGTGGATCCGTATTTGGTGCCGTTCATTGATGCGAGTATTGCCGCGAAGGGAGAGATCACGATGGGCAGTGAGTGGCCTTTCTTTTCGGTTGTGAGTGTGGGAAAGGGGGAGAGAGCTGACTTCGAAACGACAATCTTAGCGCCGAGATCAACGTTTAGTGCCTATGCGGCAGGGATCTTGCATTCGACTTATGCGGCGGAGAAGATGGGTGTCCCGGTGGAGCCAGTCGTGATTCACGAGGTCGAGGTCGACGACGAGTGAGCCTCAGCCTTTGCCCTCAAACTCCTGTTCTGATTATTTACCTAATTCATACAGGCTAGGATTCCGATAAGAGGGTTTTGTGGCATCCAGACGTGGGAAGTTTGTTGTATCAGTACTGATTATGGGCAACCGGAACGTGCGGTGCTATTCCTCCAAGACTTCCGAGACTTGATGAGAGAAGGAAGAACTCTATTAAATGCGTGCTCGGAAGCAATAATACCAACAACAAAGGATTACTTAAACAGCCTTAATCACCCTCCTCAGCACGTCCTCGACCCTCTCGTTATCCCTCACCCTCTCCTCCTTCAGCGCTACCACATCACTCCCCCAGAACGTGCTCTTCTCCTTCTCGACAGCCCTCAGCCTCAACCTATGTCCGACCACACTCGTGACCATCGCCAGCACGTCCGCCGGCAACACGAGAGGAACCGGGACGTCGGGTGCCAATTTGCTGGGCTGCGGTTTGGAGAGGACGACCCAGAGACGTGTGAACAGCTCGAGCTCCCTCGTCGTCACGGCTGTGAGCATGCGGGATTCGAGCAGAGGGTGGTGGCGGAGAGTAGAGATGAGGTCGGCCATGTAGGTTACGAGGGGTGGGGAAAGGTGGAGTTTTTTGGCGGCGGTGAGGAGCTGGCTGGTGTAGACTAGGAGAGAGGCGGGTTCCGGAACCAGGTGGAGAGGAA
The DNA here is from genome assembly GCA_024364755.1 of Pseudohyphozyma bogoriensis. Lineage (NCBI taxonomy): Eukaryota > Fungi > Basidiomycota > Microbotryomycetes > Chrysozymaceae > Pseudohyphozyma > Pseudohyphozyma bogoriensis. The sequence continues at coordinate 247,902 of JALBUQ010000004.1, forward strand.
AGGTCGATAAGGACGAAGTATGCGTGAGGGTATGTGAGAGCGAAAAGTGATCCATCTGGAGAAGGGGAACATTGTGGTACGTTCCGGCTGTCAGCAGAGCACCACGTGGAACCAGTAAAAAATCTAAAGCGTACAAGATGCCGCGATGAGCCACCCCAAGCGCCGTCATGCTTCTCTCCTTCCCCTCTCTCATCCTCTTCCATCACGATCGCAACCACAAAGAACCGCGCCGGGAGGTTGTAGCTCCCCTCCCACAACTCCTTGTCGACGCCCGTCCGTCTCGTCGCCATCGAGGACGCCGTATCGTCCATCTTGGGCGCTCTCGCCGCTGTCGAAAAAGATACCCTCTTTTCTCTCAGCACGTCCAACAATGCCTGCTGCACGCTCGGTCGAGACTTTTCGATGCGCTCGAGGATGAGCACCTCGGGGAGCTGGCGGGTGACGGGTATCGTCGCGTTCTGAGGCCGGTATATCTCTGCTGAGAGACGTCGGACGGAGGCGAGGGGTGGAGTCCGACGAGCGTTCGTGTTGGGTAATGGGGCGGATCTTGAGTGATTAGTGGGGGAGGTTGGGGAGGCCGGACTGCGCTGGAGTTTGGGGATGGAGTTGGTCGAGGTGGGGACGGATGGCGGTTGCGAGAGGGAGAAGGAGACGGGAGTGGGAGCTCCTCGTGTTGACAGGGACCTGACTGACGGCGGCTTCTTCCCACCGGCACCTGCAACGCCGTTCTCGATGAACCCGCTCTTCGGAACACTCAACAGAGGCGGGGTCTTTGAGCCCGTCGTCAATCCCGAGTCTCTTCTCGCCGGTGGACCATACCGTCGCTGCGTTGACCTTCTACGCTCTGGAGAGGGTTGTCGAGGCGAGACGGGTCGGTTGGGGTAGAGGTCCTCGCCGGCGGACGAGTCGTCGTACGGAGCTGGGTCGACCGAGAGCGGGATGCCTAGCAGTCCACGGGGACGCGTCGGAGAAGGTTGTGCGATCTGAAGAGTGGAGTGAATAGATGTTAGCTATCCTCCAAAAAGTGCTCCGACAAGAAACGCTCACGGTTGGGACGCGGAGATCAGCAGGCGGTTGGGCTGGGGAGGTGAATGCGCGCCTCGGCGCGCGGTCGTTCTTGCGCTGGGGGACGAGTGCGGCCGAACTGAGGGGCGAGTCTAGTGGTGGGAGGAAGATGGACTTGAGGAACGACGAGGACGAAAGCCTGGTCGTGCACGCGACGCGGTGGGTCGACAGCGCCCAGATGGAGGCGCATAGCCATGCGACCTGGGCGGCCAGGCGGTGTACCATCGCGCTCCGTTCGGCTGGCGAGAGGAACGAGTCTGGCCGTATTCTGAGCACAATGTTCTTGTGGCCGGCGTAGACGGTGAGCAGCAGCTGGAGCACGACGCGGTCGTCGAACTCGACGCCGCGTTCGAGGTGCGCGTGCAGGTGCTCCAGCGTCGCCGACAGCGGGTGAGCCAGCAGCTCGTCGGCCTGCAGAGGGTCGTCCTTGGCTTCGTCGTCGTCCATCGTCCCCCGTTGGCGTCGTTCGTCGTCGTCGTCGTCGTCCGCGTGGCGAATCTGAATCTGATCCGCGTCCGTCGCTCCTGACCAAAACAAACCGTGCCCGAGCGAGGTCGAGCCCCGATCTCGGGAGCTGACGTGGTGGCTACACCTCGTCCACGTCTCCGCTCCTCAAGAACAATCGAACAGTGGACATTCCGCAACCCCGAGCCTTTCGGAGTGGACAGCGGAGACCGGTGGAGCGCTATGACCACGTGTTCCGCCGTTGTCAAGCAGCGCATCACGACAAGTGTCCGTACATGGCTAGAAACGTCGACTTCCTTGGCCGATGCTGTTCGCAGCACACTTGATACACTTCCCCGCGAGCGGTCGCCGTTCCCACATCGCCGGACACCGGGGCGATCCGTTCACAACTCGCTGTTTCTTTCTCATCACGACTCCTGGTGCCCGAGACTCCCTCTCTCTTTCTTCTACCACTTCTTGCATTTCCATTTCTTTCCTCTGTTTCTTCATCTTCCAATTCAACCCTCATCTGCGATGAGTTACTTCCTTCTGCTCCTCGGCATCGACGCCTTGCTCCCCTCCGTCCTCGGAGCCGCTGCAACCCACTGCGACGCCACTTCTTTTGTTCCTACCTTCCCTTCCGATGCCCTTTCTGTTCCCGCTGGCGACACTCCCAACTTCGTAGCGGTCGGACGCGGTGTCCAGGTGCGCCCACTCTTCTTCGAAAACTTTTTGACGGAGACCGTAAACTCACGATTCCGCGATAGAACTACACCTGCTCTAACGCCACCTGGACCAGTATTGGCGCCGTTGCTAGCCTCTATGATGTCTCCTGTGAGTGTTTTGAGACCCGGGAAATGGCCGGATCAGTGTCCACGCTGACACGTGTGGCACTTGCCTGGATCCAGGCTACGACTCGTCGACCTACGCCGATCTCGTCACCTCCGCTCTTTCCATTCCAACTTCCACCACCAAGCGTAGCGAGCGCCACCTCTTTGCTCCCCGTTTTGGACCTCAGGGCAACAATCACCGCTCCTCGCCTCCCCCCAACTCGCACCACGGAGGTCAACCGTCCGGCACCGCCAACAGCACCACGGCCGCCGCCGCCACCACCACTCCCACGACCACCACCAACGTCCTCGACCCTTCCGCCCTCCTAGGTCTCCACACCTTCGTCACCGTCAACGGGACCCTCACTCCCAAATTCGACTTCACCGCTTCCCAACACGATGCATCGGCTTACGTCCTCGCGACGAAGACGGCGACAGTCAACAGTCCTGATAACTCGACTAGTGATGTCGCTTGGTTGCAGTTGACTGCTGAAGAGGGGAGTTTGGCTAGTACTGTGTTCAGGATTGACACTGCGGGTGGACAGCCGCCTTCGTCTGTGAGTTGTGGTCTTTGAAAGCTAAGGTTCAGGGAGGAGAGGACTGACGTGGGGTTCTGTCCTCGCAGTGTGCTGTCGAAGGGGACCAGCTCTCGGTCCAGTATGCTGTGAGTTTTATTGCAGTTTCTCAGTGTAGCTTTTTGTATGCTGACGGACTCACTTGTCGAAATCCAGGCGCTCTACGTCTTTGAGTCCAGCGGAAGTCAGTGAAGCCGCCGCCCCAAAGTTTCACTTTGGGAGAGATGAAAGCGATATATCACTACTACACGTCTTTGTGGAGGCGTACATGCTCTGATCTGTTCTAAAGGTTGACTGGTCAACCCTCATTTGCAACACATGAGCATTTGCGCACAGCTTGGCCACCTGGCTCTAAGCGAGAAACGAAAAAAAAACAAGGTGTTCGCATTCACAATCAGAATCAAAGCAGCGGAGGACCAAGTTCATTCAAGACCTCCTTCTCACAAACCTGATCCCAAGCCCAGTGGGCGTAAGCGTCAGAGCGTGATAGGCCTACATGCACAAACTCTCGTCAGCGTGCTCCTCCACTATCTTCAAAGAACCCCAACGTACCTTGAGAACGCGATGAAGGTGACCTTCCTTTGACTCCCCCTCTCTCCTCTTATACTCCTCCATCAGAGACGGCAAGAGCTCAACCTGATACTGCAACACAATTTTCGCGAGCACCGCCGCACCTTCGACGAGCGCGAACGTCTTCCCCGGACACCTTCTCGGCCCAGTGAAGAACGGCATGAACGCCTCGCGGTCCCATTTGGCGTCTCCCTTGTCGAGGAAACGAGATGGGATGAATGTGCCGGGGTCGGGGTAGATGGACGGGTTGTAATGGTTGGCAACGATGTCGGAGACGACAAACGTTCCTTGCTCCACGACGATCTGCTTCGGTGCCCATGAGCCGTCGCGTTGGCGTGTATGAATGGTGAGGGAGGTGTTGGTGACGCATCGCCTGCCGATGACGACCCCGGGTGGGAACATGCGGAGCGTCTCGTTGAACGTGGCCAGCGCCCATTTCTGCAGCGGGGTCGTTCAGCAGACGACTACGAATGCGAGGGAAGGAAGAAGCACTCACTAAATCTCGGTAGCAGGTATAAGGAGGGCTCTCTGCGCCAGCAAAGACCTGAATCGCCTCGTTGAGAATTGGCGTCTGGTGTTCGGGGAAGAGCGCGAGCATCATCAGGGCAGCGGCGAGAGTGTGGCCCGACGTTTCGTGACCTAATAAAAAACCAGGATCAGCGCTAGATCAGTCTTTCTGGGCTCTTCCTGGCTCACCCGCAACAAGCATCAATCCCGAGTCCGCCACAATCTCTTGGTTCGACAAGCGCGCACTCTCGGTCTCAGCGTTGGAGGCCTGAACCAAGTTCGCAAACAAGTCGTTCAGCTCCTCGCCGCTGTCGATGGACGTCTCTCGCTGTTGAATCATCTCCTTGACCTCTGCAAGACCCTAGCTTCAGCTGGATATGACTTATGCCTGGAGAGAAAGGCGGGAGCTTACGCGACTCAAACTCGGCTCGCTCTTCGACCACGTGGTGCAGTGGCGAGAATGGAAGCTGGTAAACCCACTGCAGCATCGAGGGTGAATGGAGCTGGAGATGCACGACTCGAGGAACTTACTTTGGGGAGGAGGAAGTCGAGTAAAAGGCTGTTCAAGACTGCTTGGACCGCGTCTGGGAACGAGGGTCTCTCCTTGGAAGAAGCGCCACGGGTCGACGTCGACATGCCCGGGGAGCGCCACGACAGGTCCTTGTTGAAGCCCGCTCGACAGATGACCTGTGCAGCAGACGTAAGTTAGCTTCAGTAAGAAGGAGTGAGATCTAGCTCACCATAAAAGACAGGAACTTGGACTTGGAGACGGCCTCCTTTTCGTCAAACGCGTCGTCCACTGCCGCTTCGTCCATGACTGCGAACCACTCATCGCACGACTTGATCGTTTCGTCCCAGACCATCTCGTTGTTCTTCTCGTTGAAAGCTGGGCTGAACATTCCACCTTCTGGTCAGTGTGTGTGGGTCCAGCCCGCCTCGAGTGAGCCACGCACGCGACGACTTTGCGGTGTCGCCTCCATTCAGGACCGGTTCCTTGACTCGCGAACAGGTTGGGTCCGAATGGCGACAGGAGACTAGAGAGTAGCTCAGTCAGACATTCATTATGAATGCTGTAGTGAAGCTGGACTGACTCGTACAACTCCATCGGCTTCTGGAAAGTGTCGGGCTTGGAGCCAATCTCACGGATAGCGACCGCATCGCAAACCGCCAAACACGGTGCATCGAACGGCGAGACGCAGTAGTACGCCGTACTTCCAAACCTTTCGTAACCTGATCATCGCACGAACGTCAGCTCACCCTCGCCAACAGCGCCTCGGATGTACCGCGGTCCTCCACGCACGCTCAAACTTCAACCCCCAGACGATCTTCTCGCTCAGTCGGATGACTGGTGAAAGTAGTGGCTCCATGATCGGGAACGACGGGCCGAGCGAGAAGATACGAGGCAACGCGCTGGCATCGTGTCGGGGACGAGAGGGGTTAGCGCCACTGGGGCTCCTTTCACCGGGACGAAAGGGCAGCGACGCACGTCGTCCTGCGAAGCGCTCGAACGAATGTGAAGAGTTTTGAGACTAGCCATACCACGACCACACTGGCGAGCACGGCTGAAGGCGTGGGCGACATCCTGGTGGTGTCCGCGCGAGGAGGTGCGACGAGTACAGAGGCAAGAAACGGCGCGACATGGAGCGCGGACTGCAGGGGGGGCCGAGGAACGGAGGAATGCGAAGTTTTCAACGTTTGAAAAGAGCTCAAAGCGAGCTCGAGAAGAAACGCAGACGTTTTTCACGTAGGAATGTCTTTGCTGAGGCCCAAGCCTTGCCTTTACAGCTGAGGTTGGAGGGGCCACGTCACGCCAGCTATTCATGCCACACTCTACTTTCTGCTAAGATCACCTACAACAGCTCTACGCTCTCTTCACAAATCTAACACCCAACCCATTCGGCGTCAAGGTCAAAGCATGATGTGCCTGCAGTAGCACAGCGTCAGTTCACACAATGATTAACCTTCGAACCCGAGCAGACTCCCGCTCACCTTGAAAATCCGATGAATATGCACCTGCTTCGACTCCCCCTCCCTCCGTTTATACTCCTCCACAAGACTCGGCAGCACCTTCACCTCGTACCTCGACACAATCTTCGCCAGCACCGCCGCTCCTTCAACCGCCGCAAACGACCTCCCAATGCATCCTCTCGGTCCAGTGAAGAAGGGCAGGAACGCATCACGATCCCACTTGCAACTCTCATCGTCATCCACGAACCTCGAAGGTCGGAAAGTCGAGGGGTCGTCGTATACCGAGGGGTTGAAGTGATTCGCCACAATGTCGCCTCGGACGTCGATCCCAGCTGGCACGACGAGTTGTTGCGGTGCCCACGTTCCGTCAGGTTGGCGGGTGTGGTAGGTGAGAGTGGTGTCTGCTTTGCAAACTCGAGGCATGGAGCAGCCGGGCGGGAACATTCTGAGCGCCTCGTTGAACGTCGCGGTGGCCCAATTCTGCGGCCACGTCAATCAGCTCTCGGCTACCCGAAGGAAAGAGTGGAGTGCATTACTAGGCTCTGGTGGCTGGAGTATGGGGAAGTCTCTGATCCAGAGAGAAGCTCCAAGGCCTCTTGAAGTATGGGCAGCTGATGCTCAGGAAAGAGGGCGAGCATGAGGAGAGCAGCCGCCAAAGTGTGTCCAGTCGTCTCGTGACCTATGCGCACAGGTCAGAAGCTGGACCACTACCTAACCGAAGAGAAAGCAGTGCTCACCAGCCACCAGCATCACATAGCAGTCCGAAAGCAGCTCTCGATCTGAGAGCGCAGCGGGTCCCGATTCCGCCCCGCTTGCTCGCACGAGGTTGGCGAAGAGGTCATGAAACTCTTCCCCCCTCTCGAGTGAGGCTTTCCGTTCGTTGATCATGTCACCCATTACTATACAGTATAGATCCTATGTCAGTCTTGGTCTGGAAGGAGAATCTGTGGGCACTCACTGGTCTCAAACTCATTGTGTACGGTATCCACGTGTCGAAGGCTTTTGATTGGGAGGCGGTAGGACCACTGAAGACGTCGAAATCAGGAACTATATCTCATCGATAAGCTCGGAAAATCTTACCTTAGGAAGGATGAACCTCAGGATCAAGCTATCCATCACCTCTTGCAGCACTTCTGGGAACGAGCGCTTCTCTGTTGACTTGGCCGGCCTAGTCGACATGGGGACGGACTTGCCAAAGCCAGCACGACATATGATCTGGGAAATAAGCTTCAGCAACTGCAAGCTTACCTTGTTGAACCATTCTACGTACACTGAGCGTGATCATCATCGTTTTAGACAAGACATCAGGCTCGTCCACAATGCCGTCTGCTGCACTCGCGGCGTCCATCTGAGCGAACCACTCGTCGCACGCCTTGAGGGACTCTTCCCAGACGAGCGCGTTGTTCTTTTCGCTGAAGGCTGGTCTGGATATCCGACAGAATCAGTTCATCCTGCAGACCTGCTTCTTGAGAACGTGACGTGGCTCACCCAACTACTTTCCGATGGCGCTTGCACTCCGCTCCCGTCCCTTGGGCCGTCATGATGTTCGGTCCAAATGCCGACAGGGCCCTATTTTTTCTCCATCAGTACGCAACTTCAGCACTCAACCAACCCCACAACTGACCCATAAATCTCCATCGGTTTCTGAAACACATCCGGCTTCGCCCCAATCTCTCTCAACGCGCCCACACCACACACCATCAGACACGGCACCCCGAACGGCGAGACACAGTACCAAGCCGTACTACCCAGCTCGTCGTACCCTGTTCACCCCACCGCAAACCCTCATCAGCCAATCAAATACGCACATAATCCAAAGCCAAAGTCCTCGGCGTTTAGTGAACGCACGCTGGAACTTGGTCTTCCACCCCGACTCTTCTGTTACGCGACATATTGGCCAGAGTAGAGGATCTAGCAATGGGTAGGCTGGGCCAAGTGATAGGATCCGTGGGACGCCGCTGAGGGAGGCAGGGTGAGGATCAGCGACCGAGGTCCGTGGATCTGAGCTCGAGGAGGCGGAAGGACGAACGCCGTAAGTCGGAGATAGTGGATGAAGTTGAGGAGCTTGGAGATTAGGTATAGTGATAGAAGGGCGGTGGAGACGGTCAGGACCGTGAACGGCATCGCTCGCTCGAGGTTGGCGGGAGCGTGAGCGTGCATGGTCGCGCCGGCCGGCGCAGAAACGCGGGGGGTGCTAGCGGCTGCTCGTCATGGGTACCGCAAAACATTCATTGCGATGGACAGTGTGTCAGGTAGATGAGGATGCTTGCAGATGCTTGGTCATCCCTGAGCAAGGGGCTGCCAGTCGTCTTTTGGGATCTGCATGTCTGAGATTCGCGGCACACGTGTCGGTTGCTGACAAGTCTCTCCAGGAGAAGTGGAGCGAAAGACCACGGTAATGGTCGCTTGTCACGCGTTAAACATTTCCATGCATAATGTGCTGATGTACAGCGTGTCGTTGCATTTCTCAAGACGTCCGCCGCCGCCGCTCCTCACACTCCCAGAAGCTGCGCCAGCTCTTCCCAACCCTTGACCACCGTTCCAGCTTTATCACCACTTGCCCCACCTCCACCAACCACGATAAACTCTCTCACAAAGTTCCCCGTGCCCTCCTTCAACTTTGCCGTATCCACCTCAACCATCTCCTCCCCATCCTCAATCGGCAACTCCTCGCCCTCCACGCCCCTTTCTACCTTCACCAAGATTCCTCCCACCACACGGGCGAGGTGAGTTAAACCTTCGGCGGTCTCGTGGAAGAGGATTCGGTGGGGGTCGAAAGACGTGGCGCGGTATTGTGGTGGAGAGGGGAAAGAGGATTTGGTGGGGAAGATGAGGTGCAGCTCGTAGTCGTCGGATATCCTTGATATCAACCATGTCGGTGGTAACTATAGTGCAACTTTAGTTAAAAGGCCAGACCGTCAAGAGCAGAGCGATTGGACGAACGACGGGAGTGGCAAGGCTGAGCGGCGGTTTCGGGCCATTCCTCCGCTTGACCCTCTCGGTTGGTGCTGAAGCAGACTCCTGCTCCTAATATCTTTCGTGTCAGCAAAGCCAACCCGAGGCGGAAGAAGAGCGAGGCGACGTACAGTAGCCGGAGTTGCGTCTCGGAGCGCGTACCACGCCCACACACCGCCAGCGATGATGGTCGTTGCGGCTGTCGCTGCTAGCCAGAGTGGTGCGGTACTGTCCCTCAATCTCCGTCTTGGCGGCATCGTGTCGAGAAAGTGTGGGGAGAGAGCGGCGGGCGGGCGGGGAGGATCAGTGGAGGCGCGGCGGCAGCGGCGGGGAGTTGAGCGGCGAGGAAAGAGGTGACGGTGGCGAGTAATTCAGATTATTTTCGAGTGAAGTTCACTGATGTGATTCTGAGAAACTAAAAAGCGGAATATGACAGAGTTGAGTCACGCTTAGCTGGTGCAGGATGCGGGCGGAGGCCAAGCCGGGGCGGCTTCGACTTGAACAGAAATTTGGGCGGGAGGTTGACCTTCGACCGCATCGCCGACGAGGCTCGCCGAACCGACAAACTGGGCGCCAACGGATCTACGGAAGCTGGAGGAGGTGCTGGTGGTGGCTCGGGAGGAGCAAGGGGCAAGGGCAAGGGGCCGGCGAGGCCAGAGGATCACTACGAAGGTTTGTTTGTGTGCGTCGCTCGTGGGCTGCCGGCGGGAGAACTGATCACAACTCGCTGTGTAGTGCTTGGAGTATCGTTTGATGCTACTTCAGATGAGATTAAGAAAGCGTACGTCGCTTTTCGTCTCTCTGGCTCGCTTGTGGCTTGTGGCGAGCTTGCGGATGGAGAGCGTCGCAGAGGAAGCTGACTGTTGTTCGCTTTATACAGGTTTCGAAAGGCTGCACTCAAGCACCATCCAGACAAGAACCCAGACGATGTCGAAGGCGCCACCCAGCGGTTCGCCAAACTCCAGGCGGCGTACGAGGTCCTGAGCGACGAGCAGGAGAGGGCGTGGTACGACGACCACCGCGACGACATCTTGTCTGGAGGGGCTGCCAGTGCGTTCTCAATGCTACTCAGTACATATCAAATATTTGTACTTACCTTTCTTGCGACAGCCAACGAGGAGGAAGCTGCTTACTTTGACTCGATACGACGAGGAGGGAAGCCGCCTCGACCACGAGCCATGGGACGCGGCGTAACAACCGAGCAGCTCATGAAGTTCTTCACAAGCACCGCCTGGGGAGCGATGGACGATTCTCCCACCGTGAGCCTCCTTCCTCCCCTCCCTCGTGTCTCTCAGATCTCACGCTCGCCACGCGTCGCAGGGGTTCTACTCGACTTTCCGAACGCTCTTCACCCTCCTCGCGTCCGAAGAATCGGCCGCCGGCTCACCACATCAATACCCCGACTTTGGCACCAAGGACTCTCCATACATCTCTACGCCCGCCAAGCCGACCGACATCCGACAGTTCTATAGCTCGTGGCTCAACTTTGCCACTGAGAAGGACTTTAGCTGGAAGGACATGTATCGCCCCGAGGAGGGGATGGATCGCAGGATGAAGAGGTTGATTGAGAAGGAAAACTTGAGGGAACGTGGAACGGGCAAAAGGGAATACAACGAATGCGTTCGGGTGCGTGTCCTTGCTTCTCATTCGGAGCTGTTGACGTGTCGCTGACGAGTCACGCGACAGAGCCTCGTTCTCTACGTCCGCAAGCGAGACCTTCGATACACCATGTCGCAATCCTCTCTCGACCCCGAAGCATACCGAGCAGCCGAAGCTGCACGACTCAAAGCTGAGCTGTTACTCGCGGCGCAGGAACGCGCAAAGGAGCGAGAGATCGAGGCGGCCAACTACAAGGCACAGGAGTGGCAGAGCGTAAGCGCCGACGCGGTGAAGGATTGGGACGAAAGGAGTGGGAGTGATGAAGATGAGGAGGTGGATGAGGAGGAGCAGTGGTGTGTCGCGTGTAACAAGGGGTTTAGGAGTGGAGGTGCTTGGGAGAACCACGAGCGGAGTCGGAAGCACGTCAAGAACATCGAGAAGTGCGTCGTGTTCACTACTCTTACCTCTATTGCCCTCTAAGCTGACTTTTGTCATTAGGTTGGTGAGAGAGATGCGACTTGAGGATGAAGAGTTGGGCCTCAACGCCGACCCTCTCGACGACGACGAACCCTCTCCTTTACCGACCGCTTCCACCTCTCGCTCGACCTCACCAGCACCTTCCGACCCCGATGCCGACGAAGAGGTTATCAAGAACCTCGCAAAAGATCTCTCGTCATTTAAAGTCGACCAATCCCACTCCCCAGCCGCCGACGATCAAGACGAGGAAAGCGACTCACCTCAGCCGACGTCGAGAAAAGCCAAGACGAAGGCGAAGGGCAAGAAGGCGAAAGCTGGGTTAGAAGAGCGGTTCGGAGCAGAATCAAGGGACGCGGAGGAGGCCTTGTTCTTGAATGCTGTTGGGATGAAGAGGAGGGGAAAGCGAGGGAAGGGCAAGGCCAGGGGGTTCGACGAGGACGACTTTGCGCCGCCGACGTTGACGCCTAAAGATGAGGGAGCGGAGGAGGCGGAGGAAGACTTCGGTGGGCAGATGAAAGCGAAGAAGAGTCGCAGGGCTAAGGGGAAGGGTAAAGGGTCGGGTGCGTCGACGCCTGTGCCGGAGGAGGAGGGTGGGGAAGAGGGCGACGCAGAGCGGGCAGGCACGCCGCTCAAGACGGTAGAGAACGCGGCTGGGGAGGACGAGGATGCGGAGGTGGAGATGAGTAAGAAGGACAAACGGAGGGCTAAGGAAGCAGCAAAGAAGGCTCAGGCCGCCGGTGACCCAGATCTCGTAAGTGCCGCCGAGCGTCGCTGTCGTTTCTAAGCTGACACGTGTCGGTTTTGCAGACCTGCAACGTTTGCTCGACTGCGTTCCGTAAGCCATCGTTTTGACTTATTTCTATCAAGTTCTCTCACTGACATGGCGCATCAGAGTCACGGTCGAAACTCTTTACGCATATCAAGGAAACTGGTCATGCGTTGGCCGAGCCAACCGATGGTGGAGGTCGAGGGGGCAGCAAGAAGAAGGGCAAGAGATAGAACCGAAAGCAATATATGTCTATCGTCTAGATAATGGTACAACCTTATGCATCCTCCTTCTCCTTCTCGATATCCTTCGCCGCCTGCTCCTGAGAGGTGACCGCTGTCGCCGATTCGACGTCCTCCCTCCCTGCTTCCACTTCCGGCGCCTTCTGCTTCCGCAACGTGTAGTCTCCGCCCCATCCGAACCACGACTTCTTTGTGTGCGGACCTCGAGCGAGTAAGACTAGCACGGCACCGAACGCCATGGCTGTCGACGCTCCGTAGCACGCTCGCCAGCCGTACTCCAGGTAGATCTTGGAGAAGCCGGACGAGCCTGTAGTCTGGCCGAGGAAGACAAACATCATATCTGTGTGGCTCAAACGGTCAGTCCGGGCTCATGAAAAGGTTGACATGACGTACAACCGGCGTTCAGACGGCCCTTCGCCAGAGGATCAATGCTGGTCGCAGGCCCACTGTCAGAAATGATCGGGCTAAGCCAGGGTCAGAAGAAAGCCCACGTGTAGATTCGCGTCTGGTTCGAAATCTGGCCTGTCTGAACGGCCACGTCCACCACTGCAAAGGTATTTGGTCAGTGTTCTGCCAAATGAAGAGGACTGCAAGCACTCACGAAAGCAGACCACAATCACAGGACCCAAGCTAAGTGCCGCCCCGCCTGTAGCGATGGCCGCGGTGCACATCTGAAGTACGACGCCCAGCATCGTTACGTTCCAGGGCAGGATTCGGTCGCAAAGCTTGCCGACGAATGGAGCTACGACGATGCTCCCGATTCCGCAGAGGCCGAAGAGTCCGATATCGAAGGTGTTGTAGTGAAAGGGCGCAGCGGAGAGCAGGAACGTCAATGTTGTCCCTGTAAATGAGAGGTTAGATGAGATGACATGTTGAGCGAACGTAAAAGACGCGTACACCATCCAACAAAGACGATCGAGGTCAGGTAACCCACCAAGCAACATTGAATCAAGAGGGGCTCTGTCAACAGGAGCACAACCATGCTGAATGATTGTAGTCCAAATCAGTATAATGGTCTTTGAGTAGCAAGAAGCTAGCTGTTACCTTCGAAGCAACTGGAAGTAGTTCATGTTACTGTTCTTAACGGGGTATTGAGGGATCGTCCAGAACATGAGGATCACGAGGAAGAACTGGAGGGCCGCTGCCATGTAGAAGACGTTCTTGAAGCTACTCCAGCGAGCAATGATGCCGGATACAACCCTGTGAAGACGCCACATCAGCTGGTTGGCCAATCCTTCGAGAGGCGGACGCACCTTCCGAAGAGCAGACCCGTGAGCAGACCGCTCACGACCACCGATAAATACGACGATCGGCGATGAGCTGGTGCGAGATCAGCGGCAAGCGGGATCATGACTTGAGGTGCGACCTGTAGAAGGGTGCCGAGAAGGTCAGACAACTACTCCACGTGTTCGAATGAGGTCGACTCACCGTAAAAAGCCCAACGAGAAAAGCCAACGCCTCGAATCCCGCCAAAGTTGGCGTCAAAGCCAATCCTAATGACAAAGCTGCCGTGAGGAAGACCAGGAGGAGGAGGAATGGGCGCCTGGGGACGAAATCGGCGAGTGGGGTGATGAAGACGAGGCCGACGCAGTAGCCGGCTTGCGACAGGGACGGAACTTTGGTGATTACGTCGTACTCCACATTGAAGTATTCACTCATTTGGACGAGAATTGGCTGCACGTAGTAGATGCTGAACATTACGCGATCAGCTCCGACTTTTAGCCCATCCGACAATGGACGTGCTGCGCCAGGAGGAAGGTAGACTCACTTGGCGGCGGTGACGGTCGCTACCAAAGTGAATACAGAGAGTAGGAATGGCTGTTCGGGAGGTGTCAGCCTGAATCTAGCTACAGCAGAAGAGAGCGACGCACGCCAAAGACGAAAGGCTTTTCGGAGTTGTACCGGACCCTGGACGGCACGGGCAGGAAGCCAAACTCGACTGCTGAGCCCAGCACTGGAGCTGTCTTGCCTTCATATCCAACTACCGAAGCCGAGGCGGCCTTTTGCATGTTGTACAGACGATGTGGGCGACCTGCGGGATGCGGCGGCCGACGGGAAGCGCTGTTCCCAGAGCGTCCTGTCGTCCAACGAGTTCCGGAGACGTGACGAAAGTCTGTAGGTGGCTGAAGATGGAATGTGTTCCAGTCCTAGTCCTAGTCCTAGTGCCAGTGCCAGTGCCAGTGCTTGTTGAGTAGCGATGTAAGGTGTAAGGTGGAGGAGAGCAACGTCCGCAAGCGGCGCTTATTTGTGAACGCGGACTTCCATCAACATCCGGCTCTCGCACATCGCAATCTCAAAATTTCTGTGGATTAGACATAGAAGTGCGTGTTGACAAAGTCCACTCTAGGTTTTAACAAGGCAGCTCTCGCGTGGAAGCGCTGAGCTGGATTGTGGGGAGCATTGAAACGGCATCCCTTCGACGTTGCAAGGAATAGAACTGAAACCTTTTTTGAGCTCACTGAAAGTATCTTCGAGAGTTCGGGGCTCCCGCAAGCTCAAGGATGAATAAAACCGAGGGGCATCCGAGCATCTGACTGATCAGCCACGTCGTGCTTCTGGGAGATCATGCTTGGGGTGATAAGTAGAAAATAATGCAATCCAATCCAGTTCCAATCCATGATTCTACAAACGTCATAGCGATTACTTAGTTTTTGACAACGCATACAGCTCCCTGAAGACGACGATCAGCAGTCAGCACTGCGCGTGAACAAACGACATAGCGATGCACTCACATCTTCCTAATCATCGCCCTCAGACTCTTGCCGTTCTTATCCGAGTTGACACTAAGCCACTCCTCCATCTCTCCCCTCATAACCGCAAGCTCGTTCGTGATCGGGAGCGACCCATCCTCGCGCACCATCCGAGGGTTGAGCAGCGCGTCGAACAAGCGCGTCCAAAGATCCGTCTGGTGGTACCGCTTGAAAGCCTGGTTGATGACCTGCCTCACAACTCCATCCTCTCCAGTAACGCCTTTGGTCTCGATGTATCGTCCAAAGAGAAGGTTGAACGCGATGCTGGCGACGCCGTAATAGTCGGGCTCATACGTCCACGTCCTGTCCTCGCGCATCTCGAGGCAGTCGACCGTGTCGGTGGGGAGGTGCGAGAGGAAGACCTGGTTCTCGGGGAACAGCGTCTTGTCGATCGACCGACCGAAATCGATGATCTTGAGGCCCTTGCTGCTCCATCCTCCTTCACCAGACGGGTCGTACAGCGACGACCAGTCCTGGTCGCGAAGTTCCTCGAGCCTGACGAGGCAGTTGTCGATCTTGAGGTCGCCGTGAATGAACCCTGCGTCGTGGAAGCCCTCGAGGACACGAAGGAGCTCAATGACGAAGAACATGGCGACGATCTCCTCGAGTCCCTGCGGCGCTCCAGGGGTTTGCGGGGCAGTGCCGACCTCGTGGCCCTTGTTAACGGCGTCGAGAAGTGTCCCCTGACTGCAATAGTCGAGGAGGAGGAACGACTCGTCCTGATATGCGTAGAGTCGCTGAGGGCGCACGACGGAGTCGCGGATGCGGGCGGGAAGTCGGGCTTGGAGTTGCGAGAGGATGTAAAACTCCCACAAATTGGTGGGCTCCTCGACCTTGACGGCAGTCTCGACGGCGTCGGCGTGATCCTCGGCGTCGAAAGACAGATCGAGGTTGTCGGAGGGAAGGAGTGCGATGCGGAAGACACTGCCCGCACAACTTGTCAGCGCCTTGAACCAAGCACAAACCGCAGAGCCAGCGCTTACGATCCAAATGAGCCCTCTCCCAGCTTTTCTCTCACCGAGTAGACGTGCTCGTCCAGCTCGATGATCCAAGCCTCCTCGACGATCGACTGACGGTCCCGACCCTTCGCCTTCGCTGCCGCCTCGCGCTTTTTGGCGACCTTCTGCAGGTCCGGAAGCTTCTTCGAAACCATCGCGGTGTTGTCCCTAACTTGGCCGTGCTCGAGAATAGGAGGATTGAGCATCGCAAGGGACGAGGCGATCGTGTCGGCGCTGAACGGGTCGATGACTGGCGGGCCAGAGAGGCGCGAAAGCGACACGTTGGTCGTCTCGCCAACGACCATGCCAGTCGTCATGCCGCTCTGGTTGCCGTCGATGGTGAAGCCGTCGGGGATCGAAACGGACCTGTTAAAGTCGTCTCCTACTGAAGGCATCGAATCGTCGTACTGCGCGTCCTTCCTCGTCGAATCCTGCCACTCGCTCTCGCCGGACACGTCGGCCGACGCGATGGCGACAGGCTGCTGAGGCGGCATCTCCAAGTCGCGCAGAAGGTGTTGATCGTGAATAGGGACCTCTTGATCTACCTCGTCTTCATCGTCCTCGTCGGACGAAAAGCTTCCGCGAGTCTTGAAGCTCTCGCTGTCGCTGTCGCTGTCCTCGCCCTCGTAAGCGACGAACGCCTGGTCGCCCTCGTACTCGCCCTCGCCCTCTCCTTCACTATCGTCCTCCTCCTCCTCCTCAACAGCACCGTCGATTGGGAATGCTGAGTCCCTTCGAGTCCTTTGTGACGCCGATAGTCCGCTCGAGGCGGTCATCGCCTGGGTGAACTCGTACGTTCGCTCCGTGATGGGTGTAAGGTGGTCGATCAAGTGCGCAAACCTATTGGTTCCCGGCGCCTGCCTCCCCATGGCAAATCCATCGCCCATGCCTTGCGACTCCTCGTCCCTCAGGGCCTCCTCAAACTCTTGCTCCTCTTCGTAGCTGTCCCCCTCCTCAACCTGACCGGCCTCCTCGTCGTCCCTCATCACCTCGAACGCCCTCATCGGCTTGAACCCCAATGGCGGTCGCGTCGGTCTGAAGGGCGTCTTCTTCTCCACCTCACCGTTCTCTGACTGAGCTTGAGCATCGCTGAACAATCTCAGAGGCTCCGGCTTTGCCTCAACCTCGTTCTCTTCATCCCTATAAACCATTCCCATCATTGACACCGGCTCCCTCTGAACGACCTCAACCTGACTCTGCTGGCTCGGGTCGTAGTCACTCGCGAACTGGCTGCCAGCCTGGCTCGCACCGTACTGGCTCGCGAATTGACTGCCCCCCTGACTCGCGAACTGACTACCACCGTAGAAGCTCTCGGCGCCCATCTGCGAAGCCGTCTGGCTGAACGGCACGAACTCGGCGTCGTCGTCGTCCTGGGTCATCTGAGAAGGTCCACCCATTGTGCTCTGGGAATACTGCGATGGCCGAGCCGGCACGCCCGCGTATTCCTCGTCTTCGTCCTCTGTGTCGGGGTCGCGCACGTCGTCATCGTCCGAGTCGTCGTCGGAACCGTCAGAAGCAGAGGGGTACTGCGTGTCGTCGAGCTTGAGAGTACGAGCGAAGAGGTCGTCGATGGCGAGCTGGGCGTTACGGGTGTTGATGGTGGGTGAGGGCGGGCGTCGAGGATTGGGGAGGTAGTCGTCGACGTCGTTGAGTGGCGCTGACGTGGGAGGGAGGGGCGAGCCGGGAGGGGAGAAGGAGAGGACAGCGGCGGGCTGAGGCGAGGCAGCAGCCGAATAGGATGATGAGGTGGCAACTGAGGGATGTTGGGGAGAAGGGGTGGGGGAAGAAAAGTCGATGAGCGAGACTGGTGCCTCGTTGCGGACGGGCGATGGAGGTGCTGGGGAAGGCGAGGGCGGCGGTGTCGGCTTAGGGAGGAAGTCGTATAATGGTGCTATTGAGTCATCAAAGCGTCAGAGCTGGTTTTTGAGTGTGGAAGGGCCTCTCCGCTCACCTCCAGTGATGGCGTCCCATAAGATAGGCCAACCTGTCTCGGCGTCGACTTCGTACATGGTCCCTAGCCGCATAAGATTCAATGTCAGCTCCAACCCCTTCCACTCCCCCATCAGTCGGTGAACTAGCAGCTCACTTTCAGTCCTCTCCATTTCCTCGTCCCACTTCTCGCACCACTCCCACCCATTCCACGTCTGCGCCTCCTCTAGGTACTTGCCTTCCCGACTCCTCGCCTTGAGCTCCTCGAAACTATACTCGGGGTTGCCCTTCCCGTAGCCCTCAGGATACACCTTAGCGAGGTCACAGGCGACGGCTTCGGAGGTGGACTTCTTAGGCTCGTCTTTCGCTGCTGACTTGTTGGCCGACGACGAGGAAGGCTTTGATTTCGAGGTGGAGGAGGAAGACGAGACTTTGGTGGACGAGGAGGATTTGGTTCGAGAGGAAGAGG
Organism: Pseudohyphozyma bogoriensis; assembly: GCA_024364755.1. Lineage (NCBI taxonomy): Eukaryota > Fungi > Basidiomycota > Microbotryomycetes > Chrysozymaceae > Pseudohyphozyma > Pseudohyphozyma bogoriensis. The sequence continues at coordinate 266,046 of JALBUQ010000004.1, forward strand.
ACGAGCGTTCCTTCTTCTTCTCTTTCTCTTTTATGGGCGGGAGGACGAACTCGCGACTGGCGCCCTCGTTGAAGCCTGCTCAAACAGACGGTCAAAGTAAACAAACATTCGATCGGTTCGTCCGTCGAAGTCCCTCTGCTGGAACGAGAGAAAAGTCACGCACTGAGCTCAGACTCCGAATAGTTCTTGAATGGGTTTTTGGCGAGCTGCTCTGACTCTGAAGGCGCACGAAGCGAGGTCGCCTTGAATGCGTCCGACTCGCCATGGGCCGTCTTAGCGGGCGTCGCTGGCGTCGCGTCCTGCTCGTCAAGGGCCTAAGGTCAGCACCCTCCCTTCTTGAGGGTGAAGCAATCTCACCTCATCCCTGAAGATCTCCAACTTTCCCACCGCAGCCGCCGCGTTCCTCACGCCTCCAACCATCGGACCCATCTTGAGCGTCTCGCCCTTCCACGCGCCTGCCTCCTGCGTGTTCTCCTTCGTCCGACTCTTGACTGTTCCCAAATCTTCGTATCCGCCCTCCCTATCTCCACTGGGAGCAGCGCCCTCATCGGAAAAGACAGTGAACGCGCGCGCGTTGTTTGCTGGTGTCGAGCTCGTTCCGAGCGCGGCATTCTCCTTGTGCGAAGGGAGGGATGATCCAGCGAGGATCGGGCGGACGACGGGAGCAGTGGAGGTGGCGGTGGAGGATGATGATGACGACGAGGCAGGGGGAGAGACGGGAGGAGCGAGCATCATGCGTTGCTGGAACTCGAGGTAGCGGCGCTTGAGGCGTTCGAGAGGGATCGCACCGCGCGATATGCCGAGCTGGTACACGGAGTCGGCCTCCGTTCGCCTGTCGTGCACATGAGAGAAAAAGTTGAAATTAGTGGAACGCGCTTTGGATAGCGTACGAGAACGAGCGGAAGGAGGATGGTCGGGGACGGCGCGGAGTGTTTTTGTTGAACGAGAGGGAGGCACGCACTTGTTGGCAGCCTCGAGGACGGAGGCATACTCCTCGTACAGCACGGCGAGCTTCTCGCCGATGCCTCTAGCCATGAGGAAGCGGTAGCAGTCCTCTGGGCACTCGACGTGCTTCGCATACTGGTTCCACATCCTGAGGTAGCGCGGGTCGTTGCGGTACCGCTCGTCGCGCACGAACTTGCGGGTGCTCGCCTCGAGGACGGGGACGAGCTTGCTCGTCGCTGACGGGCCGGAGAGGTAGTTGCCCAGGATGAAGCGGGCGTACTGGTGGTGGATGTCGAGCGGGTCCTCGGCGAGCTGGGCGACGTCGGCGGTCGCGAGGCCGTCCTTGCCGTCGTCCCACTTGCCGTCGACCTCGTAGACGGCGACGGCGTCGATCTGCGCCTGGAAGCGCTTGTGGTCGAGCTGGAGCTTGTGGCCGAGCCCCGAGTGGGACGAGCTCGAGAGGGACGAGAGGAGCGAGGCGGAGCGGCCGGACGGGAGCGGGACGATGTTCTCCTTTTGTTGCTCGATCGTGCTCATGTCGACGGGAGGAGGCAGCGACGCATCCTTGCCCGTCGCTGGCGTTGTTGCTGTTGCTGCTGCTGCCATCGTGGGCGTTGCGCCAGAGAACCGCGAGCGAAGCAAAGTAGACGAAGCGCGAACGAAGATCACAAGTTGAGCGAGGAGGGCTCACTGTTTGGCGAGCTGACCCAAGTCACGTGATCTTGAGGGTGGACGCAACGAGCGCTGCTCTCCGGCTTCCCAGATCCTTCCTACCCTGACCCGGGCTGCCTTTCTGCATCTATTCGTCCATCGCCCCCGTCGACAGAGCAAGTTCTCATACGATCGAGATATAGAGTAGTCTACAATCAGAACGACGCTCGACTAGTCCTCACAACCGACGGCCCTCCCTCCGCCGCCGCCCCTTTCGCTCCCCTTCGTTCCCGTCCTCGAGCCGCCCTCAGCCATGCCGAACCCGCGATGCTTCATGGACTTTTCCATCGAAGGCCAGCTCGTAGGCCGTGTCATCTTTGAGCTGTTCGCCGACGTCGTCCCTCGCACCGCCGAAAAGTATGCCCTTTCCGCTCCTTCCATCGTCCCTCCCGCCCCTGACCATAGCGTGCTCTTCACTCAATCGCAATCCAAACCACCAACAGCTTCCGAGCACTCTGCACTGGTTCAGCGGGCGTCAACACGGCCGGCGTGCCGCTCTACTACAAGGGCTCGCTCCTCCACCGCATCATCGCGGGCTTCATGGTGCGCCCCCGTTCCCTCTGCGCTTCTCGTCGTTCACTGACACGAGACTGTGTGCTATGAGTAGGTGCAAGGTGGTGACTTTACTCTCCGTAACGGCAAAGGTGGAGAGTCCATCTATGGCGGCACGTTCGAGGACGAGGACTTGAAGCGCGAGATTGATGCGGAAGGGTGCGCTCTCGTCCTTGTTCTCTCTTTTATCTCCCTAGGCTGACCGTTCCCTTGTCTTCATCACAGACTATTGGTGATGGCCAACCGTGGCAAAAAGTATGTTTAACGTATTTTTCCTTCTGCGCGCCCTGGCACGCGACACTGACTCCGGTCCCGACGACAGCACCAACGGCTCCCAGTTCTTCGTCTCGCTCCGTCCATGCCCTCACCTTGCTGGCAAGCACGTTGTCTTTGGTCGAGTCGTCAAAGGTGGGTTCGCCATCGAACCTCTCAGAGAGCGTCCAAGCTGAAGGCTTCGTACGACGGCGAAACAGGCTACGACATCATCGAGGGTCTCTCCAAGCTCCCCACGAACGAAAAGGACTTCCCCGTCCAACTCGTCACCATCAGTAACTGTGGTGAACTCGAACTCCGTAAAAGTGCGCTTTTCCTTCGTCCCTGTCCGCGCCGCACACAAGCGCTGATGTGTCACCCTCTCTCCCTCCACCAGCCGCTAAGAAGCCGCGCTCGCCCACTCCCGAAAGCGTCAGCGACCGTAGTCGGAGCAGGAGCAGGAGTAGGAGTCCTAGTCGCAGCCCATCCCGCTCTCCCTCGCCCGAACGACGCAAGAAGAAGCACCGCTCCTCGTCCTCTCGCGACAAAGACTCGAAGAAACACCGTTCTTCCCGCCACAAATCCTCGTCCTCCAAACACCGTCGCTCCTCTCGTCGCTCTCCTTCTCCACCACCACCGCCTACAGCAGAAGAGATTGAGAAGAAGGCTGAGGAGCAGAGGTTGGCGATGATTGAGGAGCAGAAGAAGAGGAGGGAGGAGGAGGAGAGGAAGCGGGAGGAGGAGAGGACGAAGAAGAGGAACGAGTGGAGGGAGAAGGAGAGCGGTGGGACGGTCAAGTATAAGGGGCGGGGGAATATGAAGGCGCCGGGAGTTGGAGGGTACAACAGTGGTGGGATGAGGGGTTGGTGAGGGATGTTTGGAGGTAGAAAGCGTTCAAGCGGGGGCAGTGTGTTGTCGAAATACAAAACAAGGAATAGTCATTCAAGTTCTCTTTATTCCATCACATGGCCTACGCATGCCCTCTAGCATCCCCAATCACCCAAGGCACCTGTCCCGCCTTGTCCCACTCCAGGTCCCCCGCACCACTCTTCCGAACCTTCGCGCCCCAAACCCCAAACCCACCCAACCCCAGGCTCACGCTCCTCCCCTCCACACTCCACCCTCCACCTTCTCCCTCTTTACTCTCCAAAACGACGTCCGGAGCCTCGATCGCGAACGGGAGGAGAAAAGTGACGACCGTGGTCGAGTTGAGCGTATTGGCGACGAGGAGGAGCGAGCTGCTGTCGTTCTGTGTCCATAGCCCGATTTCGGTAGTTGAGGAGAGGGAGAGGGGTTTGACGAAGGTCGAGTGCGGGGAGAGGAGGAACGAGGTGAGGAGTGGGAGGATGGAGGTGAGTTGAGTTGTGGCGGTGAGGATCGAGGGCGTTGTAGGGAGGACCCAGGAGACCAAGCCTGTGTAACAGCGCAGGGCGGATGACTTTAAGGACAAAAAATAGAAATAAAAGGAGAAGAAATGCGAAACACACCCCTCGCACCGTGAATCAGCGCCAGCGTCTGCATCGCGAGAAACTCGTCCCCACTCGGCGTCTCCCACCAGAACTCCGAGCTCCCGAACCCCTGCACGACGCTCCAGACCGTCAAGTTTCTTTTCCTTCCGCTCCACTCGATCCTATCGTAGAACGAGTCGAGGCGGGAAAAGACGTCCGTCATGTTCCCGACGCAGTTGTCGCAGCCTTGGGGTTATGGTAGGAAGGTGAGAAGGGAAGGAGAAGAGAGGGGAGAGGGCACGAACCACAGCAGCCAAAGTCGGCTGTACACTCGGTGTTGTAGACGGAAGAGAAGGTCGTGTTGACGTAGAGTGGGTAGGGGTCGGTAAGGACAACTTGTAAAGAGGCAGTGCGTTAAGCGCTGACGTGGCGAGAACGAGTTGCGAAAGACAAAGGACGCACTGTCTGCACCGCCGACGTAGGAAGTCCACTCAAAATCTTCACAATTCAGCACCTGTGGACACACTCGAGGTCAATGGAAGTGGGCGCTGGCAAGGCAGGTTGGACGCACCAGCGAGATGGGGTGATATCCGTCAACCTCATTGATCAAATCGTAGGCGATTCTCGTGGCGTTGAGAGGGTCTCCAGGTCCATCAGGCTCGTCAGAGGTGTCTTTTAGAAAGTTCATCATGAGCTGAGGGACTTCAGAATGTGAAAAACGGAAGGACCACGCACACCACAGCAAAAGGTTCTTCCTGTTCTTGACCGCGTTGACCTGCTTTTCGACCGCGTCCGCATCCATGTAGGACTGAACGAGGAGGATGAGCTTCTGTCGCTCGATAGAAAAAGTGGAACGGAGACGAACCCATCGCATATCGTACATCAGCCAGATCCCAAGCTCCTCCATTCGATCCAAGAGCAGCTCGAGAGCTGTCGCATTGTCGAACGTCGGGACGGGATGGAGGATGTTGACGCTGATTATTTTGTTAATCAAGTGCCAGCTATCAGCAACCTCTGCCATAAAACTACAGCGAGGACGCACCCTTTCGCGACCAAATCGTCCACGACACTCAGATCCTCATCGAGGTACCCCGTGAACTTGCCATAAAACCCCACCGGAAAGAACGGCTCCCACCCTCCTCCTTCTTTTGGCACGAGGATCCCACCACTCTTCCCATCCATCCTGACCGTCGTCCCTCCTCCTGAGTTCGGAGGGAGGTACCGGAGTTGCGCAGGCGGAGCTTGGTACGTCTGTCCTGAAGGAGAGGTTGCGGTGCAAGAGAGGGTGTAGGGTTGTGCTCGTGGTCTGAGAGCAGAGAGGTTGAGCTCCACTTCTACGCCTTGTGCTCCAGCTGCGACCGTCACCACCGCTTCGACCTGCGCCTCTGCCCCGGGAGAACCAACGACAACCCTCACGGCCAAATCCTCGCCCTTCTTCCCACTAAACTCCACACCTCTCCTCAGCCCAACGGCAGCATCAACGAGCACGACACCTTGCTCGCCCTCGAGATACGGCGTGACGGCTTGCGCGCACGCAAAGTCGACGAGTGGGGTACCCGAGATCGGAGGTACGGGGAACCGGGACGCGGGAGGCGGAGGAGTACGAGGGGAGGCGGGGAGGTACGACTTGCCGCACCAGGTTTTGGTGCTGGAGGCGAGGGAAGGGAGGATCGCGAGGAGGAGGAAGGCGAGGACGAGCATGGCGTGGTGTGTACGCGAGAGAGGAGCGGCGCTCGGCCGACAGCAGACTTGAGCGCTGGACGGGGTGCGCGCGAACCTGAAGGAAGGATGTAGCACCATTTGATATTTTGTTTAGCGTGCTTGATAGCTCGTAGACTTTTTCGGGACAGGTGGTTCAGGGTTGTCTCTGAAAAGGACCAGAACACGTCAGCAGCCCCCAGCTGTTGTTGATCGACGTGAGCTCGGCAAGTTTCTGTCCTGCACTGTGTGGATGAGACATCTGCACGTGCATAGCTCATGGGTAGCTTACGCAGTGCTACATGAGCTGCCGCTTGCTCAGATGTGATGTTCACGTCGAGCTGGAAGCCGGGAGGAAAAGACGACAACGAGACGCGGCTTTGGGGACGGCGGTCCGGAGGATCCCGCGACTCCTCGGTGATCAAAAGTATTATCTTTTCCCTGTACATCTGTGGATGTAAGGTGCTCAAGTAAGATTGGAAAGAGACAGGAGCTGGGGCCGCGGGCGAGATCGAGTGGCAGTTGGGAGGCGGTGCACCAGGGTGTGCGGTGGCCCGCCTGATTCGAAAACGGAGAAGTTTAAAGTGCTCAACTGTGACCCTGCACTAACTTGATGTGGCTTTTGTAGCCCTGTGCGTGGTACGAGGCAGAAACGTGGGCCGAGGGAAACGAAAGTGGACGAGGCGGTGCAGGTGTGCGCGCGCGAGGGAGATCAGTTCGGCACAACCGACCCGTGTACCAAGTGCAGGGTCAGGCGCGTGAGAGTTGCTGGGTGAAAGTGGACCGAGGAGCAGCCATCAGCCGGGGGTCGAGCTGCCATCACTTTGCTTTGCTTCCCTTCCCTTCCCTTGCCTCCCTTTGCCTCCTCCCTGCCCTCCCGTTCCACTTAGTAGAAACCCGACAACCCAGAGACTTACATCATGCCACCCGCCAAGAGACGCTCAAAATTGACTAGAGCCAGGAAACACTCGAAACCCTCAGCCCAGACCCAGGTTCAGGTCGACAGCCCGCGTGCGTGTCTGCTTTGACCTTCGCCCCCCTCTCCTCCCACTGACTGCTCCATCCACTCGTGCTCAGCAGCCATCTCGGTCGACCCTTCAGCAGCGACTGCCTGGTCGATCGACCTCGACCTCGACCTCGCGTCGTGTTCGCCGTCCAAACGTCGCCCCGCGTCGCGCTCCCCTTCGTGCTCGATCCCGCACAGCACCGACGGCTCTCCCTCGCCTCGCCCTCGACCAGCCAAGGCGGCTCGCATCTCGTCTCGTCCTCCATCGCCCTCACCGTTGCCCGGACTCGACGCCGTCTGCGGCAACGGCGACGTCGACGCGCCCATCGTCAAGCCCGTCCCGCGACGCGCCGAGAGCATGGCCAGCTTCCTCGAAGAGCTCGTAGCGGACGAAGACGCGGCCATCGACGAGCACTCCCTCGACCAAGTCTGTACAAAATCTGAGATCGCCAGTCGTGAGTTCCCCGCTCCTCCCCCTCCATCTCTGTCGTCCCCTCCTCGTGGGCAGCCGTCCCTTTCGTCTCGGGAGACTGGACCGACCAAGCTGACCCCCATGCCGCGGACCTGGGAAAAATCGCAGAGATCTTCGACCTCGCGCCAGAACAGCTACTGATTCAGCCTTGGACGAGGAGCAACACCGGGGCCGAACCGCTGACCGCGAAGCTCCTGCTCGACGACGAGTGCTTCGAGTGGACCACAAAGCACCGCGACGTGAGCTTCTCGTGCTTCCGAGCATCCACCCGCCCAGTGCCCTTGTTCTGACTTCATCTCTACCACTCCTTCCCACAGACGACGTACAAGCTCAAGATCCCGTTCTCGCACGTCGACAAGCTCGAAGTCTGGACGTACTCGCTCACCTTGACCCTCTCCGCGCCGCCGCTCTTTTTCGCCGACATCCTCTCCCAAGGCGACTGGCTCCCCCACGCCGACTTCACCCAAAACGACTGTGCTTCTTCCCTCAACGTCCACCACCTCAAGCTGCGCAGCCCCGCCGACACCTCCGCCACGCTCTACGCGCTCGCGTCTCGCTCCCCGACGCTCTACAAGTTCATCCACGGGTCGTTCCCCGACCCTCCTACGACCCAAGTCGACTACCTCCTCCACCACCAGATCCTCGGCGAGACGTTCGTCTACGACCCGTACGAGTCCGACGGTATCGCGAAAGACGGGCCAGCACAGCCTCCGCGCCCGCCGTTCCTGCCCCTCGAGTGTCCGTTCTCGACGACGCCAAAGGTCACTCCATACTGGTCCGACCCTGCTCCTCGCGAGCGCCAGCCGCCTTACATCTACTACGAGTTCGGGAGGAGGAGGAAGCAGGACACGTACCCTCTCACGCCGCCGCACCTCTACTCGCGCACGATCCCGCTCCCGCCGCTCGCTGAAGACCCAGAGCCAACGCCGCACCCAGGATGGAACGTCAGCAAGAGGGGTGCAGCAGCAGAATTGCCTTCGCCGCCTTCCTCGGATGGGTACCAGTCACCGAGGACGCCTGTGCCCGCTGTGGACCCGTGGGAGGTGCCGTTGCCGTTGAGCCCGCCGGTGGTGATCGACCCGAGGGAGGGCTACCCATCGCCGACGAGCGAGCCTGGTAGGAAGGAGGAGGAAGGGGGAGTTGAGCTCAACGCTGGTGGGTATGAGGAGTGGCCGTGGGAGGAGCTTGGGGACGTGCTCGCTGGGAGGAGCGTGTGGGGTGCGACTTCGTGGTGAGAGAGGTGGGGCTTCAAGGAGACGGAGACTTTCTGGTTCCATTTGTTTCACGGATTTGAGACTTTACTTGTTGCTTTGTATGCCCTTGGAGTACGTTGATATCCTGAAAACTTTCGCTTGATTTGTCGAACAATGAAGGGCGTCGGAGCCAGAGAGGCGAAATGAGAGTGGCGTCGACGTGGTCGGAGGGCTGGTCTGATGATGCGACAAACCCTCTGGCTGTAATAAATCTCAACGAGAAGTCGTGATGGCCTCTTGGTCAAGCCTTGGAAGCAGGCCAACGCTAACCCGTGCTCAAAAAAACGGGCAACCCGGATGCGCCCAAGTTGCACCACCTCGATGGCCGATCGGGCGGCGGGCGCGCGCCTTCCATCCCTTCGCCTCTTCACCACAACGATGACACGACCACTCCTGATCGACGTTCACACGCACCTGTACACGGATTCGTACGTCGAGCTCCTGAGGAAGCGGGACGAGATCCCCATCGTCAAGCGGGACGCTCAAGGCCAAGAACGGGTCATCCTGCTCAAGGAGGAGGTCGAGTCGGGGAACGCTGGGAGACCGATTGGACCGTGAGTTCTCTCCATGTTCAATTCGTGAAGGCGTAGGAGAGAAGGCTGACGAGAGCGAACGAACGCGATTGCGGTGTGTGTGCTGCCCCTGGTTGTTGTTGATCGCTGCAGGCAATACTGGGACCGGGACGAGAAGATCAAGTTCATGGACACGCACGGTATCGACGTTTCTGTATGTCCCACATTCCTCCTCAATGGACATGGTGCGAAAAAAAAAGCTGAGCAAAGCCGGCCCAGGTCGTCTCCCTCGCGAACCCCTGGCTCGACTTCCTCACGCCCGACGAAGCCATCGAAGCCGCCATCAACCTCAACAACGACGTCCACACCTACTGCTCTTCCTACCAACCTTCCTTTGCTTCTTCCTCCTCAACCTTCACCCCACAAACCGAGAACCGACTCTTCGGGTTCGGCTCGCTCCCCCTCGTGCCGGGGATCGAGATCTCAAAGGTCCTCGATGCGATCAAGCAGGTCCAGGAGTTGAGTTCGTTGCGAGGTGTGGTCATGGGTACGAAAGGTTTGGGGAAGGGGTTGGACGACCCGGAGATGGAGAAGGTCTGGGAGGCGTTGTCGGAGGCCGGATTGGTCGTGTTTGTCGTGAGTCGAGAACTCTTGAGTTTAGGCTTGTTGGAGGGAAGCTGCTGGTGCTGATATATGGTGACTCACTATGCATGATACGCAGCACCCACACTACGGCATCGAGAACGCTTTCGGAGAGATCGACAATGGCCACGTCCTCCCCCTCGCCCTCGGGTTCCCCTTCGAGACTACCATCGTTCGTCCCTCTACTGCTTCCTTTCCCCGCCAAAAACTCTAACATTGCCTCCAACAGGCCATCGCACGGCTCATCCTCGCAGGCGTGCTCGACCGTCACCCTCACCTCAGACTCCTGCTCGCCCACTCGGCTGGCGCTCTCCCGGCCCTGTCGTCCCGCCTCTCTTCTTGCGTCGTGCATGACCCTGCCGTGAAAGATAGGCTGCAACATGATTTCCGGTACTACCTGTAGGTCCATTCTTTGAGCCTGTTCTGCGAGCATGCCTTCTGATCTCCACGCCTTCACTCTCTGAAGTGGCATGCTTTACTACGATGCGTAAGTGTCGTTGACGGTAAGTGTAGGAGGGTGACAGCTGACGAGTTGTTCGTGCAGTGTTGCGTATGGGCCAGAAGAATTGGCGCTTGTGGAGCGTGTTGTCGCAAGGGCTGACAAGTACGAGGGCAAGGACGAGCGTGAGCCTGTTTCCTTCTGAGTCGTGACGTGGCTTCAGCTGGGGGGGGGGATTCTTCCTCTTCCAGCGTTGCTCATCACTGACCCTCGACTTCTTCTTGCTGACTCACTTTGGTCGCAGACCTCGCTTTCGTCGACCGCGTGACCGACCGGAAAGAGCTCCTCGCGCCTGCTGATTACTATCCGGGGACTGAGAGAATCATGTTCGGTCCGCTGCACTTTCTCATCCTCTTGTTACACCAGCAGCAACTGATCTAGAAGCTTTATCACGCAGGTACCGACCACCCCTTCTTCCCGCCACTCGACGGTGAGACGCGGTGGAAGTCGGTTGACGAGAACCTCGACGCGATCGCTGGCGTGCCCGGGTGGAAGGACGAGGATCGGGCCCGCGTGATGGGAGGCAACGCGGTGGACTTGTTCAATTTGGAAATTTGAATCGAGTCTGGGGCTTGAAAAATATATATACATGCAACAGCAGTGTGATGTCCAATCTCTTCACAATCGCGTGGGCAATTAGTAGCATGAGAGGAGCGCTCGTGCTCTGGTTTTTATTCCCTCAAGGGTCCGGATGTTTTCTTAGGTTACAGGAAGAGAGAAGAGCTGCTTGGCATACTCAGTGACAGACTCGTCCAACGAGATGTACTTGAACCCAAAGTCCCTCTCCGCCCTACCGAAAGAACCCAACGAGTCAGCCTCACCTGCCTTCCCTCAATCCAAACAAAACCCCACTCACGGCGTCGACTCAACCTCAAAGGTCGGGGCATGCTCACTCCCATTGGTGTGAGGGAATCGGTGAGCCTGCTCTGGCACCGCTTTGGCCGCGATCCTCGCTGCCTCTTCGGGAGAGTAGCGGCCAGCGACGAGGAGGTATCGCTTGCCCGCCGCGACAGGGTTGGTGACGGCACCGACATGGGCTTTGGCGACGTCTCTCACGTTTACGTAGTGCTATAAATGAGGTCAGTGTCAGCATCACTGGAGAGAGCAGAAGGAGGGAGAGGGTAGGGTGCGTACAGAAGTGACACGTGCGCTGGCGGGAGGAAACTCGGCGACGTCGACAATCGCCCTCGTCGTCATTCCGTAAGTTGAGCGCAAGTCCTTCCAGCTCTTGAGAGAAGGCTCGTTGTTGTGACCGAGAACCCAGGTGGGCGCGACACTGTAGTGAGGACTCTGTCAGCAGGTCGCGACGGGGTGGTTGGGTGAAAGGGAAAGAGCTGACGTGGTGAGAGTGAAGTTTGGCTTCTCAGTCTCCATGAACTTCCAAGCCGACTTCTCAGCAACGGCTTTGGAGGCGGAGTAGACCACAGCTCCCTTTTCCTTAGGGAGAACGGCAGCCTCGTCGTACTGCAGGGCGATGCGTCAGCAAACGCGTCGATCTCTCGTACAGCCCAAGGCTTACAGTCATAGGGTTCCAACTGGCGGAAGTGAGGGTATCTCCGGGACCTGGGAGGTTGTTGAAATCAAGGTACGACACGACGCTGAGCAGGCCCGGTGATGGTCAGTCAGTGCGCCTTGTCTGCCAGTGCGGCAATTGTTCAACGTACGAGGACGTGATGACGACAGCCTTGATGCTTCGCTCCTTCTTGGCGCTCTCCAAGATCGAGAGAGTGCCACGAATGGCGGGATCGAGGATATCGCGCTTGTTGTCCTGTAATCGACAAAAAGCCACGTCAGCGCCCGTTTATTGCGTGTGGAGAAAAGCAACACACCTCGGGAGTAAAAGTCGCAGGCGAAGCCGCATGAGCCACATAAGTCACTCCCTTAACTGCCTCATCGAACGCTCCCGTAGCCTCCAACGACGAGATGAAAACGAACGACGTGCGGTCCTTGTACTGAGGGAACTTGTCGTTCCACGCGTCGGCCTGGCTCTGGGACCGGATAGCTTGACGGACAGCGAAACCCTGACGGAGGAACTCGAGAGCTATTTCACTGCCGACGTAGCCGGTCGCACCGGTGACAAGGACGAGGGTGTTGGCGTTGGATGGAGACATTGTTGAGCGGAACAAGGGAGGCCGGCAAGGAGGGAGAGGGAACGGTGTGGAAGGAGTGATGGAATGGAGTGAAAGAGAGGAAAAGCTCACCAGTTGAGCTTTTGTACAGACAACGAGCTCTCCTTTGGTGGCAGCTCAGGGTAGCCAGTACTGGCTCGAGACCAGCTTGGTCAGCTGCCGCGCCGCGGCAGTGGGTGGCAGTGCCCTTCGCTCCTCGCAGAGCTTACGTGGCGTCATGAGCTGCCCGTCTGAGGCACGCAGACTCGGTTTCAATCATCTTCTCATGCGGCTGGAAGTCTTTGCTGACAACCGGAGGTATGACGATTGCGGGATTGCTAACTACTGGTTAAACGAAAGGAAAGCGAGAACAAGCGGTGGATGGACACTAACATAGTGGTGGATTTTGGGAGCAGGACATGAGATGCGACAGTGTAAGCGTATGCGGAGGTTACTAAATGATAACAAGCGTGGTTCGATTGGTGTAGTAGGCACGTAGAAATAGGTGTTAAAAAGCGAAAGCAAAGCCAGTCTCATGCATCGGACTCGGAGTCGGAGGTGGCGTCGGGTCATAGTAGATGGAGAACGCCTCGAGGTCGAGCTCGCTGGTCCCTTCGGTAGTGTAAGACGAGCTCGGAGTGCCGACGAAATACTCGCGGGTCGGCGGGAACGGGGATGGAAGCGGGTCTGCGAGCGGCGAACGCCGAACGTCCTCCTCGTCTAGCTCCACCTCCATCGGCGTCCTCGATCTTGGCTTGGGGTCATCCTCATCATCGAAGCCCTGATGATGAATGCCGAGGTGCGAGAGGTTGACAGGAGAGCTCTTGAGGTAGTCGTGAAGCGGGTGAGAGCTAGGGAGCAGCGGCAATCGCGAGACCTGGGGAGGCGGCGGCGTCGCTGCTTCCGAATCCAAATCCGAATCCGAATCCGAATCCGAGTCCGAATCCCAGTCGTACATGGAGATTCTAGAATCCTGAGTAAGGCTGGGGACGGAGTCGACTGAGATCTCCCGAAGGACGCGAGAAAAGTCGGGCGAAGGTTGGTGCTGAGAGGCGCGGGAGGTGCTGACGTGGTGTTGCATCGACGCGGACGGGCGAAGTGCTCCATGCTGACGGGCGTACGAAAGGGGTGGACGCGAAGGCCCGATCGACTGGGAGCCTCCGTCCTCCGCCGCACCTTGTGGAAACAGCCTCCGGATCACCAACGACTCGCCTCCCATTGGGTGAGAATAGCGGAACGCCAGTGTCTCTCCCGCGTTCCACGCCACATCCTCCGGAGTCGCACCCTCCCTCATCTTTGCGAGCACCTGCTCCCTCCTCCATACTCTAGGGTTCCACTCCCCAGTCCAGATGTTGGCGATCAGACGACTCGCCTCGCCCGGCATCCCGAGTCCGCGTTGCTCGTTCCTGTCCTCCTCCCTCATCACGTCCATGAAGAGCTCGTAGGTGCGCTGAGCGTTGGCGACCTGGAGAGCCCACATCTCGCAGAACGACGCCTGACTCCCCTGAGTGAAGTCTTCTCCTGCTGGGACCCAATCGTGAAGCGGGCTTCCGTCGACGTCGAACGCGAGAGGGCGAGGATGGTACGCGTCGCGGAGGAGCGCGACGATGCCAGTGCCCGATACCGGGTCGCGAATGATCTTGATGGAGAGGAGGTTTGAGAGCGGCAGAGAGATGCGGAAGGTTTCCTTGGGAGCGTTGATGTCGGTAGAGTGGCAGGTCGACCAGATGGAGATGACGGACGTGTCCGGATTGTAGTAGACGAGGTTGTCGAGTGTGACGGGGTGGAGAGCCTGGTTCCAGCTTCCAATATGAATGCTCGTGACGGGGAAGAAGAGGATATCTGTGGTGAAGGACACGACGGATGAGCGCTCGATACAAAGCCGCGTCGGGAAAAAAAAAAAAAAAACGAATTGATCATCGCACCTCCATCTTCAGCGACAGGATCTTTCAGCATCGAGTAATCACTCTGGGTGAATCTTTGACCGCCAATTCCCTCTCGACGACCCGCTTGGCCCATGCTCGGTTTCTCGTGCTCGACGACGTTGACGTGGCTCCTCTGCTCCGCTTCAGCCTGAGCCTTCTTGGCATCCAACACGCTCTGCGTCTGAACCGTCCTCTTCAAAGACGCTAGAAGTGCCTCTTTCTCCTCCTGCGACATCGGATGAGGCAGACTCGGCGCACTGGTGGATGGAAGCGCGATGGGCGAGGGGAGGAGTTGCGGGCGCGGAGCAGGAGTGAGCTGGGCGGGCGCGGAGGCTGAGCGCGAAGGCGTCGGTTTGAGCGCGACGACGAGCGGCACGGGCGAGCTCGAGCGGGATGAAGGGGTCGTGGGCTCTGGAGGTTGCAGCTCTGGTGATGGTGATGGCGATGGCGGCGAGCGCGCGAGGTCGTGGTCCGAGTCGGTCATCGTCGGCGCGGAAGTCGAGGCAGGTGGAGGACTCGCGCTCGCGTCGTCGTTGTCGTCGTCGGCGGCGATCTTGTTCTTGTTCTTCCGCTTCTCGTACCATTGCCTGGGCAGCCGTTTATGATGGTAAGATCGAGGCGAGACGAAGGGGACCCGGGGGCTCACCTCGCCAACCACCAGTTCCTCATGTCGAGCTTGCTGATCGCTCCGTCCCTCCGACACTGCTCCTTGTCCTTCGCCTTGACGTCGTTGAGCATCGGACCGTGCCTCTGCCACAGCTCCTCGAGCATCGCCTGCTGGACGTCGTCGAGGTCGGCCTTGCCCTCGAGGTCGAGTTGAGGCGCGGGCTGGATCAGGGGCGGGGAGACGCGCGCGAACGTCGGACGGCTCGGCGCTGTCGCTTTCGGTCGGCGTGTGGGCGGCATCGTCGTCGATGCTGAGGATCGTGCGAGATTTCGCGAGGATATGTGAAGGAGTGAAAGTGTAGCGAGGTGTGCGAGTGGGACGAGGGCAAGCCGCGAGAAGGCTGCGAAGGCTCCAAGTTTGGCGCGGACATCACTCGGGGCAGCTGTCACTGGACTGGGTCCACGCTCGTCCCGCTCGCCGCTCACAAGTGCAGCTTGTCTTTGATATAGTGTAAGAAGATGAAGCTATTACGATCTAGCTGGACGTGGACCAACCTCAGCGCACGAGCGAGCGAGCCTTCGATCCCGCTCCCCAAAGTCAACCTGCACCGCCTCACTCAACACGGCTTCCACACGGCGGACGAAAGGGAACGATGGACGGGATGGGATTGTCAGCCTCGCCTACTCGCCCTCAGGTCTCTTGCAGCTGCCAGCCTCTCGAGTCGTCTCCGCTTCGTCGCCGACCCCGGTGCTGCTCCACTCGCCGTCGTCCGATGCGGCGGCGTTTGGCTCCGCCCGGTGTCGTCGTCGTCGTCGTCGTCTTCGCCCTCAGACGAGTGCGCTATCCGTACTCTGCAGCGAAGATCGGAATATGAAACGTTTGACCTGAATAAAGAGAGACAAAGCTCGAGACGCACCTCTTTTGTCTCGGCAACACGACCCTCTTCTCCGCTTCACTCTCGCTCCCATCCTCGTCCTCCTCCGCGAGCCCCTCGTCCTCCTCGTCCTCCTCCTCACTATCCGCCTGTCCCTCCACCTCCGACGCGAATCTAAAGCTCAGCTCCAACAGCTTCTCCCACCGCATCGTCTCCGTCATCGTCACCGTCTCGGCGTCGTCCTTCTTCGCCTCCTTGCGACAGTTCGGGCACTTGAACAATCCTTCGTACTCCCATTCTTTCGCGGCGGCTTTATCGAGCTCGGAGATGCAGTCGAGGCAGTAGAGATGCTCCCATGGTAGTCTGAGGCTCGTCCGAAGCGAAGGTGGATCAGCACTCCGCGGAGTGGATCGACGGAGGAGGCAAGGAGGGAGGAACATACGACGCGCACTTCTCGAGCTCGAGGTTCTCCATACATACAGTACACTCTTCTGATCGGTGATAGCCACGATCAGCTCCACCACTTTTGCGTCCGCGCCAAGAGCAGCAGCGCGTAACCCCAAGTACGCACCTTCCTCGCCCATCGTAGTCTGTTCCATCAGCCCTCTGAAAGTCTCGAGAATCTGAAATATAAGATCATCAGTATTCCAACTAGCCTGAGAATGCTACCACACAGCTGGATGAACGGACGCACCTCCCTCATAATCCCCGCGCGGTTCGTTCCCTCCTCCTCGTCGCCTTCCGAGCCGGACTCTAGGTCGCCAGCCTCAATCTGCAGCTCGAGCTAATTGGACACCATCAGAATGTTTATCGCCGAGAGGTGGAGCGGGTGATCGCGGACCTTCTGGACTTTGCTTCGAAGTTTCTTGTTCTCCTGCAGGGTTGTCGGTGTGAGTGGATGCTGAGCGGCTGTAGGCAAGCGCGAGGGAAACGTACTTTCTGAAGTGCATCTACTTGAGCCTGGAGGCTCTTGCCTCGTGGTGCCATCGCTTTGTTTGCGTCCAGCTGAGGGTCGAGCTTGTTGCTGGGCGGAAGCAGAGGCGCGACCGCTTGAAAGCGACGCG
The DNA here is from genome assembly GCA_024364755.1 of Pseudohyphozyma bogoriensis. Taxonomy (NCBI): domain Eukaryota; kingdom Fungi; phylum Basidiomycota; class Microbotryomycetes; family Chrysozymaceae; genus Pseudohyphozyma; species Pseudohyphozyma bogoriensis. The sequence continues at coordinate 282,614 of JALBUQ010000004.1, forward strand.
AAGTCTGGCAGGAGCGCACGCGGCTGCACGCGTTTGTTTTCCTCATGCCTTCATACATTGCCCTCCGAAGGCAACCCATCAAAACAATCTTCAAAATCAGCACCACCCCAGGCCCTTTCCTCTCCCCACCGGCTTCCCACCGTACACGCAAAACTCGGTCGCCCTCCAGTTCAGCGAGCTTCTCTCTCTCTCGACCCAGCATCCCGTGTAAATTGTGTTTTAATGAACAACGTCTGGTTTTCACGATGTCCACAGTTGGTGTGAGGTCCCCCTGACCTCAGCTCCCTCCGTCACTCCACCACTCCCACCCGACAAAAAGACAAGACAGCCACACAGAGGAGAAGGAACACTAGCCGAAAGACGCTTTTTTTGATGAGTGTTTAAGCGGCGGTCTTGCGGGCAGCGCTGTGGGTGGGAGGAACTCGTTAGTTGGAGCGAGGGAGGTCGACGGGAGGCACAACAGCGACGCACTTCTTCTTGGCCTTGAGGGCGTGAACCTTCTCCTTCTTCTCGGCAACGCGCTTGGCGAGGATGGTCCTACGGAAGGTGGATTATATTCTGGATGAGAAGGCAGGATGAACGTAGAGCGACTCACTTGTACTCGGCAACCTGGACCTTCTGCTGCTCAGTCTTTCTGCGCTTGAGCGAGCGGAGGTGACGGCGGCGCTGGAGACGCTCAGGGGTGACAAGACGCTGGATTTTGGGGCTGTATGGAGAGAAGTGGTTAAGCTCTCTGCGTCGAACGAAGGAAAAGCGGGAACACTCACGCCTTGGTGTAAGGCTTGGCTCCCTCCTTCTTGGAAACGACCTCGCGACGGATGACGAACTTGCGGACATCGTCTCCCTTCTCGAGGTTAAAGAAGCGGCGGATCTTGGTGGCACGCTATATATTCCGAAACAACAACCAGGTCAGCTCATCTGTTCGTGCGCGTGCGCGCGACTTGCGAAAAAAAGGGGAGGGCCAGAAGACGCACCTTGGGACCGAGCCTCTTGGGAAGGACGTTGTCGGTCAAGCCGGGGATGTCGTTCTCACCCTGCTTGACAACGACGAGGGCGAGGGCACGAACGTCGGGGCCGACAATGCAACCACGAACGGACTTGCGCTTGCGCTCACCGGTCTTGCGGGGGCGGTAGCACGAGTGGCCCTTCGAGAGGAGGAGCTTGACACGGTGGGGGACAAGGACACCCTGCTTCAAAGGGAAACCCTGCTTCTGCTCGTTTCAACCCATCGAGAAAGAAGACGTTAGCTGGTAGACTTGGGGAGGGGCGAGACGGGCGGGAGGGACGAACGTCGTTACCACCGGTGATGCGGACGACGTAGCCCTTGAACTCGTCTCCAAGAGCATCGGCAGCGACCTCCTGCGACATGCGCTTCTCGTAAAAGATGCGGCTGTATCACCAACAATCCCTCCCGTCAGCTCTCGTTGCTCCGACCACACCGCCAACACCTCTCGCGCTCCTCCTCCTCGTTCGCTCGCTCCCAAACGAAAAGCAACGCACGTCTTGCGCTCATCATCGATCTCGATCGTCTTCTGCTGGCCAGTGGCCGGGTTCGCGAAGCACAATTTCATGCTGTAGGAGGGTAAACGGAAGAAACAAGGTCAGCGCCCGCGCTCCCCTCGTTGTCCTGGCCCTCCTCTGCTCGCTCAGCCCACGCCACCGCCTCTTGTGGCTACCCTTCGAATCTCCTCCTTCTTCTCCATCTGACACGCTCCTCCCACCATCCTGACCGACAGGGAACAAAGTCTCGTGCGCTTCCAAAGTCCCTTAATCGAAATTTCGTCGCGCGAGTCGGAGCGGGTCGAGGAGAGTCGGGGCGAGCGGCGGTGGGGAGGTGGGATGTGTGTGGGTGTAGATATGTGCAGATTCTCACTCGTGAACACTTGGAGATGGAGACTAACGTGAGGAGTGACGGGGCAGAAAGAGTCCAAGTTGGCCGCCCAAGGGCCCCAAGTCCCCTCCCCCTCCCTGGCCTGGCCCAGTAGTAGCCACTTGAGACCCGCGAGGCCCGCGCGGGCGCTGCTACTGGGACTCGCGCGCAGCACTTCTCCGGGCGGGCGCTGGACTTGGGCGCAGGAAGGGCCTCACAGGGTTGCTGCTTCACTTCTCGCACTACTTCCGACTAGTCACCCCGAGGTAGGTTCTGGTTCTGTGTGCCAACCTACACTCGAAGAGAGACAGACGCCCGCTGGTGCCCTGGACTCTGCGATTGCTTGGGCTGCTCGACGACGTCCAGAGACTGATTTTTACCTCCTCCTTCTGCTCGGATTCTTGACTCTCTCTAGGTTGTGAGTGCTGGATGTTTGTGGTGGATAGAGGGAAGGAATGGAAGCTGACACAGTATGGAACGAATCGCAGTCCTCTCTCCCCCCCTTCCTCCGACAAACTAACTCAAAATGGGACGCATGTGAGCCTCCTCCCCTCGAAACCTCCAACTTTGAACGAGAGAACTGATCTCCTTCCCATAGGCACAACCCCCACAAGGGAATCGGTACGACCATATCTGAACCTCCAGACAAGACCACTATCCCTAACCCTCTATCGCAACAGCCGGTTCGGCCCTCCCCTACAAGCGCTCCGCCCCCAGATGGCTCAAGATCTCGCCCGACGAGATCTGCGACCACATCTTCAAGCTCGCCCGCAAGGGTCTTACCCCCTCCCAGATCGGTGTCCAGCTCCGTGACTCGCACGGTGTTGCCCAGGTCAAGAGCGTCACTGGTAACAAGATCCTCCGTATCTTGAAGACCAACGGTGAGTTTTCGCGCGCATCCGGCGTTCGGAGGGGTGGCTAGGGCAGAGACTGGTGGGAGAGGAATAGATGGTGAGGGCGAGGAGAATGGAAGGTGCAGCGAGGAAGGGGGAGCGAGCAAGGAGCGAACTTCAAGGGGCGCGGGGGGGATGGCCAATGAAAACGGGAGGCTGGAGGGCAAAAGCGCACGAAAGTACAGGGGAACGTATGCTGATTTTTTGTTTCCCGTCGTATTGTTGATCATAGGCCTCGCCCCTGCCATCCCTGAGGACCTCTACCACCTCATCAAGAAGGCCGTCGCTGTCCGCAAGCACCTCGAGCGCAACCGCCACGATGCTGGTGCGTCCTTCTTCCGGCGCCCTTCCTCTATCTTTGGAAGCTGATCAGTCGACGCTACGCAGACTCCAAGTTCCGTCTCATTCTCATCGAGTCGCGTATCCACCGTCTTGCCCGCTACTACAAGACCCGTGGCTCCCTCCCCCCTACCTTCAAGTTCGAGGCTTCCTCCGCTTCGTGCGTTTGCTCCCTCGTTCCCTCCTCTTTCCCTTTCTTTGTGACTTACAATACCTCCCTATTCATGCAGGACCTTGATCGCTTAAGCTCTCTTTCTCTACCTTGGGAATTGGGTTTGGGTCTTTGGAAGGGGATGAAAGGGCGACTGGGGCAGTGGCTTTTGTATTGCTTGTCGGGAAACGGCTGCCAACTTCCTGGAACCCCTTTTTCAACCTCCTTTGTGTGCTTTGACGCTTTGCGATGCTTGGCGTTGAGGGGTTTGGGTTGAGAGGAGAGGAGAGAACGACGGCTGAGTTTTCGGACGGGAAGAGACAGGGAGCTTCACAGACGGGAACTTGACGGGCGAACGGGATGGAGGGTATCAAGTGTGGAGCGATATGTAAACCGTTGTTAGGAAGCTGCTCGAGGCGCTTGCGAGTTGCGATGGCGTCGTTCTGCACCGCCGGACTCGTGCAACCATCCGCTCACCAGAACAACCTGCCTGACGGCGAAGGCATCGCTTCTGTTCTCCGCATCTACGCCACACATGTGCACTCTTCTCATTTTCCTTGTTGCAGCAGCATTGGTGGCACAGGCACCTCGCTATGCGGTGCTCCCGCGCCGACGAAAACTCGGGCGAGCAAGAGCGCTGACGTGGTTTCTACTCTTCTCTCTGCGTGCTGTACATTACCTGGAACCCTCACCACCCCTTCAACGAATGTCTCAAGTCACACGACCTCGCGAAACCTCCGTCGTCACCTAGACATTCCGCATCCCTTCCATGCCACAAACGAGAGCCAGCCCCTCGCCTACCGAAAGCGTCGAGCCCTTCCTCCGTTCTCGGCTGCTGACGCCGGTCGCCCGCACATGGGTTCCCGAAGCCACCAGTCCGACGAGCGAGTTCCGTCGAGACTTTAATTGAAGTTTCCGGATGCAATACATTCCCCTGTGGTTGGGCGTTCGGCAGCGAGAGGAACACGCGGACAGGGACGTCGGTCGACTGTGGCTAAGCAGCACGTCGATGGGCTGGGAGCGCGGATCCGGACTTGGGACCGTGGCAGACGGGACGTCAATGCTTCGAGCTCGTCTGGTCAAAGACAGTACCTAAAGAAAAGACTTAATCCGTCGTCCTCAATCCCAGGAAACGTCCTTTCTCTTGCCCCTTGCGCGCCGCGTCCGTCTAGCAGAGCCACGTTTACTTTGTGTCGGCGCGTCATGCACTGTGGACTGGAAGAGGGCGGAGGCCAGGGGACGACATGAGGGAGTAGACAGTACTCAAACCGGCGGGGTGATTTTCAGGAAACGGTTTGTGGGACGCCGGACGCAGGGGTTTCATGAAGGTCTCAGGGGAAGACGCCACATCTCTTGTTGAGTCTGGTCTCCAGCGGTGAGAGGAACGGGCTTCTGTGGGTTTTCAAGCACTTTTGGATTTCGGGTTCAGTGAGAGGGAGGCTTCGTATAGTGCTTGTGCGGCTTCTATGCTGCTAGACGTTCGAGAGGCCACGTCTGCCAGTCCCCCCGAGTTCGCTTCGACGTGGAGGACTCCCTCTCAGCGATGATAGTGATGTCAAACTTGGATGGCCAAGACAAGCAAGGTTTGTGCAGGAAAAATGTTACGATGACATCGAGCTGGGGTTTGAGCAACTGCAGGTCTCACCCTGCCAGCAGCAGCAGCGCGCCAGCGCGGAGACACCGCGCCGCTCCCGGCATTGCTTGAAACTGACCTCTGTCTCCTCGCTCGCCCTTCCTCACTCGTTGACTACAGCTCAGAAAAATGTTAGTCAAGTATTGGAAAGTTTCACGCTCATTCTTCGGGCCGTTCCGTCCCTCACTCGGACGAGCGCGCCAAAAAAAGGTCTCAGAAACTCTTGCCCACGCGCGGCTGCAGCAGTCAAAAGTTGTCGAGACGACCTTCAACGCGGCGCGCCTTACTGGGTGCCTTGTGCTCGGGTCGGTACAATTCGAAGTGAGGTTTTAACCGATCGATTGTCAGTGCTTATTGCAAACTACCATCTATTACGAGTTAGCTGCTTCGGCTCTAACCAATCTTTCGACGTTGCGTCTCACATTCGCTTCCCTTGAGTTGTCTCAACTTTTTGCAACTCTGGGCGTGCCGTTCCCCCTTCTTTGTTCGAGCAGGTTCGTCGACTTTGAGAACGTCCAATGCGGGGCGTCACAGCGGGGAGCTCAAAAAGTGCATGGAGGTAAATCAGCCAACTCAGCGGCGGACCCACCACCCCCCCGCGAAAGAATGAAATGCACGCTTCATTTCCCATATGCACCTTCGTCATTCCTACTCCTACTCTCCTCCATACCATATCTACACGAAAACTCGTCTCTTCCCCACGTGCGCGTGGTCGAACCTAGTTCTCCGTCGCCGTCGGCTCTGGAGCCGACTGAGGAACGGAGCCCGTCGCGCCAGGCACGTTCAGATCGTCCTCCGGGTACTCAGAAATATCCCACAACTTGAGCACCTCGTTCCAATCTGTTTTCCAGGCCCACCCATGAACAATGCTTCGGGTCAGCGCACGGCGATGGCGGCCACATAAGGAAACACCCCGAAGCACGACGGCACGCACCCTTCTTTCTCCGCCTCCTCAGCGAGAAGAAGCCGGCGTGAAGGCCTCTCCACTTTGGTCTCGCGGCGAGGTACTTGTCCGAGTCGGCTGGGAGGCCACAGTCACGCACGGCGACGTCGACGACACGGCCACGAAGCTCTTCGCGCATCTCACGCAGGAGGAGGAGTTGGCCCTGGTGGAAGAAGAGGTTAGCGTTTTCCAGCTCTTTCGTTGAAGTGAATGAGAGAAGCGCACCTTGCCAATCATGAGGAGTCGGAAGAGGGCCAACGCAGCACGAAGGGACGAGGTAAAGTCCTCGAGCCAGCGGAGCGTCACCCACATAAGGACGGGGATGCCTGGGACGGTGATGATGGCGAATGGGAGGGTGAAAGTGACGCAAAGCGCGTAGACTGATACTCCAGTGATCAATCCATAGACGAGTTTGGTTTGAGCGACCTGTAAACGGAAGGTGAGCTGCATGTTGGAGAGCCACGTCACCAAGAGGGATGCTGACTTCGTCATACGTACTGGAAGCAGGGAGTCAGCTGGCGTGAGTTACGAATAAGAGAGATCAACTTACTCAAACACGGGACCTGTTTTCTTCTGCTTCTCAGACGTGATTCTGGTAACCACGAAGAGTGGTAGCCACAGCAGAAGGCCAGGGAGGGAGACGAGGAAGAGCAAAGCGGCGCCCGACAGGCGAATGGCAAGTCGTTTTAGAAGGATACCCTGACGTAGCATGCGAGGATTCCTAACTCGGTCGTCCTGTGACTTTTATTGTTAGTACACGGTCCCAAACAGAGCGAGAGGGATCGCAGCTTGCCTTGACGCCATGGAGATACAGGAGGTCCTAATGAGGAAGCGTCGTTAGTCTGAAGTCCGGGCTTTTCCGTACAAAAGACATACCTGATAAGTCTGAAAGAAGTAAAGCTTCAATGTAAGAAAACGTTCTGCCGTAAGAAAGAGGCGGACGAACCTTCAGATCCTTCGCCAACTGCTCGAGCTCCTCAGCCGAGTGAGGGCCCGTCGCGACCTCGTCCTGACTTGCCGCACTCTCGTCCGAATCAAAGTAGTCCCCGTTTTCCTTCCCTTTCTCTACCATCGGCGTCTTGAGAGCGGTTTTTGGGTCCACTCCTTCTGTCCAAGCACGAGCCGCTCGCTTGCCAGCGAAAGCGTCGACGAAACGCTGCGTAAGTCTGGAAAAAAGTAGCGGTCAGTGTGTTGTTTTCTCAAGAGGTCTAAAAGCGCTCTAAGCTCACCTGACATGATCACCCAAGCTCAACTTTGTGCCCAGCGGAGCGTACAGCCGTCTCGCGGTATGCGCCAGGCGGATGTAAGTCCACGACGGGGCATCGAGCGTTCCCGAACGGATCTGCTCGCCCATCGACGCCGTCAATGCCCGTACTGCCTCGTAGTCGGCTGCTGTGGTTGGGGTGCCGATAAGACCCGGGTGAGAAGCGACGGAGACGACGATGGGCGGGTGGAAAGTCACGAGGACGTCGGAGCGGAAGAGGTTGCGGTGTAGATCTGTGATGGAAACCACGTCAGTTCGAGCTCTGCTGATCAGCCACTTTGGTCGCGGGCTCACATGTGATCGAGCAAGTTTGGATGGCGATCTCGAACTGTGGATTGTCTTTCTGTCTGGAGAGCGTGTCGGAGACGATCCTCGACACGCCTTGACGGAGCGGCGCAAGCTCGGGATAATATCGAGACTGTCGCTCAGACGGGTTAGCCAAGGTGAACACTGAAACAAGTGAAGACCCGAAACTCTCACCAGTCCCTCAGGGAACATGCAGATAGCATCGCCGTCCTCCAACGCGTCGATGAGCTTCTCAAACACGACTGAGTTGTCGACCTTCTGACCAAGATGGTCTTTAGGTCTCTTGATGGGAAGTGTCCCCGCCGACTCTATGAGCCATGAAGTGAACGTTCCTCGACCGAATTGCGTGTCCTTGGCCGTCAGGCGCAAGAGTTTCCGTTTCTGTTGGCGCGAGGTGGGATCAGCGTGCGTTCATCCCGAGGAACGAGTGCGGATGTACCGAGCGAGGAACGGTCGTGACCAGCAGCAGGGCGTCGGTGAGTGAGTTGGTGTGGTTTGAGCAGATGACACTAGTGTTATATGATTAGAGGGGCGCCTCCGACGGATGCAGACACAACAAACAAGACGCACCAGGGAACACCATCTCGCGTGATGTTTTCTGAGCCCTACATACGCTCAGAGTGGTCAGTATAGTTGAATCCACTCTAGAATATGCTACTGTACCTCGACGACGACGTTGGAGTAGAACACCTTGAGCACAAGCCTGCGAACGTCACGAGGCAGCACGAGGTGAGCTCCCCCACTCGTCATACTTCCGCCAACACCTGGCGGTATGAGCACAGTCAGACACCCAAGCTTACCTGAATAGCCACAGGATTCCAAGGTACGACCACGACGCCTTGTGCACCGATCCAGTCGAGTTGACAGCCGCCGCCGCCGCCACTCTGTCCGAGACGGAGAAGCGCCGATCCTCCTGGCCAATTGCACCGGAGCGGGCCGCAGAAGTTCCACTATCATCAACTTGCACTACTGGCTGCTCCGCCATGGTGTCGGGCAGAGGCGGAGGAGGACGAGGAGCGGAGAAGGTGATGGTCGGTGACAGGCCAAGCCAAGCAGGCCGCCTGCAAGGGATTGCGGTGCGGCACGACCGGAGCTCCGGCGCCCCACTCGAGAACGTGCCCTTTTGATGTGAACAATAGCTCGCAGGACTTCGGAACTGTATGGTATGAATAGTCAAATGAAGATCTCTGTTTTTTTGCGTTTGAATCGAACAGCGCGAGCCAAAGCCAACTGATGCTGACGTGGTCATTGTTTCGACACGCGCGTGGCTTCCCATCCCTCTCATCCCCGGTGCAAAGTCCCTCATTGAGAATAAAAAAATCATCTTAATTCACAAGCATGTAGCATGTACATATATGTCCGAATGTCGGCGATTTCCAGCGACAGCTACTCCTTCGGCACACTAACGAGGTGCGGAAGCGTCTCGGCGTTGAAGTTGCGAAGCCCCTTGGCAATCGTTCCAGCTGGAATGGGCTTGCCGTTCCTAAATAATGCCAACAAAGAGTCAGCATGCCTGCTAACGCGCTGAAATTCAACGCACCAGCGGTCCTCGAAGCGCGTGATGTAGTCCTCCGAGTCGAGCTCGATGTGAACCAACGAAGGGACTTCCTGCAATCTCAATGCTGTCAGACCTCCTCGCAGTGTCTTTTCCTACGGCTTCTTACCTTAGTGGTGCCGATTCCCGCAAACGTGTACTTCTGACGTTGCTCGCTGCAGAGGAACGGAAGAAATCAGCGTCCATCGCGTCTTTCTACGAGGTTGGCGGTACTCACTACTCCAAAAGTCCCGGTTCACTCTTGGTTACCTTCCAAGCCAAAGTCTCGCTCTTGGGGAACGCTTTGGGCATGCCGAACCATTGCCTGCCCATCGCGCCCACCGTCAGCTGGCGTGACACGACAGAGCACCACCAACGAACGAGACTGACGCAGAGTACTGCTTGAATCCAGTAGCCAGGGAAATGGGGTCCTCGAAGACGGCATCTGTAGACCACGTAACTCTTGAGCGACGCGATCCAGAGACCTTTTCGTATACGCGCGCGCGTCACCGCGTCACTGCCACTGCCACATCTGTTTATACTCACCCTCGCGCCAGCCTCTCTTGAAGATGTCGAGCGAAGGCTTGGATTGGAACAGCTGTAGAAAGAAGTCGATCAGTTTGAGTGTCCAGAGAGCTGTACTGTGGTTAAGAGACAGCTCACCGCCATCGAGTCGTCGACGATCTGCTTCCTCCGTCCGTCAAGAGGGATGCCGTGATCCGTCTCTCCTCCAGCAGCGAGTGTCGAGCTCATTCTGATTCTGTTGAGAGTCGTCGGGGTAGATCGAAGGAGACGAGTTGAGACCGAAATGGTGAATGGACGTTTGGCGGTGGTTCACAAAGGTTGTGGCCGAAAGCCAAGAAAGCGAGGACGTACCTCCGGTGAGAGCAACGAAGCGGAATTGACGCTCTCGCGAACCCGAAGATCGGGGCCACTAGAATGACCATTGTGACTGGAATGACCAGCTTGCCAATTCGCTCGACTTCGGCAAGTCCTGACGCCGGAGGGAGCTCCGGATCTACGGCACGATATTCCTTCCGCCGTCCCCGATCGAGGCGGGGTTGCACAACCGTCAAGGGATCGCGATCCGGACGGGCTCACGTGTTTTCCTTTTCGCCACTGGGACTTGCTTCAATGTCGACGAGGACACTAAAAGCTTTTTGTTGGTCATTTCAAAGTCCTCCAATCTGCAACTGAATGCTGCGCCCTTGCGGGAGGTCTTGTTTTGGAATATCACCGCCGTCCACGTGTACTCAGCAATCTATTGCACTTCAAGCCTTACGAGCCGTCACGACCAACGCTTTCCACGTCATCCTCACCTCACCCTTCTTCACCTCCTTCCCCATATGTTCCTCATACCCACCTTCCTCGCCCAACCTGTCCTTCAACAAGAACCGAACCAAATCGAGGTACCTCGGCAACATCGCTTCGTCCAAAATCGTGTCGAAGACGAGTTCCTCCATCTTGATGTCGGTGAACCCGGTGGCGGTGAGAGTGCCTTTGATGTACTCGGGTGAGGACCAGGATTTGAGGAGAACCGGTGGAGGCGTGAAGGTCGGAACGAAGGCGGACGGAGGCGGCCCAGCCAGGGACGAGCCAAGCGGTGAAGCCCATGATTCCAGAGGATGCGAGGGTGCGGTAGGATTCTGGGAGACATCCTAAATTAGCATATTTAATGTAAGGTTGGAAGAGAGCAGGAAACGCACCTTGCATAGCCTTCTCTGCGTCGATGATGAGTTGAGGGCCGAAGTTCATGAGGTTGTGCGTAAGACAGCCGTCTGGGACGTTGAGGCTCTGTGAAGGCAACGAATCAAACCGATATCCCCTACAATGAGGTCTGAGGGGCTGGTTGTAACGTACCTGTGCGTCCAGCACCTTTGCCTCGACCGCTTTCTCCCACCCATGTTCCTTGACTCGCGCCTGAACCGCAGCGACCATGTTGTTCTCCAGGTCACCGGCAACGACTTTGAGACCTTCATAAGGTGCCTCGAGCTCTTTGAGCAAGTTGAAGGTAACGATGCCGGCACCGCAAGCGTTGTCGAGGAGGACGGTGTTTTCAGGTGGGCAAGGCAGGAGACCAGCTTGCTTCAGCAGAGCGGTGGCAGGAGCAGAGGTACTCCACTCCATTGCAGAGTTTCCTACGGAAGTGAAACAGGGTCAGAAAAAGGGAGTGTCGGAATCCCCGATGGTGATGGAAAAAGAACCACGTGGCGTGCTTACGGGACTGGTCCATCGCGGAGAACTGAGGCTGCGACATGTCGAGGGTACGAAGCAGGCCACGATGCAACAATGTGTTACGAAGGCAAGAGGGGAAGGGAGCTCACGCCTCGCATTTATAGATGCTCGCGGAGGTAAACGACGGAGGACGTCTGACGTCCGAAGGCCGGAGATCTGGCGGGGGCGCGTACGCGGCGTACGCTGTGTTTACCCCCTGTTTCCGAGCGTCGAGCTCACAGACTGTGGACGAGTTTGAGCCTGACCGGTCACCGATCGAGAACCTCGAGCCGGGTAGCGAGATGATGGCTCGAGGAAGCGCACACACCACATCTGGAAGGCTCTGCGCGGGGGGGAATCCAGCGTGCCTTTTCTGTTCAAATAGAGTCGACACAAGTTGAGGGACAGCTGAGTCAAAGTATAGCTAGAAATGCAGGGAGTTGCGTGTCAGTGACGACATTGTCGGCAGTGGCTCGAGTGGGCGAGAGGGCTGGCCCGCCAGGCCTTGGACGCGCTGGCTGCGTGCTTACACCCTCCCTCCCGCCGTGATCCTCGCCCCGCCGTGCTGTTTATTTAGGATACCCGAGCCGTCTACGGCGAATCGTGCACGATTCTCGAGGATGCTCCTAGCTGAGCCGCCTCTCCCTGAGCCCCCTCCGCATCGCCCTCGCCGCGCCTCGTCCTCGTCGTCGTCGTCCCGAGCTCACTCGTCCGCCCAATCCCCGTCCCCGCCGCCGTCGCGCATGCGCCGCTCCCTCACCTCCCCCGCCCCTCCACCGCTCACCAAGGCTGAGGGCAAGCTGCCGCAGAGGAGGGCCCCGCCAGCGCAGGACCTCGCCCACGAGCGCGGCCGGAGGAGCCAGCGCACCCTCAAGCGCGGCAGATCGGACGACTGGGCCGACCCCGACGACCACCCGCGACCTGGACCGAGCACTCGCATTCCTTCACCTATCGAACCTGCTCCGTCCACATCCCGTCTCGCGGGCGATGGTGCGTTCGCCTCCTGCTGTCGTCCCAGTCGCGCCGAACGCGCCACTCTGGCCTCGACCGTCGCCCCGTGCGAGACTGACCCTCCTCCTGGCGCGCATTCAGTCACTCCGCTCCCATCCCTGCTGTCCCACCTGTCCATCGCACCGACATTCTCGGCCCCGACTCCGACGCCAACGACCGCGACCGCGACCTTCTCGTTCGAGCCCCCGCCCCCGCCGCCGTCCCACCGCCGCCGACACTACTACCCTTCCTTCTACGACAAACGCCCCTCCACCGGCCCCCATCCTCACCTCCTCGAACGAACGAAAAAGAGGAAACTCTTCCACCGCTTCTTCCGCTCCGAAGCGCTCCTCGCCGGCCCGTCATCCCTCTCCCCGCCGAGACTCAGGGCGTCACCAGCTCCCCCTTCCTCCTCCTCGTCAGGGACCAAGAAACTTCCAGCATGGTGGGCATCAGTCTCACGCTCGTTTGGAGAGGGAAGGGCGTCGATGCTCGGCCCGGAGGAGGAGGCGTGGGTCGGCGAGGGCCACGGATGGAAGATGAGGTTCAACGGCGGCTTTCGCAGCTTCTCTACCCCGTCAGCAGCGTATCACTTCAAAATGAAGACTGTCGTGCCCTCGGTGCTGGCACCGGCACCTCGCACAGCGGTTGATGGCGGTGAGGAGGGAGGAGGGACGCCGATGGCGCGCACGCGGCCGACGCGCTCCCATTCGTCGCCGGCTGTGTTTCAGCACCCAGCGACACAGGCAGCTTCACCAGCACCAGTGTCGAAGCAACATCTTTTGGCCGTGTTGCGTATGCGGCTGAGTGAGGGCGGAGGGAGCTCGCGAGGCGGTGAAGCAGGACTTCGGTTCAAGAAGTGCGTTTCTTTCTTTCGTTTTCTCTTGTCGCTCACTGTCCCTGTTGCTCATTGGAACTTGTGTACTCTTCTTATAGATGGGTTGTCTGGAACTCGTGGATGAAGCGTGCTCATCCGCTTTCAGACGACGACGACCTCCTCGATCGTGGCCTTGAGGGCGACGACGACGACCTCGACCTCTCAGACGAAGAAGACGACGACTGGAACCTCTCCAGCTCCATCGTCGACCCTCCCAACTCCCCTCCTCTCAACCTCGCCGCTCTGTCCACCCTCCCGCTCGTGCACGACGCCGCGAGCGCGCTCTCCCTCCTCGGCCCCACCGCCTCAACATCTTCCTCGATAGAAGTCGATCCCGTTACCGACCACACTGAGCCTCCATCCCCTTCAACTCACATGCTCCCAGACTCGGTCGCACTGGTCGACGAACCTCTATCTATTCTGATCGGAGACCCGAACGACCTTATCGCGCCAATCGCGGAGGACGACGTTCCGGAGAGACCAAAACTACGGAGGTCGATGTCGTTGCCGACCAAGTTGCCTGAACCGGATGAGATGGGATTGGGATTCATAGATGAGAGTGGGGATAGAGCGACGGGCGGGGGAGACGAGATCATCGCGCGAGGGTAAATGTGAAGAGCGGGCGGCTTGAAGTCGTTTCTCGTCTCTCACTCGGTTCCCTCCCGCTTCTTGTACACACACCATATTCTTTTCTAATTTTCGTTTTGGGCGGTGTTTGGTTCTGAAGTCATGTTTCTTTTGGCTGTAGTCATGTTGGGCTGCCTCATGTTGGAACCAGTACCGGGATGTACACGGTTATTTTGCATTCGAACCTGGAAACCAACGGTGTGGAGAGAAGAGAGTTTCTTCAGACGGAGAGATGACACCGAGCCGATGACCAATTGGAAAATCTTTGCGCTGTTGTGCCGATTGAGGCAAGAGCGGATGGTGAGGTAGCGTGGAAAGGCCAACTCCGTCTTTCATTCCATAATGAACAACCGACACTTCCTGAAGATCTCCCCTCCACGATTCCTAACCATCACGACCGGATCCTTTCCCCTAAAAACCCAGAGAAAAAGTCAGCATCAAAGGTCGACGAGAGAATGAAGGACCACACGGTGACTCACAGCGTCAACAGGCTCGCGACTTTGACGCACCCGACAGCGTACCCGTGTCCCAGCGAAAGAGAGTAAGAGCCAGAAGTGACTCTACCGATAATGTGCTCTTTCGATGGATCCTATCAGAAGCGACGTCAGCTTGCCTCTTTGACAGCATTCAGCAGAAAAACAACGCTGGCGACGCACCTGATCGCCCTCGGGTACCGTATAAATCACGCCCAGCTCTTCCGGTGCGCCCCTCGACTCTGGAAGCAAAACCACCCTCGCCAACGGCATGCCCGACATTTCTCCCTTCTCCAACTTCTCCCCCATCTCAATCGTCTTTTCCTTGACGTCCACCCACTTCTGCTGCCCCCCAGGAGTCGTGACCTTGACTTCCATCCCACTCACGTCCTCCCCCAACGCGACTCTCACAATCTCAGCCGGCACGACCCACCCATTCGGTCCCAAAGTCTTGCCCGCCATCCACGGATGCTCGTCGCCCGACTTTTGAAAGTTGTGTCGCTTCGCCGGCGGCCTCCTCTCCCATCGACCTCGCTCCACCTGCTCCCTCCTTACTTCCGCTTCCGCGAAGCTCTTACATCCAGGAAAGTCCTCAGGAAAGCGCGGTACGCCAGCTTCGAAATGGTATTGCGAGCGCTGGAGAATCCCAGCGATGCGGGGTTGCGAGTGGACGAGCGACATCCAGAACGGCATCGACCATCCGGCGGGGATCGTGAGCGTCAGGCCTGATATTGGTGGTGTGGCGATCGAAGGAGTGGACGAGGAGAGGGTGAAAGTTGAGAGGAGAAGAGGGATGCGGTCGTCTTGGGCGAGTGGAGCGAGGCTAGAGCCGGGGAGCAGCAGCTGAACCGCGATGACGTGGTCAGCCTCGAACTTTGAAAGCCCTGTTAAACTCAAAAGCCTCTCACTTTCGAACGACGCTCGTCAAGTTCAACCTTGCGGAACTTTGGCTTCCTGATCTTTGCTCGCTCTTCGGCGCTCCAGAACTTTGGACTTGAGGCGACGGCGGCGCTCGGGATTGGGATGCTGCTTGAAGTCGAGTGATCAAGACGTGGCGGGTATCTGAAAGGCCAATTGAAGGGTCAGAATAGTTTGTTACCAGAGCAAAGACGAAAATCACTTACGACAACCTCGGATCGTAAACCTCCAGCCCAAAAACCATCCCCTTCGGCAGTCCCCCTGGTCCACTCGCTCCACTCAACCCCTTCCAAGCCTCAACCTTCTCCCTGTCAGCCCCGACAACGCACTTCAAAGCTCCTTTAACGACCTCCACTGCCCTCTTGCCAACGACCTCGAACGTCGAATACTCCTTCTCGCACTTCCTCACTGCGACCCGAGAGCCCAATACGACGTTGCCGACACTGAGCGCCTGTGACACCTCGATGCAGATGGAGGGGTGAAGTCGAAGGAGTACTTTTCGTTGCTCCCAGTCTGGCTCCGTACCGAGAGGTGGAGGACCGGAGATGGGACACCAGATGATCGTGGCAGGACCGATAGGAAGGGGGGTGAGCCCTCCAGTGGAGTGCAGTAGCGTCTCGAGCTCTCGAGCGCCGCTGGAATATCTGCAAAAAGGTTTCAGTAACAAGTCAAGATGCAATAATGATGAAAAAGGTAGGACGTACCGCTTGTTGCCGGCCGAGATTAGTGTCGGATCCTGGTTGACTGTCACGCGGTCGAGCAACCACTTGAGGTCGATGAAGGCTCCGCTGAGCTCGATGTACTGGAAGTAGGAAGCGTCGTGAATCATGCACCCGTGATGCGAGGCACGGTGTGATGACCTGAACGCCTTCTCTGTCGGCTTGAGGGCCTGCATTCGTGCCCGAGGCCGCCACGTCAGCTGTCATTCTAACCTACCAGGGAAGAAAAGGCACGGACCAAGCGGTGTCCCCAGATCTCCGTCATGTGCATCCTCTTGGCGTGCCAGATGTGAGTCTCCAACCAGATCTTGTTCCCTATAGCGTTGCCTTTCGTTGTCAGTTTCGAGCCTCGAGCTGGTATCGAGACGACGCACGTTGCCTGAGCATGAGCATCAGTGGTCGACTGATGTTCAGCTTTCCCTTCACCCTCCCTCTCATCTTCCTCGTCGTCTTCTTCGGCTTTGCCGCTCCATCCGGCGTCTGTCCACCGCCCCGACGCTCGTCGTCAGCTTCATCGCTCCCTCCCAGTGGCGCCGCGGAGTGGATGGCAGGGAACGCACCTCGGAAAGCGCTTTCGCTCGCAGCCGAAGTGGCAGACGTCGGACATTGTGACTCGCTGCTCGTCTTCTGAGTGCTCGAGGCAGGGATTGAAACGCTCGAACCGTGGCGGCTTTCCTGTGTTTGTGGAGGGAGCAGGTTTGATGAGCGTTCGAGGTGCAAACAGAGGGAAGGTAGGGAGGCTGACTTGGCGGATCGCATTGAAGATTGTAGCGAGTTGATCTCGAACAGACGAGCCTGGAAAACAGTGGTCAGCGACTTGCTCAACGACAACCCGAGCGACAGACAACACACTCACGTCGGCGAATTTGTCGGGCTCGAGGATGGGTGGGAGCGTGTTGTTCCCTGCAGATGTCCACATGGTAAGCTTACGTATGAAGAATCACGTCAGTCCAGCAAGAAACGCACCTGAAGCGCGACTGCCGCCAGGCCTGCCTTGAGCCTGATCGCCTTGCACGGGAATCGTTCGCTGCTCCCTCATCCTCGCGCGCTTCCTCTCTGGCCCAGACAGCTGTTGCGGACCTGTCGACGGCCCAGCTTCTGGCTGAGGTCGTTTCGGAGCCATCGTGGCGATGTGTCGAGTTTGAGGGAAGAAGTACGAGCGAGAGCTTGCGCCGAACGCCTGAGCTCGAATGCGACGCAAGCCCGCGCGCGAGGGTTGGCTCTGCTCTGGTCACTCGTCGCTCTTTTTCATTAGATTCCTACACTTTTCGAGGGTCGAGATATAGTCAGAATGATGCGCTCTCGACTAAGATTACGGCTGCAACCGCTCCTCGCACCTCCCTCTTCCCTCCGATTCCGCCCAAGCTCGTCCTCGGCTCCACAGAAACCCTCGCCGTCGCCCCCGTCCGTGCCCTACACCCCCGCCAGCGAGGACCCAGCAACATCCTCTCACCAACCGCTAGACGAAGTCGTGCCTCTCGCTGAACCGAAACACATTCCCACGCCGCCTCCGGTCGAGGAATCGGCGCCGCTTGTCGAGCCGGAGAAGCCCAAGGTCGTTGTGGATGTTGGCGAGGAGACGGTTGGGAGGGTGAGGAGACCGGTAGGAGCGTTCAGAGGAGGGTTTGTGCTTCTGCTACCTGTGGCTAGAAGTGGAGGTCGCTAATGTGCGAGGGTGCGACAGATTGATCGGCTTCCTCCTGGCAACAACACTCGTCGGTGCGTTGCTTTCGCGCCTTGTTGAAGCCTAAGGACGCACCGCTGACCTCGCAAACAGGCGGATACGGCTACTTTGCACTTTTATCCGACTACAGCGCCGCGTCAAAAGTCCTCCTCGCGTCAGTAGAAGAGCTCAAAGACTCGACCGCGATTGTCTGTCTGCAACTTGACGCGCCCGACAAACCGTCGCTGATGTGTAAATCTCTACAGCTGACGACTCACATCAAGAGGATCGAACATGTAGAAACTGCCTTGTCGACTTTGGAGGGAAAAGCGGTGGACAAGGACGAGATTGCGGGCTTGAGGAAGGAGTACCGCGCGCTGCTGGTTCGTGCCGGTATTGATTTGAGCGGAACGTGTCGTGGCTAAGTCCGATATTGTTGCGCAGGAAACGGACCGACTGGACTTGTTGGCACTAAAAGCACATCTGTGGGGCTTGGGTGAGTCGCGTCTCGTTGTTCTCTTGACCTGTAAGAACTGTACCTGACGCTTGTGGGGTTCGACAGAGCAAGACTTGTCGACGCTGAGCAAAAAGGGGTCGAACCAGGTTCGTATTTGAGGGACACGGGTACATAACCAAAAGCTTGAGAATCATCGTGAGATGCAATTGCCATCCATCTCACGTGGAAAGCCTACCGCTTTGGTGCTGTCTGCTAGGCTCCTTGTTCCTTGTCGCTCAGACGCAGATGGTCACTTAGCTGATTCTCAGAGATACTGCCATCTGGACAAGGCTACAAGTCGGTATCCTCTTGCTGTAGCGAACCGACGCAGCTCAAAGCTTTCCCGCCTGGACGTCTTGTCGAAAATGCCTACCCACGTGTCTCAACTCTGGCTTTGCGGATTGCGCCGAGACTCTAACGGACGTGAAAGAATAGTTATTAGGAGTGAATTTTCTTCCATTGAAGATGCCGGAGAATGATATAGCAAAGAAGCGGCGTCTACGTGTACTCGTGACCCTGGGAGCCACGGCTTCGATCGAAGGTCGGACGCAATCCTCTGTGGCTCTCGAAACTTGGGGCACGCGCACGATCCTCACTGTTCAGCGACGACGACGACGACAAGGTGACGGCCGGCAGCAGCAACAGCACTCCCTAGCAGCAGCACCGACAGCCTTGACGATGAGGCGCATCTTTGGTGGCATCCCGCTCTCGTCGACGAGCACGTCGTTGGCCAGCGATGCGAGCGGCGCGCTCCCCTCGCCGACGGGCTCGACGTTCGCCCAGGACCACTCGTCCTCCGACGCCGCCGCCGCCCCAGCAGCCAACAAGGGATGGTTCGGCTCACTGACCAGCGTCGCGTCGAGTGCGAGCAACGCCAACCGCCACTCGCGCAACTCGTCGCTCCCCGCCAACTCGAGGCCGTCCGAGGAGGACGACGACTTTGTCAAGCTCCCGTTCGGCGCCGCGAGGATGCAGTCCCCTCCCCCGTCCAGGTCTGGCCACAACATCAACTCGCCCGCCAGGGGCCACCGCAGGATCGGAAGCGAGAGCGTCGGGCAGAGGTCGAGCATCATGTCGAACGCTTCGGATCAGGTTGGCGAGCCCGAGAAGGAGCGCGAGCAGATCATGGTCGACCTGCTGTCGGGGCAGGCCATCGTCGAGGCCAAGAACTACGAGATCCTCGACTGGGAGGAGATGCAGGAGATCAAGAAGGTCCGTCATCTCTCCATGTTTTGCCAGCCGTGATCACGAGTTGGACGCGTCGCTCACATTCCGGTCGCGCTCAAATATACAGGAGCATGCCGTCCTGGCCACCAAACTCGCCTCCCTCACCAGGTCCCTCACTCTCGAAACCAAGCTCCGTGATTCGGCCCAGACGCTCGTTCGCCTCTCGGCCCCCGCGACGCGTGCCTCCGCAGAAGCCCAGCTCGCGACGGCCACAAACAAAGTCGACGCGCTCACGACCGAGGTGCACCGACTCGGATACGAGGAGTCAGCCAAGAGGGCAAAGCTGCTCAAGCATACGGCGGGTGTCCTTGCGCTCGCGATCAGGAGGAAGGAGGAGGAGGGCTTTGGGCGCGCGATCAGTCCGCTGCCAAACTCCGCCGCTGGCGAAAGGATCACGCCGTCGCCGAGCCCCGACCCGTCACAAACACGTTTCGAGGGACACCACTTCTTTGCAGGCAATTCGGAGGCGATCATTCCGACGAGGAGGACCCTCGGCTCGCCGTACGCCTCGCCGCAGCTCGCTCCGCCCACCAGCGGGGCCTTTCCGATGCCCCCATCAAACGCCGCCGAACTTCGAGAGTTGGAGACACAAGTTACGGACTTGAGGCTTGCGTTGGAGGCCAGGGAGCGAGACGCACAGGACGAAGCGGGCAGGAGTCGGAGAGAGATTGACGACTTGAGGGACGAAGTCAGCAGAGGACGGGACGCGTACGACGACCTCACGAACGAGTTGAATGACTTTAAGCAGGAGGCGGATGATTTGAGGAGAGAGTTGGAGGACACGAGACACAACGCTGGAAAGGGTGACCTCGATCTTGAGGACGCGAAGCGCGAGGCAGAGGAGGCGCAGAAGAAGGCGGAAACGGCCGCGATGGATTTGGAGGAGGCGATTGATCGAGCCGTTCGAGCAGAGGAGCGGATATCGACGTTGGAACGACAGGTACGGGATGGGCGCGAAGAGAGGAGACGGTTGGAGGAGGCCAACAGCAGGTTCGAGGACGACGCGCGCAACCAAGAGGATCGCAGTGGGAATGATGAGGCTCTGCGGAACCAGCTGGAGGATAAAGAGAACGAGCAGCGACAGCTCGTCCAGACGATTGGAGACGTTCTGCGTCGACACCGCACTCGTCCCGCCGTCGGCAGCGTTCTGCGTGACCTCCCCGCCTTCAACGACTCGCCTTCCGACACCGATGACCTCTCCAGCTACATCTCCTCCTCCCTCGACGCTCACTTTGACAAGCTCTCGAATCACGTCTCCCAGCTCGACCTGGATCGAGAAATCGCCATCAGCGAGAAGGAGGGCCTGGAGGACGATCTCAGGACTGCCGAGGAGCATAAGGAGCGCCTGCAGGAGGAGATTGAGACGCACAAGAGGGCGAAGGAGACGGCCGAGGATGATCTAGCTGGTCTCAGGGACCGTCTGGGCGGAAGCGAGAAGACGGAGAAGGACCTCGCGTCGGCGCAAGTCGAACACTCCAAGTTAAAGGATGAGATCACGGCGCTCGAGGGACGGATAGCGGCGCTTGAAGGCGAGCTTGCGGAGACGGAGAGCTCGCACGCCAGCTCGCTCAAGACTCTTCAGGACCTTTGGCGCACCATCCCGCCTCTCGACACGAGGACGGCAGCGTCAGGCTCGGACGACCTTTCCGTTCTCAAGTCGGCGTTCGAAGTCCAGAGGCGGCCGATGGGCAACTTTCTCGCGGACGTCACCAGCGGCGGCAAGTTTACGATTGAGTCGCTGTCGGAAAGGATTAGGATCCTTCTTGCCGAGGACGTCAAGCTCGTCAACAAGCTCATCGCGTTCGAGGACGAGAAGGACACGCATCGCTCAGCGAAGGATGCGGCTGAGAAGAAGCTTCAGGAGACGTTGTCAAGCTCGATTACTATGCAGAAGCAGGTGGGTCTAGACTTCAATGCCGTTTCCTCGCGTCATGGCAGAAACTGACGACAATTTTTCCGCTACGTAGCTCAAGGACATGGAGGAGCGCGTCGAGGTGTCGGCGAACAAGGAGGTATCGATGCTTGAGCGATTGAATGAGTAAGTTCCCGTCTCTTACGTTGTATTCTTATTCTAATCCAACTTTGTCTGCAGTCTCACGGAGAGCGTCGAGCAGGCACGAGGCGAAAAGAGGAAGGCGGAGGCTCAGCTCGCGACCATCCAAGCCCAGCTTCGCGAGGCCGAGGAGGAGCGATCAAAACTCTCAGCATCGCTCGCGTCGGCTGAGAGCGAGGTCACCCGTCTGTCGTCTCGACCCGACGACTCTGAACGTGTCGCCGAACTCGAAGCCGAGATCGCCGACTTGCAGGACATGCAAAGCGATCTGCAGGAGGAGCTCGACGACGCTAAGAAGCGCGAGCAGAAGCAGAGAAGCCAGTTGTTGGAGCAGCTGAGCACGGCTGAGCAGGAGGTCTCAAGTTTGAAGACGCAACTTCGTCAGGCTGCGAGGAGGAAGGACAAGGCATAGCAGGGTTGGCGGTCTGTTGTATGTGTGGAGGAGGGCATTCGGGCGCGTTTCCATCTTTTCATTGTACATATATACACCTAGGGCATTTTTTATGGAACCCAATCATCGATTTATTACCCTCAGTCATCGCTACCACTCGCAACCTTCCTACGCTTCGCCGCCTTCCCCTTCTTCTGTGCCTTCGACCCTGTCTTCCTCTTGCCTTGCGGCTGCCCCTCTATCTGCTGTGCGGCCAGCTCGGCGGCCTTCTTGGCCGCCCTCTTCGCGTCCCTAGCAGCGTCCAACTCTGGGGCGTCGTGGTGGCGCTGAACGCGCAAGGCGACCTCGGCCTCGTCGATTCCGCGATACTCGAAGACGACGAAGGCGATGCCGCGGCTGGTCTGAGGGTCCCGCAAGTTCTTGAGGATGGCGGCGTCGAGCTCGTCGCCTTGGAGGTCTCCAAAGTTGGGAGGGAACCCCCAGCCAACAAAGTCGGTCTCCTTGCTCTTCTTGGCGACAGTAGCGTAGTACCTGAACGCGTCGAGGGCGGCGCGTCTCCATTTTGGTGGCGCGGCGTCGTATTCTCGTCCGGTTTCGATCCGAAGAACGTCGTGGACGCTGTAGTTGCCGTGATACGTCCAAACCATCTTCTTACCCCGCTTCGTACGCGCGGAACACGGGATCGAGCGTCCTTCCGCCTTGACCTTCTGCCAAAACTTGAAGTTCCCCATCAAACCGATAAACGGTTGACCCGGCAGACGAGGATCCACACCCAAATTACCGGCAGACATCGGATACAATCTCATCTGCCCGTCAAACTTTGAGCATTTGGCGACCATGAACTGCTGGTGACCTGGGAGGTGGTACCGCGGGTTGGCTGGAGTGGCACTGAGCCTGTCGTGGTCGGCCATCAGAACGTATGAGGTGCCGAACGAAGTCGGGTTGAAGAGGTTATTAGGTAATTCACTCGGATCCTTGAAGCTAGTGCCATATGTTAATGACATTAACAATCAAAACACTTGCTTGAATGGAAAATGCGACACGTACTCGTCGTCGTCGTCCAGCGGCTCAGCTTTGACACGCGGAACGGGGGGAGAGGCGTGCCTACAAGGATCAGATATCTCAAGTTAGTAAGATTCCCCGTTTGAAGGACTTTTTGTGAGAAGGTTGGATTCACCTTGCGTCAAGAGGACTCGAGGTACGCCGCTGAGGTCGTGGCGATGCCGTTGGGGCTCCTTGACGACGAGAGCGTGGCTTCTCGTTCTCAACGTAGTCATTGCCCACGTAATCCTCATCTTCATCGTCACCGCTGTTCTCGCTATCAATGGCGTCGCCATAGTCGCCGAGGTCCGAGTCCGATTCGCTTACGTTGAGGAGAGAGTGTCAGACACTGACCACGCACGCATCTCATCAGGACAAAGCTTACCTGGACTCTTCTTTCTTGACCGTTTCAACTTCTCTCTTTACTTTCTTCCCAGTTTTCTTGGGCTTGGTGGGCTTCTCGTCCTCCTCATTCTTGATGACACGCGCTCTCCCGTTCTTTCTCTCTACGCGCGGAACGTCGACGTAAGGAACCAGCCTCATCCGCTGAGGAGTCCTCTTGCTATTTGTTTTAAGAGTGAGTAGACTGCTTTACGCATAGCAAGATGACAGCTTACCCAGGCTTGGCTTTCGGCAGCACTGGCTTGACGTCCACTTCCTCCTTCTTCATCGCCGTTTGCTTCAAACTATAAAGCAGCTCAATCAACAACGTCTGCAGTGAGATAGTGTGAAGCACTTACATCTCCTCACGCAACAATGCCATCAAACGATTCTGCCACTCCGACAACTCCTCCCTCCGACCCCCGTCGGCCAGCGTCTCCTCTTCATCGACGAAACGGCGGAGAGCCTGGACCCCAGCACAAGCCTGTCCCCTTCTCACACACCTTTCAACGCCGAAGAGAAGTTCAAAGGTGAGGGTCACGTCCTCCCACGTTCCGCGAAACTCCGCATCGCTCGTGTCGGAGAGAGCGAGGTGGGGGGCAACTTCCTTGAAGAGGGTCTCGAGGCTGAGCTGACTGCTTTTCAGAGCGTCCAAGTTGAATTTCTGCTCGGGCATGGCGAAGTGTCGAGTGGTAGGTGAAGAAGAAACAGGAGTTCTCGCGCAGCGCGTGTCGTTTAGAATCACGCTGCCCCGACGGTGGAGCCCTGCAGTCGCTCCGCGGTAGTGCATACATTCACACACTTACACAAACCAGCAAGCATTGCAATCGAAAATCGCTGAGTTCAGAATATGTAGAAACATGCAAAACTCGGGGCGTGTTGCATCACTTGACGGGCTTCTTCCTCGGCCTACTATCCTCCTCCTCAACCAGCAATGCCTTCCTCTTCTTCCCATTCTCCTCACTCTCTCTCTGGATCCTTTCCTTCTCTTCCTTCAACTTCCTCTCCGCCTCCCTAAACAGCTCCGCCTCCCTCTCCGCGTCCCGCTCCTTCTCCTCCAGCGCCTTGAGCTCCTCCGCACCACGAACCTTCTTCGTCGCGCTGCCGAGAAGGACAGGTCCAGCGGCATTCTTACGAGCGCTTCGCCTAGCCGCCTCCGGTAGTGATTCCCAATACAGTCGTTCGCGCACGCCTTCTAACAGTTGAGTGGTGATCGCTTTCGGAGGATCAGTCGACATGGCGTTCTTCGATGCCGAGGACGGAGGTTCGCTGTTGACTGGAACGATGGTGGACGGAGTTGGTTGGAATAGATGATTGGCCAAGAGGTGTTCGTGCATGAGAGAAGCGAGGTGGGCAGAGGCGAATCGGAGATGGCCCTGAGTATGCACAACACGTGGTGGTCAGCTCCGACTTTCTCTTCTCCGACGACAAGGAGAACCGACTCACGTTATCCAAACCCTTCTCGAAATCCACAAATTCAACTCCTCTTCCACTCCCCTCCTCAATCTCGTTCAACAGATCCGAAAACAACGACTTCAACCCGCCCTTCGTGCTCCGCTCGTGGAGGTTACGAACCCACAAGATGCACCCTTTCGGGAAAGCACCTTTGACATCCACCGCCTCCACCGGATCCAGCTCAACCTCAACCGACAACGGCGGAGACGAAGGCTTGTTCTTGTCCTTGTCTGGCGACGATTTCGGTCGGCGACGCTCGCGGTCCCGGTCGCGTCGTGCGTCCTCTGGGTCGAGTTTACGCTCCCATCGCTTGAGGGACTGAGCTTCGCTATGTGAGTTGCGAGAGGGAGATGGGGATCGCCGACGGTTGTTGCGACGGTTGGTAACGGCGGCGAGAGCTTGGATCTGCTTTTGGTAGGTGAGGTACTCGGATTTGAGGGTGTTGAAAGTCGTTCTGTAAAAAGAAAAAAATGAGCCTCCAGAGAACATGGCTATGACGACGGAAGGAGAGACTCACATTGGTAGAGTGCGGAATCCAGTCTCACGAGCCTGCTGCTCGAGTCCCTTCTTCGACTGGTCCTCTTCCGTCTGCATCTCGTTATCATCCACCTTCTCCTCTGCCGAATGCTTTACTTCCTTCCCCTTCCCTTCGTCCTTCTCCCACTTCCATTGTTCCAAGATCCTTCCCGCCTCGTCCTTGTTCGGCACGATAACGAACGCGAACCCCCTGAACGGTCCACCTCCCGCTGGCAGAGGATTCCGTTTGAGCCCCTGAGCTTTCACGAACGCCTCGGCTTGTGTGCCTGCGATGTCCTCGTCCGACGGCGGTCTCGATGGGTCGTACAGGAGGGGGAAGACGACACGTTGGATGTCGGTAGAGAGAAGCGTGGCGAGTGTCGATGAGAGGGACGAGGGAGTGGTCGACTTTGTAGCTCCGGTAGGTGGGTTCTCCTGCAGTATGCGTGCATGTTAGTAATAGAATATCTAGTGAATGGTAATCGAGGGGACGCACAACGTAAAGCATCATTGGCTCCCAATCCTCCAAGGTCATGGTTTCGAGCCGGTCGTAATCCGGCGTGACGGTCCTCTTGCACTGAAACCCAGACTCTGACAGCTGTAGACATTCAACCTAACAGTCAGCAAACACATCTCATCCAATCTTTCGTAGAGAGCAAGCTCACTGTCAGGAGCGGGGACGGACGCGACCTCAGCGCCTTCTGTACCTCGACCTGCGTCTTGGCGAGCGCCGAGACTGGACCCATTAGCAGCAGATGCTGGATGTGAACATCTACATACACTTAAAAGTCAGCTTCGGCCTTCCATCTGTCCTCAACACAGCAACACAAGCAGACTCACAGCCGTCCTTGCTCTCCTTCATTTTCGTCAACAAGCCGTTCGACTTGTGCACCGAGAGCCCGTAGTCCGACAGCGACGTCTCGATAGCATACAGCACTAGTTCATTCTTCTCTTCCTCCTGAGGGTCAAGCTTGACCTCCGACAACGCCGCTGTCAACGTCGTCGAGCGCGCGGAGTCACGCATCGTCGCGTCGCCGTCGTCCTTTGGCGCTGGCGGAACGGGTGCCGACGGCTGTACTTTCCGGCGTTTGGCGAGAGCTCGAGGGACCATTCCGCTTGGGCCGGCGAGGGGAGGTGCGGCGGATGTTGGTTGAGCAGGGGTCGTCGAGGCGGAGGATGTTGACGAGGACGGCGCGTCGGCGGGCGATGGTGCCGAGTCGGGCTGTGAGCTCTTTTGCTTGAGCTTGACCGATCTTGGCTGGAAGCTCGACATTGTGTGAGATCTGACACGGATTGAGCCGCGTTTGGCGATGTGAGGCGACGGAAGACAACCAGGCCGCACGCGGTTCCGCCGAAGTCGATTGCGCGCCGCTCTGCTTCCGCCAGCTCGCCTCAAATCGTCACATACTTCAGCAACAGTTCATGATGAGCACGCTGTTCTTCTACGGCACTCTCATGGTGCCTGAGATCCTCCAACGGGTCATCGGCAGGCCCGGATCGAGCGACTCGCTCGTCTGTTTCGACGCCGTGCTCGATCAGTACACCCGGCACCATGTCAACCAAGCGGGTACGCTCCTTTCTCCCGGTACCAGAGCAAGATAAGCTAACTTCATCTCAGACTATCCTGCTGTCGTTCCAGCCAAGGTCGGAGCTACTGTGCTGGGACGCAAGCTGGTCGACGATGAGGACAGCGTGCGGGGTGTGGTCGTGGACGGTCTCACGCAGGAGGACGTCGAGTTCCTCGACGAGTTTGAAGGAGATGTGAATGCTTCATGAACTCTCTCTAGATAATCATAGACGAGCTGACGCGCTTTCTGACAGGAATACGAGCGCCGAACAGTCACCGTCCAGGTCATGTCTACGGGCGAAACAAAGACGGCAGGAATCTACATCTGGATCGCCCCTCTCTCTCGTCTATCTCCATCGCTCTGGTCTTTCGCCGACTTCATGCGCGACAAAGCCCATCGCTGGGTCGGCAGCGGCGGCGACGAAGAGTACCTCGAGGTCGATCGAAGGCGCGCGATGCAGGGCGTCATTACCCCCAACGCGGCCGATGAGGACGAAAGGAAGCTCCCAGAGTTTGGAAAGGAGATGCGAAAGAATTGGACGTTTGCGGATGGCTGGGTGAACCTCAATCACGGTGCGTTGTCGGTGGTTCGTGGTGACGTGGTCCCTGACTATTGCTCTTCAGGATCGTATGGCGCCCCGCCAAAACAAGTAATTGATGCGATGAGGGCGATACAAGATTGCTCGTTTGCTGCTCCTGATCAGTTTATCAAGGTTGATTACATGTCGGAGTTGGCTACGTTGCGAGGTCGGCTGGCAGAGTTGGTGGGGTGTGACACGGACGATCTAGTGGTGTGAGTATTGAGGCTTACTCAAACTGTTTGAAGCAATCGTGCTTACTGGAAGCTGTATGGCAGTGTCACGAACGCCACGACTGGTGTCAACACGGCGTTGAAGGCCATTAATCCGCTGTTGGAGAAGAACGACAAGTTTCTCTACTTTGCGAGCACAATGTGAGTCCCGTTTCCTCTGTCTCACTGCAAATTCTGAGCTTACTTGCTACTTTGAAGTTACGATGCTTGCGGCCGCTCCCTTCAATACGTGATCGACTCCAACCCTCACCTCTCCCTCTCCGGCGCTCCCGTCCAAATCGCCTACCCGATCTCCCACGCCGACGTTATCGCTGCCGCCAAGAAGACCATCGAAGAAGAAGAAGCCAAAGGCAGCAAGATCCGCTTTGCTCTGGTCGATGCGATCTCTTCGGTGCCGGGAGTCATCGTGCCCTGGGAGGAGTTGGTCCAGCTGTTCAAGAAGCACGACATTATCAGGTGAGTCCAATTGGGATACTTCTGAATCATCGTTCCGTTGACACGTGAGCTCAGTATCGTCGATGCGGCGCACCAAATCGGTCAACTGCCGGTCAACCTGGCAGAATCCCAGCCGGACTTCTGGGCTGCCAATTGTCACAAGTGGCTCCTCGCCGCCAGAGGGTGTGCCGCTTTGTATGGCGCAAAGAAGTGAGTCACTTATCCTAGACATCTTTGAGCCAGATCTGACTCTGTTCGGAAGATACCAATATCTCCTGCACTCCATCCCGACGAGCCACTCTTACGAGCAGCGCAAGCCCTCGCCATCCGGTGACGCTCACTGGATTTCAGAGTTCGAGGTGAGGCCTTCGCTTCTCGTGCTCCCTGACCTTCGCTCATTCTTACAACAGTGGTTCGGAACCATCGACTACTCGCCGCTGTTGTCGACCGCCGCCGCGCTTGACTTCCGCGCGTGGTGTGGTGGCGAGAAGCGAATCACCTCGTACTGTCACGCTCTCGCTCTGGAGGGAGGAGAGTACGTTGCGAAAGCTCTCGGAACGGAAGTGATGCGAAACAAAGAGGGCGATGGGGAGCTCGTTGCCAACATGGTGGGTTCTGTTTTCACCTCGAATGTTGACGTGGCGCTAATGGGACGCGAGTGACCAGGTCAACGTTCGGCTCCCAATCCCCCTCCCGTCAAAAGAAATGCCGGAGGAAAGACGAAAGAAGATCTTGACCGAGCAGTTCACATTCCTCAAGCTGCGCCAGCTCGAGGATTACAAGATCCATTGCCCTTGCTACATGTAGGGCGGCGACTCTTTCTTCTCCGCTCTGCAATTTCATGCTGACAAACATTCTGTAGCCACAATGACACCTGGTGGGTTCGCCTTTCCGCACAAATCTACACCGACCTCGACGACTTCAAGTACGCTGCCGACGTGTTGAAGACCTTGTGCAAGAAGGTTGTGGACGGCGAGTACGCCCTTCCGTCAAAGGAAGAGCGCGTGGTGCAGGGCGAGCCCGAGTTCCCAGAATCGATGTAAAAGGCTTAGAAATTAGAGCGCGTTTGTTTTCTATTCCTGGAGATTTTGCCCCTTCGTTTTGTCATCGATACGTATCCTTCTGGTCCACGATAGCCGCGGAGACGCGGAAGTCGCCTGGCTCACGTCAAACAAGCTCAAGCCGACCGCCGGCCGCCGTGCCGAAAAGAGGATCCTCCCTGACGATCCTCCTCGACCAAGTTTTGACCGAGTCAAGCGTCTGCTGCCTACTTTTTACAGCTTCGAGCACTTTTCTTTCCTTCTTTTTCCCACCGCCATCAGCTGGCAACTCGATTGACCGGTCGATCATCTCGCGTCGCCCGATTGTCGTCCGCCACCGCGGCCAGCCCACACCACACGCGACTTTTGTCAACAGTTGCTACCGGAACGCCTTCTGCTCGCTCCCTCGCCGTTCCAACCCCTCCCACGACTAACGATGCAGACAATTCTCCAATTCCGGCGCTTCAAGCACGACCCTTCCGTGCGAGCGCTCGTGTCCACGCCGCCCTCGGACGACCCAGAGGCCTCAGCCGCGACGCTGACGGACCGCAAGGCGGACGCGTTTCTCGTCCAGTTCGAGTCGGGGGACCCAGCAGATCCTCACAACTGGTCAAAGGCGAAGCGGTGGGCGATCACGCTCACTGTGGGAGTCGTGAGTAGCGGCGTCGGGATCGCGGGAGGAATCAACTCGGCGGCAGCTCATGATGCGATGAGGGAGCTCAGGGTGTCGGAGGAGGTGGTGAGTTGTCACCGGCACATCCATTGCGCTTATCTGGAGCTGACTGAGGTCGATGAGTGCAGATCTCCCTCGACACGGCATTGTTTTTGCTCGGACTGGGCCTGAGCAGCGTCTTCCTCGCTCCGCTTTCGGAGATTGGCGGCAGGTGAGCTTCAGAAACTTCCGGTTCCGTTCAGACGACATCTTGCTCAAGAGCAGTCAAACCCGCAGAAATCCTGTGTACATCATCACCCTCGCCCTCTTCATGCTCTTCGAGATCGGCTGTGCCCTTTCGCCCAACATTGGCTCGCGCCTCGTGTTGAGGTTCCTCGCTGGGTTGGCTGGGTCGACGCCGCTTTCGAACGCTGGAGGATCGTTGTCGGACTTGTGGTCGACGACGGAGAGGACGGCGGCGTTTGTTATCTTCTCTGTTTGTGGGTTGGTGGGACCAATGCTAGGGTGAGTGCCGACGATTAGCTTTGAGGATGGACTTGTGCTGACTTTGAATGCTTGACTATACCAGGCCGGTGATGGGTGGGTACGTCGGAGATTCTTATCTAGGCTACCGTTGGTGTGATTGGATCACCGTGATCTTGTGAGCTTCTCCCTTCTCCTTCCTCCAAGTTCACCCAGACTCATTAACCTCCGTCTCCCCTCCCTCGCCCTTTCACCCTTACAAACTCCCTGACCCACATCGTCTCCAACTCCAGCACAGCAACGATGCTAGTCGTCTGCACCTTCTTCCTCCCCGAAACCCTCGCGCCCGTCCTCCTCAAGTTCAAGGCGCAACAAATCCGCAAGCTTACAGGCGACGAGCGGTACGAAACGGCGCTCGAACGACTCCGCCACACCGTGCCTTTCAAGGAACATTTTATAGAAGGCCTCCAGCGACCATTCGCGATGCTGGCGCTCGAGCCTATTGTCGTACGTCCTTCACCCCGCTGAAATAGCCCACACAAACACAGAGAGAACTAACTCGATGACGTGGCTCCCCCAGGTCTTCTTCTCGCTGTACATGTCGGTCGTCTACATCGTCCTGTTTGGGAACCTCGTTGCGTTCCCAAAGGTGTACGAGCAGTACGGGCTCAGTGACGGCAAGATCGGGCTCACGTTCCTCCCCGTCGCGATTGGCGTCGTCTGTGTCGGGTTCATGACTCCCCTCATTACGCGGTCGCACATGGTGCATTACTCTCAAATCCTCTTTAGAATGAATATGGGTAGCTGATTCACGGACTTTGTAGAGAGAGCTGGAAAAAGTCAAGGCTAGAGGTGGTGAGCGCCTCGAGCCGGAGGAACGCCTCCAGCTCGCCATGGTTGGGACTTGGTGCATCCCCGTATCTCTCTTCTGGATGTGAGCGGTTTTGATTACTTGATATAGGGATGGTTTGAAGATGCTGACGCAGCCTGTGGTCCACATAGGGCATGGACGTGCTACCCCTCCGTACCGATTTGGGCGCCCCTGGCCTCTCAGATCTTCTTCGGCATCGGGATGTTGAGCTGCTTTATCTCTTCTTACCAATATATCATAGGTGAGTCCCTTCGCTAACCCACCACCCCCTCCAACGACATACACGTGTTCAGCGAGGCGGTGCTGACCCTCCCTTGTCTTTCCAGACTCGTACCTCGCCACAGCGGCTTCTGCTCTTTCGTG
Source organism: Pseudohyphozyma bogoriensis (assembly GCA_024364755.1). Lineage (NCBI taxonomy): Eukaryota > Fungi > Basidiomycota > Microbotryomycetes > Chrysozymaceae > Pseudohyphozyma > Pseudohyphozyma bogoriensis. Next base: position 313,810 of record JALBUQ010000004.1, read on the forward strand.
CTTGACCATCGTGAGGTACCCGATCAGTGGTGGCGCCGTCCTCTTCACCGGCCCGATGTTTGACCGACTAGGTGCGTTTTCCTTCTCCCATCCTCTGAGGCCCCCGAAGCTGACTTCTAGCGTTCCCTCGACAGGCCCGCATTGGGCGTTGACGCTGTTGGCGTTCATCAGCTTGGCGGCGTGTCCCATCCCGTTCGTGTTTTACAAGTGGGGGCCCAGGATCCGGAGCTGGAGCAAGTACACGGCAAAGATTGAAGCGAAGCACGAGGCGATGGCGAAGTGATAGACTTGGAGTGGTGATTAGAAGATGGAGCATAACTACTAGAATTTGAACCCGTAATCTCATAGACTGTTTGTTTCACCCAGCTCAACTTGACTGGATGCACAATAATGAACAAAAAAAGGTTTTTCAACAGCAAGAAGACAACTAGCTACAATGAGGGAAAGAGAACACGGGCAGCGAGGGTGGTGGGCGCATATGTGTGTGGGCAGCAAGTTTAGTGAGCCGAGATCTGCTCCTTGGCGGCGTTGGCCTTTGCGATGGCCTTGGCTTTCGCGACCTTGACGGCGTCGGACGGGTTGGCGCCCAAGTCCTGGAACGCGGCGCGCGGGTCGGGCATGCCGGCGCGGTCTGCAGTACGGCGCCTCAAGTAAGCTAACGCGCACTTTCCCATTCTGTTCCTACTTGAGCGCTTACTCTTCCAGAAGTCCTGGTTAAACGACATGACTACGTAGGGGCCGCAGGACGTTAGCTTCCACAGCGCAACCTGGAGGAGGAGGAGCCACGCACGCTTCGTGTTGCGTCCCTGGGTGATGGCGTTCCAAGGGCCGTCCGAGTCCTGGAGTCCCTTCTTACGAATCACGACGTCCGACTGTATACCACACAACAGAGAATCACGATCAGCACGACTTTGCCCTTGCCCCCGACTCGCCGCTCCATCCAACCAGCTTCCCCGCAATCGTTCGCGCTCCTCATGACAACGGGTGCTCGCACCCGCGTCAATCGTAACAGAAACAAAGGCTCACGTTGCTGCTGAGGTAGTGCGTGGCAAAGGCGAGACTTCCAACGACTCCGAGACCGACGGCGGCGCTGTGGTCAGGAGGAAGCGGGGGTCAGGGTGGCGAAGAGGAGGAGGGGATGCGGGGGCCCAGCGGCGGGTACGCACAAGAGGGGGATGAGAGCGGGCTCGCGGCGGAGGAGGGACGACATGGGTTGATATTTCTTGATGTAGTGACTTGTGTAGGGCGAGTGGTGGTGGCAGGAAGAAGGGCGGCGGGCTGCAGGCTGCCTAGCACGACTTCGGGGTTTGGGTGGGGTGGGGCCGGGTTCAAAGTCCTCGTGACTTTCGACCTTTGAGCACCAGGAACCCTGAGACTCCGCCGCTTATTCAAAGTTTGCTATATCTGGCGAATCACGGCCTTGATCTGCCGAGCAGGATATCGTCTTTATCTTGTGCATACTCAGCTCAGCGCACCACGTCAGCCTCAGCGCCCGGCAATCCACCGCGACGTGGCGTCTACTGGCTCGTCTCTTCCTGTCCATTCCAAAAGTGTCTGCATTGATTCCTGCTTGGCACACACTATCACAAAAGGGTTAACACGTGTACCAGAACTCCCTTTTTCCGCCTGTATCTCCGTGCGGCCCGTTTACCCCAGACTTTCGGACCATCAGCCGCCGGCCACCGGAATTCTTCTCCTGGACACGCCGCGAAACCCGCTGATCTTTGTACTCCTCCCTCCTCCTCCCCCCACACCTTCTTCCTCTATCTTTCTCCCCCGCCTACCCCCTACCCAGCTCCTAAACAAAAGACGAGCAGAATGGCCGCCATCTCGAGCGCTTCTATCGGCGACAAGTGGGAGGATCCCGCCGCCATCCAGGCGTGGTTCGACGAGCCCCACCAAAAGGTGAGCTACTTCTGCCTCCCCTCTACCCATCCTCTAGGTTCTAACCTGCTTCCTAATGCACAGACCTTCAAGCGTCCTTACAACGCCGAGTTGATTGCTCGCTTGCGTGACCCCGCCGGCACCTCGTCGACTGGAAATGGTGCGCTTCCTCATTAGCGAGTCTATTAGACACCGTACTCATATTAATTTCAATCTCAGCCCAGGCGATCAAGCTCCGTGCTCTTTTTGCCAAGCACCAAAAGACTGGCGGATCGTCCCTCGCGCTCGGCGCGACCGACCCCATCACCGCTCACTTGATGGCCGAGTCTGGACTCGGTGAGACTTCGTTGTCAATCAAGACTGAACCAAAATAGCTAACATTATATACAGAGGTCCTCTACGTCTCGGGTGCTGCTTCGTCGCAGACCGACACTCCCACCTTCGACGTCGGTGCTGATCTCGCTGATTGTAAGCCCATCTCGTCCTCGCATGACCCGGTTCCACCGTCTAACATCATCCTTTCCAGACCCCTATGATACCGTTTGTTTTTTCTTCAATTCGGCAGGCTACCCACATCGCTCATATCAGTGCTTCAGGTCCCTCGCAAGGTCAAGCAGATCTTCCGCTCCCAGCTCCTCCACTACCGCGTCGACAAGACGCGCGAGTTCAACGGCACCCTCCCCCAGAAGGTCGACCGCCTCACCCCGATGATCGCCGACGGAGACTCTGGCCACGGCCAGAGTACAAGCAACATGAAGCTCACCAAGGCGTTCGTTGAGGCTGGAGTCGCTGGCTTCCACATTGAGTGAGTTCGGCCGGGACACGTGGGTGGGAAGTGTTGCTGATGAGGCTGTCTGGGGCTCGCAGTGATCTCTTCACTGGTGTCAAGGAGTTTGCTCTCAACAAGCTCAACGACCACGTCAGTACGTAGCTTCTTTTTTTCCCTCCCAGTGTCCACGAAACAGCAGGCTGACGGATGCGCCCACAGTCGTCCCCGTCTCGGAGCACATCCGCCGTCTCCTCGCCTGCAAGCTCCAACTCGACATCATGGGGTCCGAAGTGATGCTCATCCACCGCACCGACGCCGAGACCTCCTGCTGGCTCACGTCCACCATCGACCCGCGCGACCGCCCTTTCATCCTCGGCTCGTCCAACGCCTCGCTCGACAAGACGCTCGTCGACGTGTACGACGAGAAGGGTGACATGGACGCCTGGTTGAAGGACGCCGAGCTGCTCTGCATCGACGATGCGATCAAGAAGCAGGTTTCGGCCGAGTTGTACGAAAAGTACATGGAGGCGACCAAGGGCATGAATGTGACGGCGGCGTGGAAGTGGGCGACGAAGAACGAGTACGACTTTTACTGGGAGTGCGACGCCGCGAGGGCGCCTGAGGGCTGGTACCGCTACCGTGGTGACAGTGAGTCGCTTGACTTGCTTCTCTTTGAACAATGGGGTCTGACGTGAGCATGGTTTTTACAGTCGACTCGGCCATCATGAGGGCCGTCGCCTGTGCCGAATACGTCGACGTGAGCCGCTCCTTAACAGTACCGCCGTTAGACCAGGAACTGACGGGTTTCGTCTACCCTGTATAGATGGTTTGGTCGATGGCTGGGAGGTACGACCCCGCTCGTCGCCTCAAGTTCTCTGAGGAGTGCACGAAGCAGATCCCCGGCAAGGTCAGTCTGCCACGTCATCGCTGCTGTTCTTGCGTAGCTGACCCCATGGCTTGCGTCTGCAGTTGATGGTCTACAACTGGTGAGTTGTTTTTTATTTTTCCAACAAGATTTGGGCGCTGATTGGAATGTTCGTTAGGTCTGGACCTTACTTGATGGGCAACCCTACCGACGAGGAGCTCCTCAACTTCCACAAGGAGACCGCGGCCCAGGGCGTAAGTGTCCCTTTTCACTCCATCCAAGTATTTTTGCGGCCGCTAACATAGCTACTCTTCACCAGTACGTCTTCCAAATGATGCCCCTGGCCGGACCCAAGGGCTTGTCCGTCGGCGTCAAGCGCTTCACCAACGCCGTCGCGACCAAGGGCTTGCTCGGCTACACCGAGGAGGAGAGCAGGGCCGCCGCCAAGATCGAGGGAGGCGTCAGCGTTTTGGGCTGGTACGCCCAGATGGGACAGATGTCGGACGCGATGGTCAACGCCATCAAGATCTAGATTGTGTTGCGCTGTGTTGATAAATTGATAGACGGGGTTCATGGGTTTCGCTTGTTCATTGTAGTGAGAATTGAGAGGTGCATTACTGGATAAATTCATTATTGCGTCTAGTCTATTTATCTATTCACAAAAGTAGTTGACGGATTTGGAGAGGGTGGGTTGGTTACTGGACTACAGCGTATTTGCTGTGTTCTCGCATCCAAGTGCCGTAGCGGCGGAACACGAAGGGGAGGGGAGCCATCAAAAGCGTGAGGCCAGCAAGAAGGGAAGTAGCACCCTGCACGGTAAGGTTGTGGTACATCTGGATCGTAAACAGCGGGAAAACAGAAGCGACGAGTGCCCTGCTCGCCATCCCAGCCGCGAGCGCCGATGCGGCCGTCGTGAGGTACACGTCGATCAAGTAGGGGATGAAAGCGGTGAATATGAGGAGCATTGAAGCTCCGAAGAGGAACTCGGCGATGCACGGTGCGATCCAGTGGACGTGCGGGAAGGGAGCAGTCCAAGCGAAGATGAAGAGCGATGCTGGGGCAACGAAGCCAGCGACGTAGGCAAGGCCGAGGCGGGCTTCTGGCTGAACTTTGGTGTTCGTCTCCATGGCGTGTACGACAGCTGATCTGTAGGAGCGAACTGTTCGTGTAGGTCGGTCCACGTCAGCCCCGGGTGTCGTCACGCAATGGGTGAAGACACGTACCTCCGAGAGTGCCCAGCAGAACGCAGCCGAAGAGGAAACCGAGTCCGAGAGAGATGTAGGTAAGTCCATAGGAGCTGGCCAGACAGAATAAAGGTCAGGTCCGGAGAGCATGCATCGCTCGGAAGAACGCACGTTTCCTTGAAGCCTCGGATCTCGAGCCACACGACCGTGAACGCCTTCAGTGGTATTGAACCATTAGCTTAGTAATAGCAGCACAATATGGTTGAGCCTACCTCAAAGAAAGCGTAGAGGATGGAGTAGAGCACTGTCAAGTACAGAGAGACGAGCGTGACGGTAGGCTCTGCAACAAGACACCGTCAGCAGGTGCCGTCGGTTATTTCCCGCCTGAAATACACACCAGTCAGAAGGTAGAGGATGGGCCTAGAAAGAGCGGTCTTGAAGACCGCCATGACCTCGCCAGTCTTGAGTGCTGGTGGCGCTTTGCCCTCACGCTTCAGCTTCCACTTGTACAGCGTTGGGCCGTGAGTCTCCGGAACGCAGGCGACGATAATGCTGAACACCGAGACGAAGATGGCCATGACCCGCAAGTTCCACCTAAAAGTGATTTGAACAGAGTCAGCGAGTGTTACGCGTTACGGAGACGGCTAGACGCACCTGAACCCGGCGTCGGTCTGGATGAACGAGCTGCAAAGCGGGCCCAAGGCGGGCCCTCCGAACGCCATCAAAGCGTAAAGAATCGAGTATGGGCCGCGGTTGGCAGGTACCTGTTAAATAATTGATGGTTCAGTAAGCGCGACTCCACGTGGTTGAGCTCTGGCCTTACGGTGTAGTCTCCAATGCTGGCAGGGACGTTGTTGATCGAGGCGGAGCCAAAGAAGCCCATCAGGAACCTCATGGTGAGAAGTCCAGCGGTGTTGGGCGCGAATGCGACTCCCCAAGAGAAAGCTAGAGCGAAGAAACGGTCGTCAGGAACCAGCGGTGGGAACGAGGAGGTGGAGGCGCGTACCGGAGAAGAACAGGCCAGCGAAAGTGTACACTACACGTCGGCCAAAGAGCTCACTTGCAGGTCCGAAAAGGAGTGGTCCTGCTGCTAGACCGAGAACGATGAAGGTGACGCCGAGAATGGCGACTGACGGAGAGGACACGTGGTCAGCTATGGTGCTTGTCCGGAACGCTTCTGGGAAGGCGACTCACCTTCTTGCGAGGCATTGAACTGGGTCTCAATGGAAGGAAGAGAGGCGACGTAGGCAGTAGAAGAGTAGGTGAGACTGAGCACCCAGATGCACAGCGCAAAGTTGACGAGCTGTAACGGAACGCAATGTCAGCGCTCAGCCTGATTCAGGCATCGGTCAAGCATGAGAGATATAAAAACTAAAAGCTCACGATCTTCTTTCTAGTACGCCAGTTGCGGGGGTCTAAGTGCACATAAAGTGAACACGATCAGCGTTCGAACGCCCGCGATCGGAAGCGACGCAAACTCACTCTCTGGATCGTCGTGCGCCAGCGTCGCCGGACCTGCTGCTGTCGACGTCGGAGTGTCTGCGCCCTTCCCTCCTCCTTCGAGACGTTTCTCAAGGTCGCGATCCCCACCCAAATCGAACTGCTCCGTCGACGAGTGTGGGGCCGTCTTGGGCGTCGACACCGCCGCGTGACTGTCGGCGGCGTGCTGGTCATCGAGCGTCGACGACGAAGTACGGCTCAGACTTGGGCTCGCCATTGTTGGTTTGGACTCTAGTGAGATGTGTGGAATGTGATGTGGTGTGTGTGGTAGAGAGAGGATAGAGGTTGAGCTCAACCAACGCTTTATAGGCCTATCCGGGCCTCGGGACGATGATCTCAGACGATGGGTGCGGGCAGGCCGGCTCTCAGTGGCCGGAAATCCGAGGCGCGGGTAGGCTTCGAAAGCAGAAAGCACGACGGGGACTGGCTGCAGTGTACTCAGCATTGCTTTGTACTCAGCATTGCTTCCGCGACCTGTGACAGACAAGACTACCGCGGTTACAGAGCCCTTAGCGAGGCAGCAAGAATGGAAAGCTGCCGAAACGAAACAGGTCCTGCCGACAGCTTCACACGTGTAGACTTTGTAGAAAACCACAGGTCGCTGGCCCAGCCGTACGTAGGCAGCAATCGAAGTCCTCTCGAGGTGGAAGTGTCACCACACTACGTGTAGCAATCAACAAATGGCTCGAAAAGCCGGCCTCGACTTGCACCGGGCCGACACCGCTCGCTTCGTCTCGACAATGCTCGATCCCCACTCAAGAGTCAACTCATCCGGAGCCCGAGTGCTCCTTTGACAACTGAATTCAACCGTTCGGCTTGAAGGTGGGCCCTGCAAGGAAAAGCGCTGGCGCGGACACGCTCTTCGACAAACAAGCCGCGGCAGATTTGATGACTAAAGGTAGAGTTGTAATTGCAGAATCCAAAGCATGACGCTTAAGCGTTGTGCTTCCAGCTAAAAAGCAAGAGGGAGAGAATCGTCAGGTTCGGACTTTACGCGGAGCAACAGCAACGAAGCAACCGGGCTCACTAAGCAATATCTCCATCGACCACTGCGAAAGGACAAAAACATGACGTTAGCGGCCAACACCACTGGATACGCGAAGGTTGCTGAGAAATGCTTACTCTCGTACTGTGGAAGGACCCGCAAGCGTCAGTCAGCACCTCGCGCAGAATGACACGTGTTGATCAGCAACGACTCACGGGCTTGCCCTTCTGTGCCATCTTTCCAGCCGCCTTAACGCCGACTTCGGATCCGTACTCGACAAGGTCATCGTACGACATGATGTCACCACAGACTAGAAAGAAGCGGAAGTCAGTGCCGATATGCATGAGGAGGGATGCATCGATCGAGCCGACGAACTGAAGTGCTTCTCAAAGTCGGTGCTGGTGATGGGTAGGGAGCGTCAGCTGATGCCTCGAGCATAAGTAAAACAAGAACGCACTGGATAACACCGGCAGCCTGAGGAGCCTTGGTGCCTTCCCGGATGGTCCACGCGCGAACCTCCTGAGGACCACAGGTGAAGTAACGGATGAGGTGGAGCGAGGCGTAACCAGCGGTGGTAATCTTGCCAAGAGCGCCAGCAGTGTTGAGCGTCTTGAGCTCCTCCTCCCTGGCGGCGTCATCGGCGAACTCGGTGGCGAGACGCTCCTCGAGGGCGACGGAGAAGGGGATGAGAAGATCTCCGGGGTTGTTCTCGTCGATCCAAGCCTTGATCTTCGGGAGCCTGGTAGATACAGTGCTCAGTGTGTGACTTGATGAAGGCCGGAAGGGGAGAATAGGACTTACCACTTGTTCTTCTTGCGGATGTAGTCCCTCTCACTCAGGTTGACGAGGTACGTGACGGGCTTGGCTGTCAGCAGCAGGAGGTCGTTGATGACATCGATCTGCACCAAGAACAGGTCGTTAGATGCTTCTGCTTCTTTCTCGCCATTTGAACCGACGAAGACGCACCTCCTTGTTGGTCCAGGTGCCCTTGCGAACGTCTTTGTTCTGGACGGTAAGGACGTCGAGAACCTTGGCGACAGTGTCCTGTTGTTATCAAAGCAAAAAGCGGCATGAGTTTGCTAAGTTCTACTGAGACTTTCAAAATGAGAGCTCACCAACTCCTCCTTCTTGGCCTTGTCAGCCAAGTTGGCGGTACCCGTAGCGCCACGAAGCGACTTCTTGAGGAGCTCGTGCTTCTTCTCGACCCACTCGATGTCCTTCAACCTGAGCACCAGAAGGATTAGTACGATCCCTAAGCCTCCTTCAGGCCCTGCTCACCTCAACTCGGTCTGAATGACCTCCATATCCCTGATGGGGTCGACCTCACCCTCAACGTGGATGACGTCGGCATCGTCGAAAGCACCTGTTCAGCCCAATCGGCCCCATCAGCTCCTTTCCGTTCAGTTTTATGAAAGAGAAGCAAGGACGTACGAACGACCTGGAAGATACCGTCGACGGACCTGACGTTGGCCAAGAAGTTGTTTCCGAGACCAGCACCCGAAGCAGCGCCCTTGGTCAAACCGGCAATGTCGACGCAAGTGAGGAACGCGGGGATCTTGCTGGCAGGCTTGTAGATCTCGCAAAGCTTCTCGAACCTGTCGATGAGCGGGAATGGGTCAGCCTCTGTTCGTTTGTTTACATCGCGGCGCCGAGAAGGTCGGAACTTGCCTGGCGTCGGGGACGGCGACACGGGCCTCTTCAGGCTCGATGGTGGCGTCTGTGACAGTGTCGAGGTTAGCTGTAAGCTTGTTGGGTGGTCGAAAAAGGTTGGTACGAACAGGGGAAGTTGGCAATCTTTCCGAGGTCACACTTGGAGATGGCGTTGAAGAGGGACGATTTGCCGACGTTGGGCACACCGACAACTATGAACCGAGCAGGCAGACGATCAGCATCTGTCCCAGGCTACTTTCCACTATTATTCGTAGCGCTGCACTCACTTCCGACTGTTGACACGAGGGACCAAGACGCATCAGCTCGCTGCCTCTTCGCGCTCACGTCTCGAAGCACTCACTCTGCAAGTTGTTCGAAGGCCTTCCAAGCAAGACCTTCTTCTCTGCTACTGCCTCTGTTCACCACGAAAAAAGTGCAGACTCGTATTAGCTCGAACGTATCGACAAGCAGCAGCCGCGCGACGGAGGACTCGCTCTTTGGGGGCATAGTTTTTGCGCGGCGAGGGGCGAGGAACGGGGAGGAGGTGCTGAACAGGCGGCTGGCGCGGAGGGTCGAACGGCCTTCGTGGAGAGCGACGAGGAGGAACAGCTTTGAGCGACGCCGGACGGGACGAGACGAGGATGGGCCAGCGGAAACCACGTCCAGGTCCTCCAGAAGCTTCCGTGCGACACTTTTCGGCGATTTTCGCGGGCAGCTAGGGAAAAGTGAATTAATTTTTGGCATCGTGCAGTAACTGTCCGTTCAATTTGTGCAAGTACGTAATTTGCGAAGCTTGGAAAGTCTTTAGATGTGTTCAAGATCACAGGACGTTGGAGCAGCTGCACGTGGCGCGCGTTGGTTGAGCGAGAATCGTCCCCAAGTCCACCAGGTTCGCTGCGTCCCTAGCCAGCATGGAGGGCTCGAACAGCAAACAACACACTGCTCATCACCTCGAGTCCCACCTGAGCCGCCGAGCCCGCTCAGCCGGTCGCGCAACCTGCCGCCGACTGCTCCAGAATGCGTCCTCCCTCCGAACCGCCCAGCGCGTCCCGCACACCCAAGCAGCATGATCACCTCCCTGAACTCCGAGCCCTCCCCTCGAGACCCTCCCATTCTCGCCAGACGTAGATGCGCAATACAGAGGTGGCATTGCCGCACTTCACTGAACGAGTCGCACCAGGTCCGTGGTTTAGACCCTGGCCGACCCCCGCCCCTCCTGCCTCCTACCACCCAAAACTATCCCAGAATCAACAATTTATGCGGACTTCTTGGCCTTGGCCTCGGCAGCCTGTGGAACAACAACGAGCGCGCAAGAGCACCAGCGTAGAAAAATCAGCGACCCGGTCCCTTGACGCACGAAGCCCCCCTCCGCCCTCGCTCTCCTCCCAGACGTGTACCTCGACTCATATGACCCAAAGAGATCGACCAACGCACCTGCACGATTCTGCGCCTCTGCTTCTTCAACAACATGATCTCGAACCTCTCGAAGTCGGTCGTGTTCCTCCTCTTCTCGATGGCCTGACGCCTCTTGGCCCAGGCCGACTTCTCCCACTTGGCGAGAACGTCGGAAGCCTCGAAGACCTTCTTGACGACGGGGGAAGAAGCGCCACGGGTGAGCTTGGAGAGGACGAAGGGGGTGAGGACGAGGCGGCGGTAGGTCTGGACCTGGCGGGGGACACCGGTGGCGGGGCCGTCGATGAGAGCCTGCAATGAGCAGCCTAGTCAGCATACCTCGCTCCTTCGTACTATCCACAACACCCTCCACGTCTCCGTTCAATGGCGCAGAGACTAACGCGGTTGTGGTCAACGATCTCAACGATGGTCGCGAGCTTGCCAGCGTTGGGTCCGTCCGAGACGAGGACGACGCGGCCAACCTCAACGAAACGCTTGAAGGTCTGCTCCGAGGACTTGGGGGCGGCGGACATTCTGGATATAGTGAGAAGAGTGGGAGGGAAGAGAGAGGGAGGTCAGCGCTTGTCGCTTGGGGGGAATTGAACCGACTTGGAGGGTGTTGCGTCTGGCCTGGCCTGCGTGCGCGCCCCTGCCCTCGTCTGCCATTTCTTCCACCATTTCCTTCCCTTCTCTGACCAAAGTCTCCTCCTTTTCTCCCGCTCCCCGCCGTGCTTCGTCCTTCTCCTCCCGTCCACGCCTCGCGCCCTTTCCTCCCTCGACTTTCGCCCTCGCATCCTCGCGCGCGCACGCCCTCCAACGCCAGCCAGAACGCAATTTCCGTGTATGTGTCGAAATGTGTCGATACCTTTCGCAGGACTTCGTAGGCTCACTTTGAGGGGGGGTGAAGAAAGTGTCTTGGGGAGAGGCCTCTCAGCGAGGCTCCCTCAGGCTCCCTCAGTCCCCCGGGGCTGCTCAGTAGTAGCACCCACCCAGTAGCATTTGATGACACGTCACTGTTTTTGTTCGCGGACAGACTCTTTCGCTAGGCGAAACATGGAATTGAAATTGCATCGTTTGCATCTGAAAGCTACACAACTGATCAACAAGATTGTCCGCAATCGACCACAAGCCACGTCAGCGCACCCTGGACGCAGCCAGCAGGGCCGGACGTGCAGGACAAACCGGACCGCGAGCTGCCAGATCATAGGAGAGCAAAAGCTAGCCTTTGACAGTTCGAGGGGCTATTCTTTAGGCACTCTGTGTCAGCAGTAGCCCTTTGACAGCTGATCACGAAAGGGAACGACCACGTGGCCTCTCTCTTTCCACCCAACCAGCGCACAGACTCTCTGGCGGAACACCTGGTAAACTTTCGTAGAGCCGCTTGTCCCAAATACTCTCTTCGGCGACCCTCCGACCTCAAGGACAGAACTATTCTCCACGACCGGGCACCGAGGGGGCGCGGACTCCGGCCACGCTTTCAGCTTCGTTCTCCACGCTTCTACGCAAACCTTTCCACTAGCACAAATGCACCTAAAGCTAGCGTAGATTGTATGCACGGCCACTGGGTGACGAGTCGCCGGGATACCGCCTTTGGTGCGAGTAACGCGTGTCCCGCTGGCCCTTCCATCTCCCCCCACGCTCCTTCACCTCCGCACTTTTGGTCCTCTACATTCCTTCCTTTCACAAACACCTTTCGACAAGAATGTCTTCGTCACCTGGTGGATCACTTGGTGCTTTTGTGAGCAAGCACTCACTTCTCTCTCTGGAGGAATGTTGAGGCTGACAGCCTGCCTCGACAGGTCATCGGCACGCTCGTCTCGAGTAAGCTCCAATGCCCCGCGTCCTTCAACCTTCTCACCTTTGTGTACCTTAAACAGCCGCACTCATGGGACTGACAATCTCCCAGGTCTTCACCTACCTCAGCACCTTCTCCCGCAAGTGCGTCCTCCTGTCTCTCTGTCTTCGGCGGCGGTGAGGGAGCGCTAAAGGTGGAGGAGACTTCAGGGAGGAAAAGCGCGTCTACTGGTGGAGCGTCGTTATCCTCGCAGTAGTCGACGTGTTTCACTCGGCCATGTCTTGCTAGTGAGTTCGATGTCTGGGGGTCCAGGGCTGCACCACTAACACCTCCCCCTTGCCCCCAGCACCATCTATTGTCAGTGCATAGTTTAGTCGCCTCGTTTTCCCCTTTCGGCTAACGTGTAGTTACCAGTCTGGTCTGTCACCAACTATGCGAACCCGACGGTCATGCTCAGGTCTCCATGGTCGTTCACGGTAGAACCAGTAAGTGTGAATCGAGAGTCGCCACGTGGTTGAGCTCGCTCACAGTGCCGCCTTAGGCTATGACGGGGATCGTGGCTAGCTGGGTTCAGATGTTCTGTGCGCCTTGAGTGTTTGCATCGTCTGTTCGGTGCTCACCTCCTTCTTCAGATGCGTACAAGGTCTATCGCGTCGGCCACGGAAGCCTACTCCTTCCTAGCGCAATCTGCTTGTTCAGCGCCATTCAGTGTGGTCAGCGCTGGCAGTGACGCCAGTTTTGTCACAATGGCTTATTTGAAGCTCTATTTCCTGCAGGATTTGCCATCGGAGCTACCGCTGAGATCTTCCTCTTGAACTCCGAGTGTGAGCCATCCTGCCCAACGTGCTGTATCTTTCAACTGACCGCACTTCCTCTTCATAGTCGCACGTTTCCAGGTGCGCGCGGACCTCTTTGCCTCGATTGACAGTGCTGAGAATGGACACGCTCCAGTCATGGACGTACGGAGTTTGCACCTGGCTCTCATGTGCCGCCTTCGCCGACGTCTTGATTACTTCTTCTCTCGTCTGGAACCTCCGCCAAGCGAAGACCGAGTTCAAGCAGCAGGCCAGGACCAACAGCATTTTAGACTCCATCTTGAAGAACACGATTGAGACTAACGGCCTGTAAGTGGTCGCCGCGCCATCGCTTCGTTCGAGTCTGACGCCTTGCGAACCAGGACAATGTGCGTCGCCGCAATCGACGCTGTTGTGTTTGGAGTCGTTTCCACTTCTTACCATGGTGAGCTTCCAATCTTTTCGATCTCCATAGGGTCAAGCTTAACACGTGAGACATTTGACAGTGATCCCTCAGCTGGTAAGAAGGAAGCCACGTCACCCGCGCTTCCCATCGCTGACCTCAAGTGCCCACAGTGCTTGATCAAGCTTTACTGTACGATCTCTTTCTTTATAGACAGTTCGAATAGCAGCTGGATTGTGCTTCTTCCACAGTCAACTCGCTCCTCGTATCGCTCAACGCTCGTACCAAGCACTCCAGCAAAATCAACAACACTTTCGGTAGCTCGGACGGCAACGCATACAACATCACTGGAGGCATCAAGTCCATCGATAGGACTGGAGAGTCCCGCGCCCAGATCCAAGTGAACATGATGTACGTCTGTCCCCGCTCAGCTTGTTGTCTTGTTCTTCCAGAACTGACGAGCCAGGTGCTAGTCGGTCCGTCGTCGTTGAGCGAGCGGGAGACAGGGAGTTCGAGGAGAAGGGCACGGGATCATACCCTGGAAGTGTTGAGCTGTACGAGATGGAGAGGAACGGCCCCTCGCACAGGCAGGTCATGGAGAAGGGATGGCGTACGGACGACAGCGCGAGCGCCGTGTAGATTTTTTGATCGTCGTTCATCAAAGCTTCCCTGCAAATTTAACAATTACACTCCTTTTCAAGTCAGGCATGAAGCCACGTCATCCCAAGACCTGGGTTGGAGCCGAGCAGGTCGTGGAGAAGGGACGGAGGACGGAAAACAGAGAAGTCCACGTGTAGAGGCTCGTTCCTCCGGCATTTATCCACGATTTTCTCTATGGAATTTTGTCCTTCAACTGAAACGGAGATTATTGATGGAAATAAGTCACCTTTCGACCCCTCCGTCTCGGTGATCCACACAAACCCTCGATCCCCAGGACGCACCCGAACTGTCGACGGACGTGTGCGGTGCGCAGTGCACGAACTCGGGGAAGGGGGGCACTGGTGGGCACGGCTGGCCCTCTGCCTTCGACACTCGACTTTTGTTCTTAGTCTCATTTCTTGCACTACCTCAAAACTCGCTCTATTCGTACTCGCGGACGACCTCCCTGCCGCCGCCGAGCCGCTCTCGGATCCTCGCGCGTCGAAGCTTGCTCGCCTTCGTTTGAGGGTTCCCTCGTTCTGCGACCTTCGCCTGCTCGCTTCGAACACTTTAAGACGCCATGGTATCACTGAGCAGCTCCAATGGTGAGCATTTTGAGCGACACCTTCGCGAACGAGGGCAGCGCTGACCCCAATCTCGGACGGAGCAGGTGCTTTCGTGAGTTCCGCGCCGCGAGAGCATGTTCGACCGACGAGACTGACAGCGAGCCACATCCAGATGATCGGGACTCTCATTTCTCTCTTCCTGGTGAGCTGAAGAAAAGGACGGGGTCTGCCGCCGAGACGCGAGCTAACACCACGTGTTGGACTAATGTCGCAGGCCGGCGTCACGTTGACCCAAAGTATGCCTCCTTCATTGCTGAATACCACAGTCTCAGCCTCATTGATCTTTACTTTCTCCTCGGCAGCGGCGCACTACTTCTCGACGTTCGTGCCTGGGGACAAGAAGCTGTGGGTCGGGCTCGTGACGATCTTGCTCGTGCTCGACCTCTTACACACTGCTACCTCATGGTAAGGCGCCAGCCATTCTTTGACGCCTTTGTTTCTTTCGACTGATCAGCGAGGCGAGGCCCAATAGCTACACGATCTACTTCTGGAACGTCCGCAACTTCGGGAACGTCAAGATTCTCGCGCGATCGCCTTGGACCTTCTCTGTCGAGTGCGTCCTTCGTGATACTTTCTAGTTGATACAAATAGCTGATTTTCTGAACCCCGCGAGGTCTTCAGGCCGGCCTTGACGGGAGTCGTTGCGTCGCTGGTCCATTTCTTCTGTGCGCTTCCCCGTCCCTACCCCTTCTCGCCCTCCTCTTTCTGACTCATTTCCCTTCGAACAGACTCTTACCGCATCTGGAAAGTCTCCGGAGGACGAAAGTTCCTATCGCTGGTGATCCTGTTCCTGTCCGCCGTTCAAGGTGGTGCGTGGCGCAACTCTCACTCCTACACGTGGCGGAGTCGCCGAGCGTAAGATTGACGGGCTCGCCTGCTCCAGGCTTCGCGTGCGGCGCTACCGCAATGATCTTCGTCTACAAAGGCGAGTTCGCAAGATTCCAAAGCTGGACCTATGGCGTTCTGGTTTGGCTGTGCGTGGCGGCTGCCACCGATGTGCTGGTCACGGCCTCCCTTGTTTTCTACCTGCGCCGGACGACGGGCCCCTACCAGAAGACGAACGCGTAAGAGCTTACCTTACGGATCATTCCTTGAGAACCATGGCTGACTTGAAGTCGTTTCACTGACTTGAAGTCGTTTCAGGGTCGTCTACCGAATCGTCGCCACCACCATCGAAACCAACTCGCTCGCCTCAATCGTCGCGATCGTTGACGCTGTGCTTTTCGCCGCCCTACCCAGCACCTCCTGGCACGTGATTGTGAGTTGGAACCTTCGAAGCTATGAAGAATAAGTACTGAGCTTCTACTTCAGCCTCAGCTTTGTTTGGTGAAGCTCTACTGTGCGCCTTCCGCTCTCGAACTGGAAATGTTGCTGACTCGTCCTTTCTGCCAGTCAACTCGGTCCTCGTCTCGCGTGAGTCTCTACTCGTGCAAGCCACTCCCGAATGATTCTTAAACTCACTTTAACAGTCAACTCTCGTCACGCCCTCGCCTCGAGGCTGCACGGAAGCACGGACGCGACGCGCCACGTCTCAGCGATGCTCGAGTCGAGCTCGCCGGCGAAGCGTCGAACGAGCTCCCCTTTGCACCACTTGGGAGCTTTCCCCTCGCGTTCTCGTACTCCTAGGCTCCCGACGATCCGAGTCTCGATCTAGTGAGCTTTCGTCCTTCTTCCTCTCTGCCTCACGGCGGACTGACTTGGCGTGGCAATTTCAGTGAGACAACGGAGGATGGGATCGGGACATTCTTCGAGGGAACCACCTCTGACTTCCACGACAGCCCGTTCGGGGACTACCTTACTTCAAGCTCGGTGCGTCAACCCGTCTTTCTGCCTAAAACTCGACTCAGCTCACCCACTTCTTGCAGGCCTCGCCGCGTCCTAGCGATGTCGGCCATCGTCCAGACTTCTGACTCTCAACTCGATACCGCTTGTTTAGTCTAGCGTAGACTTTCTTAAATCAAACCATCTTACCTCCTTGTCGCTTCTCCGGTGGTGACTCTTGACGCCCGCTCTTAGGCTCACTCGTCCAACTCTGATCACCACAACCCCGTCCACTTCAGCTTCTATAGCCCCAACGACAGCACAAGTGATGAGCTAAGGTTGAAAAGGCGGTAATCGCTCGAATGGGCGTATCCCGAGAGGCGGGAGGACATCAATGGCGATCATCTTGTCCACGTGGCTTCATACCCCCGAGCTTCCTGGTCATCTTTGCGGTACTTGCTCAATCTCCACCTCCGATCTGGCACCAAAAAACAAGCAGCTTGAACTTTGAGCAGTAGGGTAACAGCCAACGCTTCCCTGTGGATGGTCCCTGGTTTTGGCCAGCGATGGCTCTGAAACGTTGGCCACGCTTGACAACGGGAACAACCGTTAGTCGGGTTGGCAAGGTCTGGTGCTCGGCCTCGTAGAAACGCTCTCTAGTCATTTCTTAGGCTGCAAGATTGGGCACACGTTTGCCCGCCGTTGACACCCATCACACGCTGGGACCCTTTGAAATGCACCGCCCGAGCGCGCCACGCTTCGCGGAACCACGACCCTAATTTCCGCTGGAGTCCTAGGCCGCGCTTGCTTCTTCTAGTCGAGGGGTGCTCGATCTGGGGGAGTTGATTGCAACTAGAAGTGGCTAGAAGCAATCACCGCGTGGATCTCGCCGCTCTAATCCACCGCCGGCCTCTTGCCTCGCTCCCACCCTTCACCTCCCTTGCCTCCCTACGAATCTCGCGCGATGTTCTCGTCCTACGCCGGCTCGCCCAAGGTCCACCAGTTCGCCACCCCCGTCGGCTCGTCTGCGGCACCAAAGTCGTACGACTTTGTCGTCTGCGGCGCTGGGAGCGCTGGCGCCGTCCTCGCGAGCCGACTCTCGGAAGATCCCAACGTCTCTGTGCTCCTCATCGAAGCGGGCGAGTCGGACCAGAAGCAGCTGTTTTCGAAGATCCCTGCTGGATGGTGAGCTTGTTGACCTATCTTGAACATTGGGTCAGTGCTCACGGCCCCATTGCTGTCAATCTAGGGGCAACCTGTTCAACACGCCCGCCGAATGGGGGTTCAACACCGTCCCTCAGGCGGAGGCGTCCGGTCGCCAGTTGTACCAGCCCCGAGGCAGGATGCTCGGCGGGTGCAGCTCCATCAAGTAGATTCACCGCAATTATGCACTCTTTTACCAGAAGCTGATTGTGTCTCGGCAGCGCCATGATCTACCAGCGCGGCAGCCCTTCTGACTTTGATGAGGTCCGTTCCTTCTCCACGTGGTCGCTCGATCCCCTCACGCTGACGCTGTCCTTCAGTGGGACTCAACTGGGGCACCTGGTTGGTCATGGAGCAACATGAGACCTTATTTCGAGAAGTCAGAGACCTACAACCCTCACCCTCAGCACCAGGGTGTCGATCGCTCCGTGCGTTCTTCTCCTGCTCGTTGAGAAGCAGCAGTGTTGCTAACACCAGTCTACAGATTCACGGCAACAGCGGACCTCTTCAGACTGGATACACTGTTACCAACGAGATTTCGGCGGCCTGGCTCGAGGCTGGAGTGAGTTTTCACTTGGGTGAATTCACCTTTCTCGCAGACTGACGCTCCCTTTTTCCGCAGGTCGCTTTGGGAGTTCCAAGGAACGACGACATTAATGTTGAAGCAAAAGGATCGGGAGTAAGACAAATTAAAGCTACCTACATCCCCTCTCTTCTTTCTTTCTGACCACGTTCACTCCACAGATCTCTCGCTTCCAAACCACCATCGGTCCGAACGGAGTCCGCTCGTCCACCTCGGCCGCCTACCTCCCTCCGAAAGTCTACAGCCGCAAGAACCTCACCATTCTCACTTCCACCTACGTCACCCGCCTACTCTTCAACGATTCCGCAATCCCTCGTGCGACGGGCGTTGAGGTCGGACAGAAGAAGGACGGCGAGCGCTGGTTCGTTCGTGCGGAGATGGAGGTGATTGTGTGCTTGGGAGCGTTTGCGTCGCCTCAGCTGCTTTTGGCGAGTGGTGTGGGACCTGCGGAGGAGCTCAAGGAGCTTGGCATCCCTGTCGTCAAGGCGTTGGATGGAGTGGGCAAGCACTTGAAGGCCCGTGACCGTGGCGCGTCAAACTGTGCTTTTAAATCTCGGAAAGTTGACCACGTTTTTGAGTTGACAGGATCATCTTCTTGTCCCTATGTGAGCATAGAGCGATTTATTCACAACTCAGCTGACATTGTTGCATCTATCAGCTCGTGGGAAGCCAAGTCTGGAGCATCGCTTCAGTTCTTGACCAACCCTCCTGCCACGGTACGGCTTTCTTTACATGCGATCCCTACAGTTCAGCTGACTAGCAGCTTTCCAGCTCCCGAGTCTTGCTCGCTGGCTCTTCAACGGAAGTGGGGCTCTCTCAACCAACGTGAGTTCCTTTTCTGACGACTCGCGACACAACCCTCACACTTCTCCAACTCAGCTCGCCGAGGTCGGCGCCTTCCTCCGTTCCGACGCCATCCCCAGCCAGACCTCCTCCATCCCATCTGGAGGCACTAACGCTTCCGGACCTACCTCGCCCGACCTCGAGATTCTCAACGCGCCCCTCTACTACATCCACCACGCGCTCGAGAAGCCGCCCAAGCCATCGGCGGACTACTTTACGCTCGCGGCTGTTGTGCTGCGTCCTTTGAGTGAGGGGACGATCAAGATCTCGAGTGCAAACACTTTCGATGCGCCTTTGATCGACCCTCGCTACCTCACGCACGAACTGGACAAGAAGGTTCGTCGTTGCTCCTTCCGATGACGTGGCCAGAAGCTGACTTTGGGGGACCCACATTCAGGTCCTGCTCGAGGGCATGAAGTTCATCCTCAAGCTCGCTGAGACTTCTCCGCTCAAGGAGTACCTCATCGCTTCTGTCGCACCTGCCAACGCCTCGAACTTGACTGACGAGCAGCTGCTCGCGCACATGTCGGCCAAGTGCGACACCATCTACCACCCTTCGACGACTTGCAAGATCGGTGAGTTGGGAATGCTGCAAGGAGACTTATGAGATGCTTTCTGACTTTGTATGGGGTCTGACAGGCGACGAGGCGAAGGGAGGAGTCGTCACGCCGTTGCTCAAGGTCCACGGCTCGACCAACCTTCGCGTGTGCGACGCCTCAGTCTTCCCCGATTGCGTCTCTGCTCACCCTGTAAGCAATGTTACTTCACTTCCTTGAAAACCCAAGAGCACCACTAACATTCCACTCGACTGGGTATCCTAGAACGCTGCGGTCATTGCTGTCGCTGAGCGATGCGCTGATCTCATCAAGAGCGAGTGGGGGCTTCAGGACTCTACCAAAGCGTAGATCGCTCGGCGTTGAACCAGTTTAGATACCCGTAGTGTGTTTTTCCGCAACAAACAGTGCCTTGTCCTGTTCGAAAGCTCCGCCACGACGCTCCCTTTCCTGAAGACAACAACGGGGATCACGTGAGCCGAGCGAGCAATGGTGTTGAAATGGAGAGCGCCCGTGGCAGTCACGACACGCTCATGCTTTGGTTCCAGCAAGATTCGACGCTGGCTCGACGGCACTCAGTCGTGCTGCCTCCCTCTCTCGCTCGATCTCGGCGGGGTCGGCCCAGACCTCTTGAGTGGCGAGCATGAGCTCGTGCAGCTGCCCGATCTGCTCCGCCGACAGCTGGGAGGCATTACTATTGTCAGCTTCGACAGTACGAGTAAAGAGGAGAAGAAGGTGAACGGACCTTTTCGAACAGCTCCTCCTTCATCTTCTGGCCCTCCCTGCGCGCTTTCTCTGCGTCCGCCTCGACGAGTTGCTTCTCGTGGAACTCGAGGTACTTCTGCCACTCTGACAGGAACCCAACGATGTGCAACGGGTTGTCTGTCGACTTTGTTCTCCGGAACTCTGCCTGCTCGTGCGAAACAGCGCGAGGGGAAGGGAGGATCAGCTCTCCTGCTTTCTCCGAGCTCACGAACGAGCTCGCTTCGACGGACGCCAACGGGAGGAGGAACGTACCTTGACGTAGTCGTCACCCAGGACCCTCATCTCTATCGGAAGGACTTTTCTGTGCACTCGGAGCAGGCGACGGTAGAGCGGGATCGGGGGGATGAGCGACGCGTCGGTCGGAGGCGAGGTGAAGGCCGACGTCCCGAGCGGCTTCTTGCTCGTCGAGGCCGCGAGTCGCACGATCGAGGTTCGCATTTTGTTGGTTGAGTTTTGATGTAGTGAGTTTTGAGGGGAGATGAGAGGGAAGATGCGGGTGCGCGAGTGGCGGTCGGAGGGCAACGATCGCCTGCTCGCCAAGTTGCGGCGGCGGGTGCCCCGGCCAGTCCGCGGCCTGGGATTACTCGTCGCTCGGGTCGGAGGCCAAATGCGCACGAATTCATTGTCAAAGGTTATAGTGCAAAGATATATAAATATAACTTGAGTAAAAGGGCAACATGAATAACAATGTGGAGCTGAAGAGGCCGCTTCTCTGGTGCGGGCGTTAGGCGCGCGGCGATCTGATCCTGAATCGGAACACAGCTACAACTATACAGACTGCTCAGTCACTAAATCAAACCCTAAAGGCCAAGATTGGCTCTGATCGACTATGGTCAGCGTGAGCTGTGGGTCAGTTCTCCCAGGCCGCTCCAAGGCCTGTGCACGTCCTTTGTGCCGGAGAACCACAAGGAGGGCTGTCACAGCATAGTTACGACCTTACAATGGTAGACCACACATGGAAGTGGCCCAATCGTTAGCGCATGTCGTGGTAGTGGACCAAGCGAGCTAGGGAAGGTTGCCGAGCTTCAGCACCGCCTCGGCCACGTAGACTTTCCTTCATCCTCTGTGTCGGTTCAGAGCCACCCACTTGAGCCTTTGCAGCCAGACCTTCTTGCTTGAGTCAGAAAAAGGTCTCCTATAGTATTCCAGAGACAAAGGTATCCAGGCAAGGGTTCCGGAGGAGGAGGCTCCTGTCCTCGCTCAGGCTGTGTGGAAGGGAACCGCGCTCTTCCCGCTTCGCTTCTTTCCATTATCCTCTCCACCCGCAACATTCCTCCCTCCAGACCACAACATACACCAAGGTCAGGAGAGCCGGCTCACCACCCCACAAGGCTCCAGCTAGCCCACCCAGACACCTGTACACTCTTTTTTACACCTCCGCTCCCTGCTTCTCTCCTTCCTTTTCGCCGAGCCAGTTCCACAGCCCACTCGATGTTGCCCTTCCTCGTCGCCGCCGCGGCCCTTCTCGCGTCTCAGTCGGTCGCTATCACCACCCACTGCCCCTCGACCTACGTTCCCGACCTTCCTCTCGACCAGACGGCACTCTCTGTCCCAACAGGCGACGCAGTTGCCTACGTTGCCATCGCTAGGGGCACGCAGGTGAGCCCCGATTCCACCACACCGCCCCCCTTGTTTCCATCGTCCGCACCCCGGGCTTCCGTCCCGGTCGGCATGCGGCTTCTGTTTTTTGGGGGGCTCCGTCGAAATTCTTTTTTCGCTGATGGAAATGTGGTGTTTCCTGGGGTGGTTAGAACTACACTTGCGATGGCTCGACATGGCAGTCGACTGGCGCCGTCGCGAGTCTCTACGACATCTCCTGTGCGTCCGAGCACCGCTCCCTTTCTTCCTCCCCCTGCCCGGAAAAAACAAACACAAGGGTCACGAGGCTGATCTCTCTACCTCTCCACAACCACAGGCCTAGACTCCTCCGCCTACCCCTCTCTAGCGACCTCCGCCCTCGCTGTGAACATCGCTGCCCTTCGTCACCGCAGTCGCCGTCACGCCTCTCACCACGTGTTCGACACCCTCCCGCGCAAAGCCAAGCGCAGTGCGAGTCCCAGTCCTGCTCCTCACGTCTACTCTTCCGTCGGAACCGTGCTCTCCGACATTGGGAGCGGGACGCACGGCGCGAGCTACCTCGGGTCATTGACTTATGTTGATGTCGAGGGGGTCCTGACGCTCAAATTCGACTTCACGGAGACGGTCGGTGGGGAGGCGTATGCCCTTGTTGAGAGGGTCGCAGGGTTGAACAGTCCGGACGATGCGAGTGCGGATATCAAGTGGGTGGAGTTCTCGGTCGAGGAGGGTGCGCTGGCGAAGACGGTGTTCCAGGTTGATACCCAGAGTGGTCAGGCTCCATCTTCGGTGCGTTTCCCAATCGTGATTCACCTTTGAGAGGACCAGAAGGCTGATTCATAAGCTGGACGGTAGTGCTCTGACTCTGGATCGATCCTCACGGTCGCCTACAGCGCGGTCTACGTCTTCTACGCTTAATAGCGTGCTACGATCGAGGGCCGGGACTGGGCTAGCTCCCCCTCGACAAACAGACAGTTCTTATACATACTGGTATACCTCTTTGAACATAATCCCTAGCGATTCAGCTTGTCGTCACTCTTTTAAATTATACCCCTTCCCCCCGACAATGGGAGGAATCGTGTCATCTCAATCGGAAATGACAGCGTCGTGAAGCTTCCTTAGTTGGCAATTGTGTGAGAGCGAGGCCATACTGGAGGAAAACACCTCTCATTCAAACCTGTCTCTCGACATAGTTTCGTAATGTTGGCGCTGCGTTGCCGTCTACTCTCCTACACGACTTCTACGCATCATCGACCAACAAGAACTCTTCGACGACCTTTCTCAGATCCCCTGTCCCCCCTCCATTCTCTTCGCCCACCCCACGTCCCTCCTCCATCCTCTTCCACCGCTTCTCAACCCCCTTCTGCAGGTAGCTCGGCCACACGAAATCACTTGCGTCTGATCCTGTCGGAGCGTCCTGGAGGATCAGGAGACAGCCGTAACAGAGGGTCGAAGTGAGAGAGTCCTTTGATAATGGGTCGGCATGTGATGAGAGTGCTGATGGGGAGTCGGAGGAGGGTGAGGGAGCGAAGGAAGAAGGAGCGGGTTGGGAGAATGACGAGAGCGTGATGCTGCTCCTCCATGCGCCCGCGCCGGATTGGGATGGTCTGTTGAAACGAGCGCAAATTCAGCCTTCCGATGAACACCTGGGGCATGTTCTGGAATAAAGCGGAAAAGAACGCACAAGCAACACAGAGGACACCGCGCATCGTCGTCTTGCACCGGCTCGCCCTCACTCCTCATGCCGAGTTTGCCCACCGTCCTATAGATAGTCGAAGCGGTGTCGGGAAAATTGACCTCCAGTCCGTCAATGAAATCTAAATAAACAGTCAAGAGATCGAATCAGCTTTCTGCAAGAAAGAAGGAAGGAGAGAGAGTCGACGCACCATCGACGAGAACGCCGATACTCTTCCCCTTCGCCTTGACCTCCTTGGGCACCGACACCTGACCCTCTTGATCAACGCCCTCCTCCACCTCCTTCTTCTCCACCCATCCCCTCAGCGCCGCATAGAATACCACTTCCTTCCTCAGCGTCCCTGCCAAGGGCCTCCCCACCGCTCTCCCCTCCACCCCATCAACAACGTACCCACTTCCGCCCTCCTCTCCCATACTCCAGCCACGACCTTCTATCACCCCTCGAAGTGCTACCGAGGCAAGTGTGGATGCGTTGTCGCCTGTGAGGAGGAGAGCTTGAGGAAAAGATTGGGGAGGGAAGGTCGTGTCGAGTGTTGTGAGGAGGGTGTGGCGGAGGAGGTGGGAGGTGAGCTGAGAGCGGGAGGAGGGGGGAAGGTTTGAAAGGGTTGGATGGGATTCTGAGGGGTGCATGTGGTGTGAGTAGAGCTGGGAAGCATCGAAAAGAGAGGAACACGGCTCACCAGGCGAGGAGAGCGGGACGACGAGGAGCTCGAAGCCCAGTGAATCGACAACTCTTCTCACACTCGCTTCGTCTTCTCCTTCTTTAGCCTTTGAACCCCACATAGATCTGAAGTCAGCTTCGTACAACATGTGAATATGTAGACAAAGAGCCGACGCACGACAAAGCCCGGAACGCCACTGTGGTCGACCCAAACAACCACAGCTTTCTCAAACACTCCCTTTGGAACCCACTTGGGCGACGTCTGAGGTGGAATAGAGTCGATAAAGTTCGACTTGAACCTCTCGAGCATGACCCTGCGTCCACAGCCTTCCGTCAGCTCTCGACGCTCCTCTCCTCGCAAAGTCACGAAACGCTGAGCGAACCTCGACGAGACGCCACCAGAGTACGCGAGGAGGGCACACGGCCGTTCCTTCTGCTTCCCCTTTTCTTTACCCTTCACGGTGCGGAGCGAGAGCCAGTTGCGCGTGTACTCGAAGCCTTTCTTGAGCTTGAACTCGTAGGCGTCGCGGAAGCAGTCTCTGCGCGTTCAAGGCCGACGTTAAGAGGAGCTCGGGAGGAAGCGATAGCATAGAAAGTTAGACGTACGAGCAGTATGGCGTTACTCGAACGGTGATGACTGTCGGGTTCGAGCAGCGGTTGCAGGTGCGCGAGATGGGTGCCGTTTCTGAGGATCTGAAGGTCAGCTTTGTCGACGCGCCATGATAAAAGAGCAGGAACTTACGAGGCATGTCCTCATCAGGTGGTGGTGGTCCTCCACACGAGCTCATATTGAGATCTAGTTGTTCGTGGTTGCTGTCCAAGAGACGCAACGAAGAGAAGAAGGGTGCCAAGTGGCCCCCCTTTTCGCGCGCTCTCTCCGAAGTTTGCGCTCGACGTGGCCCTCGCCCTTGCCCTCCGCCCTCCTCCTCACGGGGGACCTCCTCCCCCAGCAGCCACCCCACCCACGCACCATGTCGACGGCACCACCACCAAAGAAGCCTCAGTCGGACGTGCGGAAGCGCTCTGTCCTGCCGTCGACGCTCAACCTCCTGGCCGCCGCGCAATCCTCGTCGGCGGCCGCGTCCATCAACGACCTCACGTCCGACGAGTACCTCGACAAGATGGAGGAGGAGCTCAACAGGAGTGTTGACAAGGAGGTCGAAGGACTCGTTGATGGGATGGGCGAGATTGTCGCGAAGGGCAACGTGAGCCGCCCCTCCCCGGGGTCGGAGGATAATTTTCTGACAACAGACCTTTTAATGCGATACAGATTGAAGGAAGGGACCATCACCAGCTCTCGTTGGACTCGTTCCAGATCGCTTCGCGTACGGAATCGATGGTTCGTCCCTCTCTTCCTCTGCCCAATTTTCCTTCCCGCTCACCCGTCCCTCCTCCGTGCAGATCCGAAGCACGCACACGCTCCTCTCCCTCGTCCACACCCTCAAACTCTTGCACCTCTTCTCCGACACGGCAACTCCAACTCTGGCGACCGAGAAGCGAGCGAAGGAGCTGGAGAAGGAGATTGAAGTCGCGAAGGCGAGAGTGAGGGCGTTGGTGCAGTGATGGGTTTCCTCGTGAGTCTCGCTCCACCTTTCCTCGAAGGCGCTGCACCACCACGCCACACCACACTACCACACACCTCCAATCGAACCTGAAGGGTTCGTAATTGCGAGCGAGGATTGGCGGGGAAGAAAGGAAGGGCTAGTGGGAGATGACGAACAAGTCTCAGCTTTATTATGAAGAGACGATTATTTTAACCCAGCTCAGCTAGTGTCGTCTCCCTTTTGGGACTCGACCGTGCGCGGAATGTTTAATCTGATCCCCACTACCTTCTTTACGACCTTCCGTGGTGGTGCTGGCGTGGTGTGGTGCCTGCAGACGAGCAAGCGGAAGAAGGAGTCTTGACTGACAGCCTCCTTCTTTCTCAACTTACAGGCAAGACCAGTAAATATAAGAAGTATCGGCGGTTGTTGTGTTTTGCGTGAGAGGGAGGAGACGCGAGTTTGATGGCACGCCAGTGACGTGGTGCTCTGCAGTAGTTTGCCTTTGTTGTTTCTCTTTAGCAGTGTTCGGAAATGTGACCCTTCCACCATGATTCCCATTTTTCAGTCTCTAGTCCATGTTACATGGGCACGCTCAAAAAGCCAGCCATGACACGGACACGCTCATCAACGACCAAGCCTTGGGCTTCCTCCGTGAGTCCGTACGACGCCAAGAGCGGGTCGATGACAGCAGCTGACGACGGCGTGTGAGAACAAAGCAAACCAGAAGTGGGTGGGACTGACCGAGCGAGCTCCTCAACGCTCCCCTCGTGGCTGGGAAGTTGGCCGGGAGGGCGGGGCGCGCTGGGAGCGCTGGTGGCACGAACGCGGGCGGGTTGTTTGGTGGTGCGCCTGGACCTGGAGGGGCGGGAATGGCGGGGAGAGGAAGGAGTGGTCGAGGAGGGTGGAGGGGGAAGATCGGGTTCCCGTCGCTTCCACCGCTGCCGGCGGGAACATCGTGCGTCGGGGCGCCCAGTCCGCGCTGGGTTGCGCGACGACGGTATCCTCTCGTCAGCTGTCTGCGCGCGTTGCTAGCCAAAATTAGATGATGAAACTCACAGATCAAGAGCCTTGATGTCCGCATTGTGCCAGCGAATCTCCGAGCGGTACGCCTGCCAGTTTATCGTGTGAAGCTGCGCTGCTTGGGCCGGAGGGAAGAGCGGGCGCGGCGACACGGAGGGCCGTGAGGGAGTTGGCGACGGCGGTGAGGTTGTTGGAGGCGGCGGTGCTGCTGGCTGCAAAAGTGTTGAGGTCGGCAGCTACCGTAGCGAGGTTGGCGGGAGCAGCCATGATTGCGTGGAGTAAAAGAACGACAGCGACCTTCGCGCTGGTGCACAACAACAACCACAAAACAACAAACAACTTAACGTCCACTTGAGAATTAATTTTTCTCGGAGCGCGGGTCGTTCAACAAGCTGCCCTTCGAGCTTGGGTTCCGACCAGACTTGTGCGGCAGAGAGTCAGGCTGGCCCGTTCACTTGTTGCATCAACTTTTGTCGACTCGACTCTTGCCACCACTCTTCTCACCCACTGGCCCTCAGCTGGCCACGCCCCGCCGTTCGCGCCCGCGCCTGGCTTGTTGACTGCCCGCACAGAGTATCACACCCCCGCCCGAACTCTCGACCCCTCGCGCACTTTTCGCACGACTTTCGGCCCCTTTTCTTCTTCCTTCCACCTACACCAGCCATGTCCTCGAATCCTGTTGCCTCCAAGGTGCGTTTCCCGTGTGCGCCGCGAAGGAATGGCCCCCCCCCTTTATTGATTGCGAACCCTGTGTGCAGCTCTCTCGCCCGCGCCGTGCATCCCGCGCTCCCTCTCGCCTCGCCGACGAGAACGCCGTGTCGTCGACGACAGCAGCCACCTCGACTCGCTTGCTGTCCAAGCCGTCCAACTCGGGCCTCGCCGCCGGTGTCGCCGGTGCGGGCGCAGGCGCGAAGCGAGCGCTCACGGGAGTGACGGTCGGCGTCGTCAAACAAGCTGGTGCCGTCGCGGGAGCCAAGGACGGCGCTGGTGCTGGACAGGCCAGGAGGGCGTTCCAGGACGTCTCGAATGCTAGGGCGGTGAGCTTTCTTTTTCCTCCCCCTCTCTCGCCCCCCCTTTTGTGATGCGATGCGGGCCAGTCGAATGTTGTGTGATGACCCGACACTCGAGCTGCTCCTCGCACCCCTCCTCGCTCGTCCGAGACCACTCGAGCTGATTCTTTGTATTTTAATTTGATTTAAAACAGCAACCAACCGACAGGTCATCGAAGGACCTCGGCATCAAGGCCGCTCGCACGCGCCAGACGTCGTCCTCGTCCGCCGTCTCGGTCGCTTCGACCACCTCCGCGGCACCTCCACCACAACCTCCCTCGTCGACGGGCACCGGCCTCTCGAGGCTGAAGATCACCAATCCGCTCTCCCTCCCGGCCAACAACCAGGCTCGCGCCCGTCGTGTCCCCACCGCCGCGCCGACGGTCACTGTCCAGGCGCCGTCCGCTCCGAGGATCCCGCAAGGCGAGTGGGGCAGGCAGGCGTACGAGGACGATGGCCCCATCGAGGTGTTGGACAGTCATTACGAGTACCAGCAGGAGGAGGCGATGGGATTGGGCTTCCACGACGACGAGGGGAGGGATCCGGTCAGCGAGATGATGGAGAGTCCGTCCGCGAGGGCGGGGATCAAGAGGAAGGAGGAGCAGATGAGCTCGGATGAGGTCGTCCCAGAGGAGGACATTGGGATGGGAACAAGTCAAGGGCACAAGGAGAAGGTCAGGATCGTGGATGGTGAGGAGGAGGACGAGGTTGACGAGGACGATTGGATGGTTGGGATCGAGGAGGACGAGGAGGCAGGGAGGATTCTGAGGGAGGTCAGGGAGGAGTTCGACGAGGAGCTCGATTACTGGGATACGACGATGGTCGCTGAGTACGCTGGTGAGATCTTCCAGTACATGGGAGAGTTGGAGGTGCGTGTGGTGTCCCTCCCTTTCGCTCGTGTGGATGTATTGTTGAGTGACTCACTCGGCGCGTGGTTTCGCAGGAGTCGGCCATGCCCAACCCCCGCTATATGGAGCACCAGACAGAGATCGAGTGGTAAGTCGCCATTTTTTCCCCGTCCTTCCCTTTGTGCCACCGTGGAACGCGCTAACCTCTCCTCCCCTCACGCGCGACGCGTCTTTAGGTCGATGCGCACGACCCTGATCGACTGGCTCCTCCAAGTGCACATGAGGTACCACATGCTGCCGGAGACCCTCTGGATCGCCATCAACATCATCGACCGCTTCCTCTCGAACCGCGTCGTGTCGCTCGTCAAGTTCCAGCTCGTCGGTGTGACCGCCATGTTTGTCGCGGCCAAGTACGAGGAGATCATGGCGCCGAGGTTAGTCCATTTCCTTTGTCTCTGGGGGTGAAATGGTGCTGATGGATCGGAATTGAAGCGTGGACGAGTTCGTGTTCATGACCGAGGGCGGATACACCCGCGAGGAGATCCTCAAGGGCGAGCGAATCATCCTCTCGGTGAGTCCACGGCTCTCCTTTCGTCTCTTCCGTTTAAGCTGTTCACTGACCGCGATACCCTCCCACTCCAGAGTCTCGACTTCAACATCTCGCCCTACTGCTCGCCCTACACTTGGGTGCGCCGCATCTCCAAGGCGGACGACTACGACATCCAGACGCGCACGCTCTCCAAGTTCCTCATGGAGGTCACGCTTTTGGATCATCGTTTCCTCCGAGCGAAGCCGAGTATGATTGCCGCGATCGGCATGTACTTGGCCAGGAGGATGTTGGGAGGCGAGTGGGTGCGTCTTTGTTCTCTTGCAGCGGATGTTGAGTGAGGGGGTGCGTGCTTGAGCGCGAAAGCTGACGCGTGGCTATGTCTGGTGGATTAGAACGAGTCGTTCATCTACTACTCGAGCTACACGGAGGCTCAGCTCCTCGTTCCGACTGGGTTCCTCATCGAGGCGATCGCCGCTCCCGACTTTGACCAAAAGTTCGTTTACAAGAAGTACTCGAACAAGAGTGCGTCCCCTCTCCTTCTTGGTGCTTGGTCTATCCCTTTATTTTACTGACTCGTCGCTCTCTTCTCTTTCAACCTCCAGAGTTCCTCAAGGCTTCTCTCTTCGCGAGGAACTGGGCCAAGTCGCACGTTCAGGAGTCGAGCGCCGAGTCGTCCGGTGACGCCTAACCGACGTTAGAAGATTGGACGATGAGACCGGATCTCCATTCTCGGTCCTAGAACCTCGTACACGTTTACGTCTCTACATTTCCTCCAGCTTTTCCCTTCTACAACTCTCATCTTTTCGCATTGTGCTTCGCTTCACTTTTACTCCACCACCTTACATTCTACTCCATCTTGGATTACGCTATACCCCGCTTCATTGCCCCCTCAGTTCTTTTGTCAGCTTGTCAGCTTGACGGAAGGACGGCAACTCCTTCATCTCTTCGCTCTTCTCTTCATGCCCCCCACTTTCTTTTGCAACTACCCTTTTTTCGCTCTCCTCCGTTTTTTCAGTACCTACATTTAGCTTTTACGCATTCTGCCTTCACCTTTTTGCCTCTCGTGTTTTGAGATGAAGTCTTCTGCTTTTACCCTTTCCGCTGGGACGTGTCGAGAGAGGCTAGCTAGAGCGACACGTGTCAGCTTTTAGAGGTGAAGGGTTGGGATAGCGTCCGAGCAGACTTGGCATTACTTGGTGGTTGGAACGTGTTTCTATCCTGCTCAGTCTTGTCTGGGTGATTCGACAGCTGGCCGCCCACGTTCGTGAGAGCTGTGTCTAAAGCCTGAGCCTGGGAACGCCGAGGGCCACGTGACTCGAGGACGCTTCCCTCGCCGAGGCTCACTCACGACGACCATCGGAGCTCGGCGTTGCGTTCGAGGGGGTCCACTAACTGGTTGCGAGTCACGAGCGGGTTTCAGTTTGGATCTAGAGGAGCTAGGACTGTGTGTACATAGTCCAGCGGTGCCGCCGGTTCGAAGCACGCAGACATGGAGCTCGAGCACGAACGGTCGCGACTGAGACGCGGCGCATTGCGTCTTTTTGGAGAGCAGTCGTGCTCCTGTTATCACCTGGAGGGTATCGCAGCTCGAGTTTCTCGCAGAACACAGACAAATTGCTACTTGTGCTCCCCTCCTGTGTTCCCCGTAGTTAGGCGGATATCCCTCCCTTCCTCTGAGAGCCCCTCAGGATGATGCGGCCAGTCTCTGGGGATCGTGACTGGGACCCGCCCGAATTCCTGGCGACGACTTGGGCTGATCAAGCAGGGGCCTGGAGGGAGCAGATATAGATATATTTGCATCGAATTATTGTGGCTTGTCTGGCAATAGAAAGGTTGACTCGATCTTCCTGTGCTGAAGTAAGCGAACCGCCGGCGAGCAGAGGCCATCCAGCCTGACGCGTTGAATGCGGGGTATGCTCGCCCGCTGCTCGGACTCGGGTCAGGGCCCCCCTTTTTCTCGGTCCCGTCCCTCGATCCCTCTGCTTCCTACCACAACTTTCTACATATACTTCCAACCATGAAAGACGAGCAACACCTCCCGTCACCTCCGCTGTCCGAGTCGTCCTCGGCACCAGCCACGCCCGAGTCGCCAGCGACGTCGCTCTCGCTGTCCCCGCCCGGCGTCCCAGCGACGCCCAAGATCTCCATCGCGGACCTGCGCTCCGACAGCGGCTTCTCGCTCAAGGACCAGCTCGTGCGTGGCCTCGCCGACGGCCAGCCCGAGACGGTGCCAGGCGCGACGGCGGAGGACCGCAAGTATGCGTACCGGAGGCGCATCGACACGCTGTGCTTGTACAGCGACAGGGGGCTCGAAATCTACGAGCACATTACGGCGCTCAAGGTGGGTTCCTCCTTGTTGGTGCAAGTAGTTTGCTGGAGGCTGACTACCCATCGGCCGTGACAGGAATACTACGTCTTCCCTGCTGAACTCGAGATTCTCAGAGAATACGGCGACGAGATTGTCAGCTGATCTGCCCCCCCCCCCCCCCTTGCCCACGTTTCATCGGCAAGCCGCTGATCTCCTTTTCCCATGTTTCGAACGGTTGTAGGCATGCAGGATGTTTGGACTCCCGACTCAGCTCTTGACCGACGAGTATCTCTACGGCCCAAAGACGCTCGGCGGCGGAGGAGACAAAGTGCACCGCCTCGGCAACGGTAACGCCGCGCTCACCGGTGCTGCACGAAAGGAGAAATGGTGAGCTTTCTGCTGAAAGGTTCATCACGTTCATCACTTGCTGAACCCGCCTTTTTGGTGCGTCGGCGGACGTGCAGGGGTGACTATGCCGTCGGTGTCAGCAACGACGGCGTCAATGGCGGCCTCAATATGGACGGCGCTCGTGTCGGTATCGCCGTTGAACTTGGCTCGGGGTAGGTCAAGGATTTTTCCAAAAGCAACAGGAAGCTGATTGGTGACTTCTGCAGCTCCCTTGAGAAGACGAGGCACCTCCTTCAATCGCTTTCCAAAGTCCTTCGGGCACCAAACACGCCCCTCGACTCGATCGAGTACCGCGCTGTGAGCTCTCCTTCTCCATCAATCGATTAAAGACTTATAGTAACTAAGCTCGAACTTGCCCTACAGCTCGACGTAGAGCGCGCCAGCCTTGAGGCGACGCTCGAGAAGATGGCGACGCAAGAGTCCGACAGCGTCACCACGTCGCCCGATGGCACGCCTCGCGTCGTCGCTTCTGGGATCGCAGCGACGTACGACGAAGGTCTCTCCGACTTGGTCCAGCAAGAGTCCAGCGGGACCACCAAGTCGCTCCTGTGGCTGGGGTCGTCGATCGGCAACTTCAACCGCGACGAGGCGGCGGCGTTCCTCAAGAACATCTCGGACAACGTCCTCAAGAAGGGCGATACCATGTTGATTGGCGTTGACAACTGCTCGGACGGTGAGATGATTGCGACGGCTTATGACGACCCTCAGGTGAGACTCTTTGGGCTTCTTCATTCGTCTTGAGCAACATGCTGACGTCGATGGTCGAATCTTCGCAGGGGGTCACTCAGAGCTTCATCTTTGAAGGTGTTGACCACGCCGGCAGGGCGCTTCATGGCACTCTGCCCGGTCAGGGTGGTCTTGCCTCTAAGAACTTTGACTACGTTTCGCGCTGGAACGCGGAGATTGGTCGTCACGAGGTGCGTTTTCCTCAGATCTAGCTGAGCGGTCCTTTTTTCCAACTAATAAAGCTGTTTTCTAGGCCTACGTTAGGTGTAAGGTGGACAACCTCTCCATCCCTATGCCCGCGACGGACGACAAGCCCGAACACGTCATCACTCTTCAGAAGGACGAGTACGTGCCCTTCTTTCCTAATTGGACTTCAAGCACACCAGCTGATGATGTACCTTCCTTAAGGATGGTCGCCATTGAAGTCTCCTACAAGTACTCCCAAGTCGAAGCGCTCGCGCTCTTCAACCGCGCGGGCCTCCGTCTCGTCCAGCAGTGGACCGACTCGCGCCGCCTCCATTCGATCTACCTCCTCGAGAAGCCCGACTTCCACTTCCCGCTCACACGTACCCTCGGCACTGATGCTTCGGTCAACCCGTACGGTGCGCCGAGTATGGAGGAGTGGGAGACGATGTGGAAGTATTGGGATAACCTTACGGTGAGTGTCTTGTTTGGAGCGGGATGGCGAGGGGTTTGGCTGACGAGTTTTGATGACATAGTTGGGAACCATCACGGATGAGTTGTTGATGACCAAGCCGATTCCTCTTCGTCACATTGTGAGCTGCTGCCGCCTTCGAACTCTCCCGGAGAAAGTAAACCTGACCGACATCTACGCGCAGATTCTCTTCTACTTGGGCCACATCCCTGCTTTGTGAGTACTTACAAGCTCAACTTACCTTTGAACTATGTTTGACTGGTTGAGAACAGTGCCGGAATCCACCTCTCCAAGTACTTCGACGAGCCACGCATCGATCCGGCCTACTTTGCCGAGATCTTTGAGCGCGGCATCGACCCCGACGTGGACAACCCCGATGTCGTGAACCACTCGCACTCGGTCGTTCCTACGAAAGAAGAGGACTGGCCGGCCGTCTCTCAGATCGTGGATTACCAGCGTCGCGTCAGGGAGCGCATCCGTCGCGTTTATGAGGAAGAGTCGGGGAGGATGACGAGGCGTCTCTCGAGGGTTTTGTTCATCGTGAGTGTTTTGGATTCCACTCTCTAAAAACATCAAGCTCATCAAATCTCTCTTCAAACAGATTTTTGAGCACGAGGCGTCCGTCCAAACTTTGCTCCGCTCCTCGACCTCTCGCTGATTACGTGTTTTTGCAGTATGCACGCCGAGACGCTGGTCTACATCGCCATCCAAGCCAAGCTCCTCAACCCCGCTCCAGGATTTCACATCCCCGACTTCAAGTCCCTCTCAGCGAGCTGGGACCGCGCCATCGCCGCCGAAGGCTCTTCCCGCTCCGCCCTCCTCCGCTTCCCCTCTACGACCGTCACCCTCGGTCACGACGACGACGACCGCGTCGACGAGATGGAGGACTACGAGCCGCACCACGAGCTCGGGTGGGACGTCGAGCACCCTCGCAGGGAAGTCGCCGTGAAAGGGTTCTCGCTCTCGTCGACGCCCATCTCGAATGGAGAGTACCTCGAGTGGGTGAGGTCGTTGGAGATGCCGTCGCAGGACGCGTTCCTCTCGTCTTGGGATTCGGAGAAGGGGTCGGTGTTTGATGAGGATATTGGGGTCAAAACGCTGTATGGGCTCGTCCCGATGGAGTATGCTAAGCACTGGCCGGCGGCGGGCAGTGCGCTGCAGTTGGGCGCCTACATCAAGGTTCGTGGTGTTCCCTCGACTTATTGTGAGCTGAAAAGTGCTAACGAGGCTTCCTTCACCAGGCCAAGGGCGGACGGTTCCCGACGCACGCCGAGATCGCGGTGTTCCACCGCCAGAACCCGCAGGACAGCGCGACTGCCAACGTCGGCTTTGCGAACCTGCACCCGGTCCCACCGATGCTTCCACACAAGCAGCGTGATGGCTCTGTTGGGTTTGGAAGTGACGGAGGAGTCTGGCTCTGGACGGAGGACCGCCTTGCTGCTCACGAGGGATACGTGGCCTCGTGCGTCTCTAGATTCCCTTCTTCCTAGTTTGAGGCCGGAAAGCTGAGACCTATGGTTTTTGGCAGAACCATCTACCCTGGATACTCCTCCGACTTCCACGATGGAACCCATCAAATCATCTTGGGAGGCTCGTACGCGACTCCTCCGCGACTGGTGCGACCGACTTTTGTCAACTGGTAAGCAAAGAGCTCTCTCGCAACTTTAGAGAGATCCGAGAGTTGACATTGTGATGTCTGCTTCTAGGTACCAGACTGGGTACCCTTACGTCCTCGCCGGCGCTCGTATCGCGTACGACTGCTGAGCATCCTCGCACCGATCAAAGGACCCTCGTCTCTTGTAGTTTTAGCTGTCATGAAACATAACTTTCTGTGGTCTGAACGTTCTTCTTGTCGCAGCGTACTGCGAGAGACTGCTGCTGGCACGTGTTTGAGATCGACGATCCTAAATTCAAGAGCCACGTCATCACTTCGTCTCGGCCTCTCCGGCAACCTGCCCTTCTGGTGGTGGACGGCCTTTGGGAACTCACGTTCGTGTTTTTGTGACTCGGCCATCGATCCTGCGCTTGAGCTTTCAGTGGAGGAGGGATTTCCGCCTACTACTCGAGTTGGGATTAGTGCGAGAACGTGTGAGAACTGTCGGGAGGAGGAAGGGACGGGGTCCGCGGATGGTGGACGAGGCAGTGTACAGTACGACCCTCTCCAACCGTGAACGTTCGACGACGAATCTCTCGTATTGACTGATGTAATGGAAACTCATTTCTGAGCCAAAAATGGCCAGGGAAGGGCGAAGATTGTCGGCGTTATCGAAGATTCCTCTATCGCAGCGAGGTTATCCGCGATCCCCGTCGCGAGCTGCCCGAGCGTTGACTCGTCGTCTCCCAGCGGCGAAAATTAGCAGCAGCAAACCGTTCGGAACCAACGGCTTCCTTCCCGTCCCACCTCCACCTCCTCCCGCCGCTCGACCTCTGCCAAAGTTGTGCATAGTTTCCGCCCTTTATAGGAGCTACTTGTTGCGCACGCACCACCGGGTCCGCCGGTCCCCGCCTCGACGTCGCTCGAGCTTTTCACGCTTTGCTCCGAGCCGTTCCTCGTCCCCGCCCGCCCGTCCAGCTGGCCGACCTCGGCCCAGCCTCAGCCAGGAGCTCGCCGGTCGTCGCGCTTTCGTCGTCACCTTTTCTCGTGAGTTGCTTTGGTCCTCCTCCTCCCAGCTAGAATCACACGACAACCCGTGCCGGTTCCGACCCGGACGAGACGAGACGCGAAGGGCAAAGGCGCAATCCGCAGGACTGTCCGTCCTCGCTGGCGTCCAACGAAGGCAGGGCAAGCTATGTCATGCGACTTTGAGTGAACAGTGACAGGTTGAGGGACATCGTCGGAGGTGATGCTCGCTGGGATGATGCTCCTTTGTCTCCGACGGCGAGGCGGCTTGAGCACCTCGGACTGCCCGAGGCACAGCGCGTCCTGACTCGTCCTCTCTCTTTCGTACCGTTCTCTTTTAGGATCAGACTTCGACGCAAGTAAACATATAGTTTGATGGCATCTTCGTCGGGCGAGACGACCGTCACCATCCTCGATGCGCGGCTCAGGCTCGTACACATCCCTCGAGGAGACCTTCAGAAGCTCATGGCGCCCATCGTCGATTGTTGGTTCTTCCGAGGAGAGTGAGTCCCATTCCCAAGACATCAGCTCAGTTTGGAAGGAGGGTTGGGGCAAAAAGCTAACCGCGTCGTACTGGGGGCGCAGGAAAGACCCATTCTTCGCGCTGTCGGGCAACGGCGTCGAGGTGTCGCTCTTCGCCGACGCGGATGTCGTCGAGCGGACCTTTGGGAGCTTCATGACGACGCACGACGAAACCGATGTCGAGGAGGAAGTGGCGGGCGAGAGTGTGATCACCTTGGGCGGCGCGGCTCAGAGGCGTGACGAGGGAGGCGGTGC
This sequence comes from Pseudohyphozyma bogoriensis, assembly GCA_024364755.1. Classification (NCBI taxonomy): domain Eukaryota; kingdom Fungi; phylum Basidiomycota; class Microbotryomycetes; family Chrysozymaceae; genus Pseudohyphozyma; species Pseudohyphozyma bogoriensis. The sequence goes on from JALBUQ010000004.1 coordinate 350,441, forward strand.
GGATCACAACAAGGTGCTCGTCGGAGACGACGTTTGGATGGCGCTGGAGATTGCGTTTTCTGGAGATGGTTGGGGTGAGTTGATCCGCTTCTTGAAGCTGCTGGGGCTGGGTGGAAAGGCAGGAGCTGATGACTATTGCGTGTCGTTTGCAGAGAGCGCCGGTCAACGTGTTCGCGACATTTCAGCACCGCTCGCCGACGAGGGCATCTCGATTCTTTTCCTCAGCACCTACATCTCCGACTATATCCTCGTTCGAGCAGACAAGCTCGAGCAGGTCACGTCCATCTTGGAGGGCTCGGGCTTCACCTTTGCGGACCACGACGACGACGACGATCTCGATCGCGGGCACTCGGCAGATCGTCAGTTCGACAGGGCCAGAGGAGCGAGCACGTCGACGTACGGTAGCGGTGGGAGGAAGGGGAGCACGAGCGGAAGCATGCAGGGGAGCTTGGTGCTCTCGGATCGCGGGAGCGTAGGAGGGTCGCCAGCGGGAAGTTCGAGAGGTGCGACGCTGTCTCGTTCTGGAAGCCTGGGGAGTCGTACTACCGCCATGCGACCATCAACGGCTGTACGCAAGGACGGCGACGAAGTCTCCCCTCTCTCCTCCGCCAACCTCTCGCCCGCTAGCTCTGCTCCTCCCTCTCCTCCTGCTCAACCCCTCGCCCTTCTCCCCGAAGATCCCTCCCAATCCGCCTCGACTCCACGCAAGTCTCGACCTATCACCTCCAACCGAGGCCTCACGGTCCTCCCGGACGAACTCGTTTGCGTCGGCCTCAACGGCGCGCACGAGGAGCTTTGGAAGGCCAAGATTCTCCAGGCGCTGTTCTACCCGGAACGCGTCTTGCCACCCACAAAAAGCCAGAAGACCCACATGGCGTCGTCCAAGTCGTCTGGCGCACCGAGGCCAGGGACGATGAGCCTCTCCGCCTCGGTCCACTCGATCACATCGCAAGCGGCGGGCATGTCGGACGTCAAGATGGCGGCTTCGATGCACTCTGAGACCAGTCAGCTCTCGACTCCTCGTGCTGGCTCTTCGGCGGAAGCTCGACACCCTGCACCAGGAACGACGTTGCGCCACGACTCGATGTCGTCGTCCACGTCATCGGAATCCTCGCGCTCCTCCTCGCCTCTCGACGCGTCCCGGAAACTTTCGTCGACTTCAAAATCCGAGTACCCTATCCCTTTCATCGGTCTCACTCAAACTCCCGATGGGACGTCACTCACGGCCGATGTCCGACTCTTGCGAGCGATCTTCAAGGAGTCGGAAGAGGCTGAGATGGTGTACGCTGTGGGTAATGGCGGGTTGCGAGGGATTTGGCAGGGAGAGGATGATGAAGAAGAGGAGGATGAGAATGTCGAGTCGTTGAGGAGGAAGATGGAGAAGCTTGCGAGGAGGGAACGGGGCAGGTCGGCGAGGAGGAGTGAAGGCGGTCAGGTGAGCTGGCGATCTTCTGCCTCTTTTAGCGACTGAGTTTTTGCTGACGAGTGCTTCGTTACAGAGCGACGACGATGTTCTCGCTGATGACAGTGAGAGCGATGACGACGACGATGACGAGTCGGAGGCGGTCGAAGAGGAGTGGCAGAAGGTCGAGCGGGAGGACGCAAGGAGGGAGCGTCGCGAGCGGGCCAAGGAGGCTGAGGAGGGCGGCCGCGTCCTCCTGAAGGCCATCGAGATCCCTCTTACCGAGACTTCGATCGATCAGTCGGGAGTCGTCGGCTACTTTGCGGACCTGCTGCTGAAGAACGATGTCAACTGCTTGTACTCGTCCACTTACCTCGCTGCCAACGTACGCCGCAGCTTTTTCTTTCCTTTTTCTCTCCTTGACAAGTTCTCATAAGGTTTTCTTTTTTTTCTGCAGATCCTCGTCGCCAAATCCGACATCCTTCGAGCGAGCCAGATTCTTATCCAGCATGAGCTCGCACAAGCTACAGCTTGAGACCGACCACGCCACGCCTTTCACTACCCATGCACATAGCCAATCTATTCCCTATATGTCCAGAGAAGCTAGTCTTCGTCCCTCTTCCTTCTTCTCTGCATTGATCCCCCATCGTTGCCTCTCTCTGCATTACCCTACTTCCCTTGTACACCACCCCCTCATGACGCAGTTTCGATACCATGACCCCCACTCTACTTGAGCAATCAAAAAATGCAGCAAAGCATGTCCATCATTACCCTGATCCTGTTGCTCCCTTTCGAAGACCCGGATCGAGACACGTGGCCTCCGCCGGGGATTAGTTCGCCGGGCCCGAGGATTGCCTTGCAGATGCCTGCAGGCGCGCGCGCTGTCGCCTCGCTCTGCTTCCCGTCGTACGCTCCTCACTTCTCGCACGACTTCCCCTTTCGCACACTTTCCAAACCCTCAAAGTGATGCTCCTCAGGCAGCTGTCCCCCGTCTCTCGTGCTCTCGCGTCCCGCCCTCGCACCTTCGCAACATCGGCAGCTATGGCGTTGGAGATCAAGTCGCTCAGCGTGTTTGGTGCTGGTGCGTTCCTTTCAGATCATTTCATACCACACTTATGGCCTAACTGATGTGAGATTGTCAGGTTTGATGGGAGCTGGAATCGTTCAGGTATGCAGAGGCGAGCGGGCGCGTCACCCGAGCAAAGTAAGCTGACCCGAGTTGAATGAACACAGGTCGCTGCCCAGAATGGCATCAAAGTCGGTGAGCAACTTTCCATCATCTACTTCTGTCTATAGTGAGGCGCGTGGGAGCCGAATCTACGACTCTTTGGCGCCCTCGCCGCCCCACCTTCCCGCCGTGTACCGGCGCGCTGTGGACGAGGACCACGAGCTGACCGCTGTCCCTTGCTACCACGTATAGTGATGACGGACGTGTCCGACGCCGCTCTCGAGAACGGTCGCTCAATCATCACCAAATCCCTCACCCGCGTCGCCAAGAAGGCGCACCCGGACTCGCCCTCCCGCCAGGAGGAGCTCATCCGCTCAACGTTCGCCAACATCGTCACGACGACTTCCGCTTCCGACGCTTGCTCGAGCGACTTGGTCATGGAGGCGATCGTGGAGAACCTTTCGACGAAGAGGGAGTTGTTCAAGAGGCTTGATGGATTGGCGGGACCGAACACGATCTTCGCGAGCAATACGTCGAGCTTGAGTGTGGCGAAGATTGCGGAGGGGTGTAGTGCGGAGAGGCAGAGGAAGTTTGCTGGGCTGCACTTCTTCAACCCCGTTCCTGCTATGGTGCGTTTGTCGTTTCTTTCGCAAGGTGAAAGGGAGGAAGCTGATGGAGCCCTGGGGTGGTTTAGAAACTCGTCGAGGTCGTCGCGACCGATAAGACGACTGAGGAGACGACTGAGGCACTTTTGGGACTCTGCTCGACCATGAAGAAGACTGCAGTCAGGTGCAAAGATACTCCAGGGTACGCCTCGCTTCCTGCTTCTCCAAGGCCCAGTGTTGACACGTGCACGTCTTCCACCCGCTTCTTCCAGATTCATCGTCAACAGGCTTCTCGTGCCGTACATGCTGGAGGCTATCAGGATGTTGGAGCGAGGCGATGCGAGTGCGAAGGATATCGACACGGCGATGAAGCTCGGAGCTGGTGCGTGGAGTGTCTCTTGTCATCGGGCTGGGCGTTGTCCCCGTTACCAGCCGGGGTAGAGAAACTGCTATCAATGGCTCTCAGCTGTTGGCAACTCTCCTCACTTGCTGTCGCTGACTTTTCGCTCCGCTCTCATTCCAGGTCTGCCAATGGGTCCTTTGGAGCTTTCGGACGTGCGTGTTCTCTTCCCACTTTCGCCCGTTGTTCAAGTCTTGACTTTTGCTTTTGCAGTTTGTGGGACTCGACACATTGGCTGCGATCGCTGAGGGATGGCGAGAGGAGCGAGTCTCGACGGGCGAGATTGGCGAGGCGGCCGTCGAGCCTGTTGGGATTCTCGAGCAGCTCGTCAAGGAGGGCAAGAAGGGGAGGAAGTCGGGACAGGGATTCTTTGATTATTAAGCGGTGTTTGTTGAGTAGAACTTTTTCGTGCGTGGTGTTTGTGTTCAGTCAATCTTTGAGTTGTCGTTTTGTTCCGATGATGCGGACGAGGCCACGTCACTGGCGCTGAGAGCTCCTTTCGGCGCAAATCTTCAAGACATAAAGAGACTTTAGTTGCACAGACTTCAGCGACACATACGCGACAGACTACTGCTCTGGATTTTGAGAAAGGAAGAAGCTGTACGATCATTCACGTGAGCCCCATGCTTCCGTTCGAGCTCGAAGAGAAACTCACTTGATGCCCACCAGCTCGAGCCCGTGCTCATCCACGAAGTTGCCAAAGTCCCACTTGATCCGACCCATCAGCTCATTATCCATCTCAACACCTTGGATCTCCTTTGTGTGGCGGTAAAGCAAGAAGATGTAGCGGTGGAGGCTGTGTCAAACGCTCGTCAGTTCCCCGACGTCTCAGGTGCAGCTCGGACGACGAGGACGAACTCACCCAGTCTTTGGTGGTGGACCTGGACCTTTGTAAGACATATGAGCCGACTCTTTAGTCTCCACCTTCCCATCTGCACCGACCACGAGACCGGACTGAGCCCAATGCCTCACAGGTCCGTAAATCGGGTTGGCGCGAGAAGTCGCGTCAGGGTCGACGCTCAGGATCGTGTAGGTCTCATTGGGGGAGGTGGGAGTGAAAGAGATAGTGGGGGTCTCGGAGGAGTCGGAGGGGGAGATCTCGTTGCCGAGGAGGACTTGGGCGCCGGAGGGGAAGGTGAGGGAGAGCGACGTGGTGGGCTGCCAGGTCGTGCTGGGGACGTAAGGTGGGATGAGGAGGTCGTGCTTCTCGAGACTGTCGGAGGAAATGTCAGATCTGAGTTCGGTACTCGTAAATGACTGAAGGACTGACGCGCTGAGAATGGATTGGAACGACACTGCCACCGGGAAATTGAGGATCAGCTCGATCGAATACTGGAGCTCGGCGGAGCGACTGACTGGTGTTTGTGTACGTCCGAATGAAGTGTTGAAGAGAAAGATGGGTACTCTGCAGCTCAACCTGGCCTCTTTTTATGCTTAGCAGCGTCGGACTGACGGCGGAGACAAGCCGGGGGAACGAGCGGACGAAAGTCGCCCGGACGAGACGGCGGAATCGACCACAGCGCTAGGGCGCGGTCTTCGGGCAGCGGGCTCGTCGTGGCCAGCCGTGCAAGCTCCGCCGGTATGGCCCAATGAGTTGAACAGGGATTTTTTCCGCCTTTCGGTCCGGTGTGTGAGGAAATAGAGCCCTGGGTACGGGCGAGCGTCGGTGAGTATTCTCGCGCTCAAAAGCTGCAGGGTCGAATCGGTTCGTCACTCTCCTCTCTTTGTTTACACCATGTCCGACTTGCCACAGAATCTCCATAGTAGCACCAGCGCCATGTCTCATCCTACTGATATCGAAAAAGGGATCACTCCTGCCCCTCCTGCCCTTCACAATCCTACCACGTCACCTCTTCCGGAGGGTGAGGCTCAATGGAAGAACAACATCGTCAACTGGGACTCGCCAGAAGACGTGCGTCTTCTCATTTTTGACAATGATGTGGCTTCTGACCCCTCGAGTTGGCTCTCTCAGCCGATGAACCCCAAGAACTGGCCCACCTCCAAGAAAACCCGAGTGACACTGCTGTTGGGACTCATCACCAGTGCGTCTTTTAACAGCTTGTTGTTCGAACAAAAACTGATAAAATCGCCTTTTCAGTGTGCTCTGGACTCTCAAGTGCGATTTTCGCATCGACAACGGGGACGCTCGCGAAAGAGTACGGCGTGTCGGATGAGGTTATGATTCTGGGATCATCTCTTTACATGCTGGGAGTGAGTCGCCACCTGCTCCTGCTTCTACAGGCCTTCCGACTAACCTAACTGATCATTGTTTCTCCGCCACGCAGTATGTATGTCTAGCTTTGGAGCACTTCGCGCGTGTCCAACCTGGAAAGCTTACATTCCCACACACAGGTGCCGGGACCGATTATTTTTGCACCTCTTTCAGAAGTTTTCGGGAGACGAACGGTCCTTGTTCCGGTGTTCTTCTTCATCTGCTTCACCGCTGCCACCGCCACGGCGGAGAACCTGCAGACCATTTTCATTACTCGGTTCTTCAGCGGGTTGTTCGCTAGCGCCCGTACGTCTAGCTCTGGGAGGGTCAGTTTTTGAAATCTGCTAACTTCATTGCATCAGCGGTAACGACCGTCGGCGGGGCTTTGGGAGATCTTTTTGATCAACGAGAACGAGGTGCGTTAGACATCCTTTCCCCTGGACTCAAAAGGCTCAAGGCAAGAAATGGCTCAGCAACGGCGGTGGTACTGTACTCGCTTGCTGTTGTTGGCGGTCCCACTTTAGCGCCAGTGATTGGAGCGTCTGTGACCAACAGCTACCTAGGTGAGGCCACGTGTTTCCTCTGATGGTTAACGAAGCTGACCCGTCAGTGGTTCCTCAGGTTGGCGGTGGACGATGGTAGGAAACTTTTTTATTGCAAAACTTTCTACGTTCTCTGATTACATCCCTCTCTGTCCAGTACCTCGTCCTCATCCTCACATCCGTCGCTGTAAGCAAGTCTCTCGCCTCGTTGCTGGGCTTTGACCACGGAGGAGCTCAGGCTCACGCGATCGCCTCATCCGCTCCTGAAAGTGGGTACTCGGAGTCCTTTTTGTTCCAGAAACCTACGCTGCCGCAATTCTGACCAAGAAAGCCGCACAACTCCGCCGGAAGACTGGCCGATGGGAGGTCCGTCAACGTGTGGCTCTTTGGTACCGCGATTGCCCCAAAGCTGACGCCCGTCTTTGCAGCTACACTCGAAGCACGAAGAAAAGGATTTCTCCTTGATCGGCTTCTTGGAGAGCAACTTGACGCGGCCCATCAAGATGTTTTGCTTGGAACCAATGGTGACAGCGGTGACGTTGTACAATTCGTTTACGTACGGCGTGCTGTACCTTTTGCTGGCGGCTCTACCAATTATAGTAAGCTTCTTTAGTTCTTTTCGTGGGCATACAAGCTGACTGTAGGAGTCAGTTTGAGCAACACCGACACTGGACAGCGGTCGAGGCTGCGCTTCCTTTCCTCGCCATCCTGGTTGGCACACTCATCGCTGCTCTCCTCAACCTCGTAAGTCCCATAAACAGAAATGTAGATACACAACAAACTAAGTTATATCTATCTCACAGCTCTACTCCCTCCTCGTCTATCAACCATACCTCGACAAGCACGGCAATCAAGCCCAGCCCGAGATGAGGCTTCCGCCGATGATGGTCGGCGGCGTGCTCTTCCCGCTCGCCTTCTTCCTCCTCGGATGGACAGACCCCGTCGGACAGATGTTTGGCTGTATGTTCGCGGGAGTGGCATTCTTGATGATCTTCCAGGCTGGGATCAATTGTGAGCAGTGGCGCGACGGTTGAGGGCCGGGAGACGAGGCTGACGTGGTGGGTTTCTTGCAGTCTTCATCGACACGTACACTGTCTACGCGGCGAGTGCTGTCGCTTCAAACACTTTTGTTAGGAGCATGTGAGCGTCTCCATCTCTTGTTACAAGCGTTGAGGCTCAACGCGTTCCATCCAGCTTCGCCGCTGCGCTTCCATTCAGTGCCAGCGCACTGTTTGGTAACCTTGGGTGGGCACATTTCGCACCAAATTGGATCAGCCGATAATAATTTCAAGTGTTTACAGTATCGGGTGGGGATGCTCCCTCCTTGGATTCCTCGCGCTCCTGTGCACCGTCATCCCCTTCGCCTTCTATCGTAAGCCCCGGCAGCCTCATCAGACCCTCGAACAACAAAGCTCACGGCTCACCGTCGACAGGATTTGGACCAAAACTCCGAGACATGAGTCGCTTCGCGGCTTCTGCATCGTGATGGACCGCCACAGGAGGCGGCAATTGTCCACGTGGCAACTCCGTCTCAGCCACACATACATAAATAGCGGCCTTTGTTTACAAACGCCTTATCATTGTACTAATAAACCGAATGTTTGAGGAGTCTAGCGTTTGCAGCTCGATCATCGAGAGCTTTGACGGCACACGTTGACGTGCACACCTCTGACCAATCGGTTGGCCCCCGACGAAATCCTGAGGAGACGGATGGCATGAGTACCGTAAAAGTCGAGACCACATTCCGGCATCGTTACACAGCCGTATTACTAAAATTGACAGCCTGAGCCCACGACCAAGGCCAGCGCTCTCGGGACGAGACCGTTTCGGGCAGCGCCGACTCGAGGTGGCCCCCCCGGTCAAAGTAGACGCCGGACTTTTCAGGTGCTTGAGCGCGGCTCGCCTCCGACCCTTTGCCCCTTTGCTTCCATTCTTCATCTCTCTCTTTCTCTTTTTCTTTGTTCCCTCCACCTTTCTCTTTAGACTTTATCTAGACCCTCCTTAGAAGCTCCGTTTAGATTCGACGCCACTCTTTACCCTCACCGCCAAGCTCACACAGACCACACACGAACGCCGACCACACCACACGAGCCGCACAACTCCGATGGCACCTCAAGGCGACTACGCGGCGCTCAGAGACGAGATCCGTGGTGTTCTGAAGCAGAAGGACTACGACGATGGCAGTTGTGCTCCCGTCTTGCTCAGGTGAGCTCATTCTGGACTTGGTGTAGGAGGGTGTGTGGCTGACTTGAGTGGACAACAGGCTCGCATGGCACGCGTCGGGGACTTATGATGTTGCCGTGAGTGTTTGATAAGGCTGCTCTGGCGGTTGGGAGACTTACTGAGCTGAGATCTGTGAACACAGACCGATACGGGAGGGTCGGAAGGCGCTGGCATGCGATGGGAGCAGGAGGGTGCGGACCCGAGTAACGCTGGTCTGGTGAGTTGTTGGATGTGCAAGAGCTCTTATGAAGTAGTGTTGACATGAAGGTGTTGGTTAGGAACATGCTCGCGCTTTCCTCCAGCCTATCAAGGAGGCGAACCCTTGGATCTCCTACTCCGAGTAAGCACCGAGCGATCATACTTGCCTTGGGCCTTCACACTAACTCCAGATTATGTTGCAGTCTCTGGGTGTACGCTGGAGTGGTCGCGTTGGAGGCGATGGGAGGGCCGCTCGTGCCGTGGAAGCCAGGACGCAGGGACTTTGTTGACGAGAGCTTCGCGCCGCCGCGAGGCCGCTTGCCGGACGCGTCGCTCGGAAACGACCATCTCCGCCAGGTGAGCCAGTTTTGTTCAAGTCATAGCAGAAGTCTCATCAGTTTGATGGGCAGATCTTCTACCGCATGGGCTTCAACGACCAGGAGATTGTCGCTCTCTCCGGTGCTCACAGTCTCGGGCGATGCCACAGTACTAGAAGCGGATTCGAGGGTCCCTGGACCGTCACGCCCACGCGGTTCAGCAACATGTACTACAAGATGCTCACGAAATACGAGTGGCAGGAGAAGAAGTGGGGTGAGTGCATGTAGGGACGCTGTTGACTTTGTCCCGTGCTGACCGTTCTTGGTATCGCGCAGATGGCCCGAAGCAGTTCCGCAACGACGATCTTGGCGAAGGTACCTTCCATTCCACCATCTTTTTCTGTACTCCTACTCAATCGTGCTCTCATGCAGAGCTCATGATGCTCCCGACGGACCTCTCCCTCATTAGCGACCCGTCGTTCCGACCATGGGTGGACACGTATGCCGAATCCAAGGAGCTTTTCTTTGAGGACTTCAAGAAGGCGTTTGCCAAGTTGATCGAGCTGGGTGTCAGAAGGGCCGACGTGAGTTTTTTCTTTCGAGTGCGGTTTTGTTTGAGGAGAGAGCTGACTGCTCGTTCGTTCTTTCCTCCCAATCAGCGCCCCGCCAAAGGCGACAAGGTCGAGCTCAGCAAAGCGAAGCTTTAGACGACTATTATTAGATTTGACTATTACATTCCACTATCATACACCACGAGATACTACAGTCGCCCAGTGAGATGGATTAGATTTTTCTAGACGGGGGTTCGGGAAACTCGGCATGCTCGTCGGTCGATGACGGAGGAGGGTGTGGTTGGAAGATGGGCGCGCGCTCCCAGCTCAAGACGAGGGGTCCATTTTTGCAGAGATGATTGCAGTTTAGCTATTCTTCTTACACTATATATTCTTCTGTTCCGGAGAGAGAATTGAAACGTGCCATCTCGAGGGCCAGATAAGCCACGCACACGCGCCAAGCCCAAGCCATGCTGAGGCTCGAGAGGGCCCGCCAAGTTTCGCCGTGCGTCGCTCGCGGCAGGGGTTTCCCTTGTAAGGATTCGCATCATCCTGAGCGACAGTCCAGATAGTTCCAGTTGTGGGCCTTATCTCTCGGACACGTACAAACCGTCGACGAATCGCAGCACGCCGCGTCCACCCAGGAGGTGCCTGTACTCGACGCTGCTATTCCCGGGCCCCGACGGACGCCCCCATCTCCCTGAACCCACCCACCTCGCTCGCTCGCTCGCTCCCTCGCCCTCGACCTCATTTCTCACTGCAGTCAGATTCAACAGACGCCCACGTCTGAGCTGCTCCCAGTAGCCCCATCGACCGCCGCCGCCGCCGCCATCGCGAGGACCAACACCGAGGGCTCGTTACTCGCTTCCGCCGACCAGACGCACTCGCGCGATGGCAGGATTCACGCCAGCAGGGCCGGACAACGCGACGGATGCGACGTATGCTGGCGCTGGAACGTACGAGGAAGCAGTGTACGTCGCTTGAGTGCCGTCTCGCAGGGGCGCCGCGCCAGAGAGGAGCACAGGTTCGCTGACCATCCTCGCCGCCACTAGTCATGAGCTCTTCTCGATCGTGCCAGAGGTGTGTAGCTCGGTGTTACTTTCACAGAACTATAGCTGACACTTTAGTTTACTTATAGGTCAACATCGAGCATCTCGCGCTCACGCTCCTGTCAGCCTTCATCGTCCTGTTTGGACTCTTCTCGTGCGTTGTTGCTCCGCAGCTCCCCGACCCTGCCGAGAGCCAGAGCTGACCTTTCGGACGTCCACAGCGGTCTGATCAAGGAGAGGATCTTTATCGGAGAAGCCATCATCGCCACTCTGTTCGGTATCGCCTTTTCGTGCGTCTTCATTCAGGCGCGCGCCGCCGAAGTAAACATGCTCTCTGCTGGGACGCTGACCTTGTGGGTGGAATGCGAACGCAGCGGGTATGCGGCTGGCATCTTCGCACCTAGGGCATGGGCTGAAGGTGAGTGGTGTCGATCGAGAGCTGGTCTGCAGCTCGAGCTGACCGTATGTCGGCATCGCAGGCCACCACTTTGACGACATCACGCTCGAGCTGACGAGGATTGTCATCGCCCTGTCCGTCTTTGCCGTCGGAGTCGAGCTGCCAAAGTGAGTGGACATTCCTTGAAAAGAAGGTGTCAAACGTGCTGAATGTAGCTTGCTGCGTGCAGAGCTTACGTCTGGCGACACATCAAGTCGCTCAGCTTCCTCCTCGGCCCAGTGTTGGTCCTGCTTCCCTCCTCATTGCCGACCATGACTAACCAGAGGAGACATCTCCCCCTACAGCATGCTCTTCGGCTGGATGATCTCAGCAGCCCTCATGTACGCCATCATCCCAGGCCTCGAGTTCCTCCCCGCCCTCGTTGTCGCCGCCGGAGTCACGCCCACCGATCCGATCCTCGCGTCCTCGGTCGTCGGCAAGGGAAAGTTCGCGCAGGAGCACGTACCGGCCCATATCCGACATATTCTCCAAGCTGAGAGTGGAAGTAACGATGGCGCTGCTTTCCCGTTCCTCGTGAGTTTCGTGGTCTCTTCTTCCTGCCAAGACCTTCACGGGACGGAGAGTGAAACGTGGGGCTGGGGGCGCTGACTTGCCTTGTGGGTGAATCAGTACCTCGCAATGTTTCTGCTCATGAGGGACCACCATAGCGTCGGAGAGGCGATTGGGCTCTGGGTTGCTCTTGTCGTGTTGTACCAGATTGTGCTGGGCATCTTCATCGGCGCGATCGTCGGCATCATCGCGAGAAAGCTGCTCAAGTTCAGTAAGCGAAGGGAGTTGATTGATAGGGAGAGTATGGTACGTTTTTAAAGCTTTGACATCTTGTTGGAGAACGGTGGATTGATCCTAATATCTGCCAGGTCGCCATGTACGTGGCCTTGGCCCTTCTCGTCACCGGTCTCACCACCCTCGCTGGTTCGGACGACCTTCTTGCCGCCTTCGCTTGTGGCACCGCTTTCGCCTGGGACGACTGGTTCACCGAGTCGATCGAGGAGTCCAACTTCTCGTCCACGGTCGATCTGCTTGCCAACTGCGCCATGTTCATCTACCTCGGCGCGACGATGCCGTTCAATGCGTGGAACGACGAAAGGCTCACGCTCACGCCGTGGAGGCTGGTGCTGTTGGCGATCTCGATTCTTGCGCTGAGACGACTTCCGAGCATCGTGAGGCATTATTGTTCCGGCGGTGGTGGGCTTGTTTTGCTGACACGTGTTTGTGCTAGTTCTTCCTTCAGTACTGGATCCCGGACATCAAGACGAGGCGAGAAGCAATTTTCGCCGGACATTGTGAGTACAGTCTTGTGGACGATCTCGAGAGCTCTCGCTAATCACCATTCCAGTTGGACCCATGGGAGTCGGCGCTATTTTCATCGTGAGTAGCATCACGCGCGAAACATCCGAAGGACGTGATCTAATCCATTACCATCAAACAGTCCACTCTCGCCGCATCGAAGCTCCCGACTCCGAACGTGCCCCCTGAGAACTCGATGGACGTCCTCGCTCTCAGCATCCAGCCCATCACCTACTTCCTCGTCCTCTCGTCCATCCTCATTCACGGTCTCACCATCAGTTTCTTCTCCCTCGGCCGACGAGTCCACTCTCGCGTCACTTCCATCACCCGCACCTTCACCGCCGCCTCTGGAGACGGCAACGAGCCGAGCTGGATGTCGCGAGTCAAGCGAGCGCGTGCGGGAGAGGAGATTGTCATCAACCGCGACGACGATCCATCCGACATGGCTGAGAAGGGAGCGCTGACGGAGAAGGAGGAGGGCGATTTGGGCGTGTTGCACATGTTTGGAGCACCCAGTACGGGGACGACGGACTCGACGAAGAGTTCCGTCAAGGCCGACATTGAGCGCGAGAACGACGAGGACCCGCCAGAGAACGTGCTTGAGGATCATCCGCCTGCCGAACGTGCTAAGAGGAGATTGGGGAAGTCGCCAGCGAGGGAAGGGGTCATCATGGAGGATGAGGATGAGGAGCCTCGAAAGAGCATGGAATCGGCGAAGGAGGCGAGGTACTGCGTCACGGGCGACACGAAGACGTGGAAGGACGGTCAAAAGGTAGACTCTTTGACGTTCTGCTCTCAGAGCTGGTGCTTACGGGTACCTTGCCTCACAGATCATCATCGACCACAACGACGGCAGCGAGCCAGAGGTGATCGAGCTCGACCCCAACGGCGAGAAGCACGCCAACACCGCTCGGATCCCCGACAACGCCGCCGTCAGCATCTCCAAGCAAGCGATCGAAGCCGAGAGGGCGCAGCTCAAGGGCAAGAAGTTTGAGTCGGCCGAGGCACGCGACGAGTCGGCCGTCAAGAGGGCCGCGTATCAGATGCTTCGCAAGGCGTCGAATGCGGCGACCAGGCCGTTTGAGGATGGCCTCACGGCTGCTGAGAGGGAGGAGAAGCACAAGAGAAAGCTGGCGCGAGATGCCTGGTGTCGTCAGGAGAGGGTGAGTCTCTGATTCTGTTTGGATGAGTTCTCTTTCGAGCGCATGACCTGACGTCGTCTTCCTCCAGCATTATCGTGATTCGGGACAGAAGGAGTGGATCGAAGGCGATAAGGTCAGTCTTACTGTCTAGTAAAAACGCAGGCTGGCCACATGCTGATGACCCTGCGCGTAGGTCGTCATTGAGGGCAAGGCCGGAGAGGAGGCCACCGTCCGCGAGTTGACGGACAACGAAAAGGCACAACGCGCGGCGAAGCACCTCGCTGCTCTCAAAGCGCTCAAGCTCGACGGTATCGAGCAGGAGATTTTGAAGCTCACCAGGTCGAGGTCGAACGAGGAGGACTATTTCGGCCCGCAGAAGAAGGACAAGGGGAAAGGCAAGGCCAAGGCTGGCAAGTCGTCGGCGACGTCGTCTCCCGCCGCCTCTCCACTCGCTTCGCCTGCTCTCGCCGTTCCCACGCCCTCACCTCAACCTTCGCCGTTGGGCGAGAACCCACCTCAGAAGCCCAAGAACCCCGGTCTCAGCCTCCACCACTCGCGCACGATCAGGGTCAGCGACGATGAGGACGAGGCGTCGGACGAGGAGGAAGCTTCAGAGGAGGAGAGACCCGTCCCGTCGCGTCGTCCTTCGCCCCCGAGACGCGGGACCTCGATCAACGTCATGCGACAGTTGTTCAAGCGACAGACTTCGACGTCGCCCAGCCCGTCGAGGGGACGTAGCGACGAGGTGGACGGCAACGACTCGAGGAACACTTCGCCAGATAGGAGTCGAGGCATTCGCTTCGCGGCGGTTGACCGTCCGGCGCGTGAGGGCAGTGGCGTCTCGACTGGGAGGCCTTTGCCGATCGTTGGGGCGGGGATTAGTGCGAGAAAACCGTCCGAGTCGTCGACCAAGTGAGGCGGCGTCTGTAGCTCCATCACACGTGTATCAGCAATCATCATTGTTAAACTCATGTTTTCTCAAGAGGTATCAAGCGAGTTTTTTGTGTGAGAAACGTATCGTTACAAACATTGATGAGTGGGAATGCTACACCGAAGAAGAAGTACAGAAAACAAGGTGGGTAGTATACAGCCTTATGAATGGAGCAAATGATGCACCTCCCGCGCGCGCGCGCGTTCCCTTCACGCCTTCATAATAACACAGACGTCGTCAAACGACAACTTTTGGCGTTGGTGCGTCCTCGCCATCTTCCCCTTGACGCGTTCCTTGAGCTGCTCGCCTTGCCAACCGATCCCGCTGAGCCTGCCCACCTCGTCGCGCTCCTCGTCAACGGCCAAAGCGAGCCCAAGCCCAGCTGCTCCGAACCCGCCAGGGTGGAGCGACTCGCCTGCTGTCGGCGTGCGGTCTTGAGGCGTACGAGGACGGCCTTTCGGCGTGAGGGCGAGGAACGAGTTGTACATGTCCTCGCTGGCGAGGATGTCGTCGAGGGTTGACGTGGCGGGGTCGAACTTGATGCGTGGGGGAGTGGAAGGCTCGTCGCCAGGCGTGGGAGGGAAGGTCGGCGTGGCGGGGGTCGAGAGTTCGGAATCGCAGGTCGAGTAGGACGCGACGGACGAGGTTGAGAGCGAGGGGACGGAGGAATGGGTGCCGTTGGTCGAGCGCGAGTCGGAGCGCGTCGAGATGTGGGGAGGGGACGCGCGACGCCGAGGTTTCGAGATGGACGAAGCGGAAGAAGGGTGTCGAGATGCTGAAGAGGTGGCCGAGGTGGCCGACGAGTGGGATGGCGAGGTGTTGTTGAACCGCCACGCGCCGAGACGCGCCTTCTTCTCCTTCTCGCGCTGCTCGTGGTCCCTCTGCCGCTCCTGCTCCCGCCTCGCCTCGGCCTTCCTCACACGACGGTAGTGACTGCTGTCCTCTGGCGAGCTGGGCCTCTCCGAGCTCGCGCCGTCCTCGCTGCCGCACAGCGCGTCCATCGCGTCGCGGCGCCCACACGCGACGGAGCAGTAGATGCTGTCCTCGTCGGCGGGCTTGCCGCAGAAGCACCGGTCGGCCGAAGCGGGCGCTCGTGGCTGCTGCTGCTGCTTGGGTCCGTTGTCGTTGTTGCTCGCGAGGAGGGCGGCGAGGGAGCTGAAGAGGGGCATGGTCGGGTCGGGGGTGAAGGACGAGCGGGGGCGCTCGTCGTTCGGGTTGGGCGAGAGCGGGAAGTGGAACGCCCGGTCGTCGTCTGACCTGTCGTCGTCCTCCTCGTCGACGTAGTCTGACACGATCGACGAGCTCGACGCGGCGCTGTAGCGGAGGGCGGCCCAGGCTGCGGTGCTGGCGGATGCGCGCGCGTACGGCGATTGAGGGTGGTGGAAGAGCGACGCAGGGGCGTTGTCGCTGCTCGAGTGGGTCGCAGGGTCGAACGCGGCGAGGTACTCGTACAGCTCGTCGTCGGTGTCGACGGGCACGTCGCTCCCGTACGACAGCGGGCGGTCGAGGTCGGTGAGATCGAAACGGCCTCGTTCAGAATCCCGCGACGACGATCCCGGTCCTGGCATGACTGGATGGGCTCCCGAGTTATGTGCAGGAAACGAACGGGAGGGAAGGGGAAAAAGTATGTGAAGAAGTGAAGGGAGGGAGGGCAAGGGAAGAGGCAGGTCGCACTCTGCGTGATCGCGCGCACAGAACGAAAACTACGCGGCGGCGCCGGCGTTGTCGCTCAGGAATGTCCGTTGTGTGACTGCACCCTCGTTCACTCTTCTTTTGCTCGAATAGAAAACTCGCTACAATTTCTGCACCTGTCTAGATAAAAATGGTGAGAGTTGTGAGCACCTCCAGCACCAGCTGACCTGGTCGAGAGAGTTTTGTCTCTGCAGTAAATTCGAATCACTGCTCCAAAACGACGCGTTCCCGAGACGCGTCGACGGGGCCTCGCCTCTGCCTCACGTGTACTGATCAGATGTACGACGCTTCTAGTCAAGTTCTTTCGTGACCGTCTGTATTTTCTGAACAGCTGCTTCAACGATGAGAAGCTCTGCCTGGACGAGGCGGTCAGGGAGCAGCAAATGGGCGGTGCGCTCACTAGTCGCCGCCGGGCCACGTCCGTGTGGCTCGCTGAAACACGCACTTCTGCTCCTCCGGCAATGTGTTTGCAATAGTAAATGAAACTCGCACCACCTGTGCAGGGCACTGGGATCGACGCCAGAAGACACAGGGTGGCACTGACCAACAAGCATCATTGAAATAGGCAAGGTCGCCGAGCGCCGCGCCTGGGTCGCCCGCACGCCGCCGTGTCATGACGTGTCAGTAATCGTGTCTCTGCCACTCTTGCAATTTACTTGGACAAAACATATGATTC
This sequence comes from Pseudohyphozyma bogoriensis, assembly GCA_024364755.1. Classification (NCBI taxonomy): domain Eukaryota; kingdom Fungi; phylum Basidiomycota; class Microbotryomycetes; family Chrysozymaceae; genus Pseudohyphozyma; species Pseudohyphozyma bogoriensis. The sequence continues at coordinate 367,293 of JALBUQ010000004.1, forward strand.
CATTGTAAACGAGCACTACTGCTTTGCTCTACAGCCGGCTGATCCTTTTCTGTCTACACTCTTTCTCGAGGAGAAACCGCCCCCCAAAAAACGAGGGACGATCCTGCCCTCTTCGCTGGGATCGCCTTCGGATCCTCTGCGACGACGAGGCGGGAAGACATTGCCAGAAGAATGCGAACAGAATAGAAATAGTAGCTTCCAAATAGTCCGCATGGTCTTCTCGTGTCGATTGAGCTTTTAGGGCGAAAGGTGCCACGCTCTGGTGAGACGGGGCCTGCCTCTTGCCGCTCTCGGCCAAGTGGATCGGCAGGGGGACCACCGCCTTGAGCCGTGTGCGACACTACTGGCGTCTCGTACCCATCTCTTGTTTCTGGTTCTAGAAAGAGTCGTACCCTTCCAGCCCTTCCAACCCGGCCCCACCGAGGAGGATCATCGTACGTCCCCTTCGCCTTGGGCGACTCATGTCTCGCACGAGCTGGGATCGGAACTAGGGATCTGTTTGGGAGGAGGTCAATGGAAGAAGCCGCACTAGAGAGGCAGGGAGGGTACTGCTGCTTCCAGCATGGTCAGACTTGGCGCCACCATTCGTGTCAGCGGGTGCGAAGGGGAGGACATCAGCGAAACGGGGGATCAGCCAAGCGGCGGGGCTGACGAGCAAATCGTCCACCCGAATCCAACTACAGATAGTCTCGAGATGGTCCACGTCACTCCACCGGCTCCTACGCCGCTCTCGATCCGCGAGCTCCTCTCGCTCGCCATCTCGCTCCGCCCTCAACTCCCGACCTTGTTTACCTGGGCCGACCTGAAGCAATACATCCACAACGGTGACCTCGGAGCTCTGAGACGACACCCAGTCCTAGAGGATGTCTACATCAACAGGTTCAACAAGCTCGTGAAGGAGGAGTATGGCAGTACGGAGGCGTTCTTGCGCGTTCAGCTTGGGTGGAGGGAAGGCGAGGGCGGGGTGGTAGCGGAGGAGAGGTACTGGACGAGGGAGGACGAGTTCAACTTGAGGAGGAATGATTGGTGCTACTCGATCCCTCTGGAAATCGTGTTCGTTCCTTTCCCATCTTCTTTCCTTAACCTCCTCCTCCACCGCGACACTCACCGTTCCCCTCCCTCCCTCCCACCAACCAGTCACTACGTAATCTGGGTTCGCCTCCCTCTAGTCCACCCACTCCTCTGCACCCCTTCCGTGCCCTTCAGCGACGTCGCCAAACTCGGCCTCACGGGGTTCACGGGCCAGCCTCCGCCCCCAGCGCCTCAGCTCTCGGGACACGGAGGAGGCACGGAAGGGCCAGGCAGGGAGATCGAGGCGTTCGTGTTGAGGACTTGGAAGGAGAGTGAGTGGGAGACGGCGTGGTGAGTTTCTCTTTTTGCTTGCGCTTCAAGGGCTTCTAGGGAAACGGAAAAGGAGAGGAACATGGTGGCTGATTTTCCGCGTCGCGTGGTGTTGGGTCGTGACCAGGTTCTGTAACCCACCGCACCTCCAGTCCGTGAAAGGACTCGCTCACTTCCATGTCCTCGCACGACCAAAAGTAGAAGGAGCGGTGCCGCCAGTCGTAGAGAACCCGATCGTACAAGACGCGTGAATTAGACTCGGCTCGTGAATATATTTTGGGGGCAATGTAGATACGGCTGAGGAGTACAGCCAGGCTTGTGACTCAAGCCATTAAACTGAAGCCCGTGAGACGTGAAGTTTCGCGAGCTTTGCCAGTTCGCCCATCTCCAGATGCTCATCACGTGACCGTAAACAGCTTAGCGGCGGAAGCTCTGCAACTTCGAGTTGACGTGGTTTGCGACACCGCAAGAATCGCTCTGAAGTCTCTGCGTTAAGATTTGAGCAGATATACTCACAGTCCAGGCCTCATGAACGGCTTTGCCCTCCTCTTTTTCGCATCAGAATACTGACACGTGGTACGTCTTGCGATGTTGAAACGGGGTATCAAAACAGCAGCGTCCGTGTTTGCACTCTTTTTCTACAGCCTTCACGCTTCTCTCTACACCAACAACGCTCCAACAAACGCCGCCGCGAGCGAGACTCCAACGCCTCCCAACACTCCCTTGTTGACGCCCAACCCAGCGGCGCCCGAAGTCGTCGACGACACTCCCGAGCTCGCCGCACTGGCCACCGACTCCGCACCAGAAGTCGCGTCGCCGGCGACGCTCGTGGCTCCTGAATAAACAGAAACGCGGACTTGGGTTAGCGCGGCGCGTGACGGGGAGCCCAAGGAAGGAGGACTGACCAGAGGCGACGCTGGTCGCGACGGAGCCGACGTCGGACGTGATGGTGGAGATGGCGCCACCTGCTCCAGAAGTGACGGTGGTGATTACTCCAGCGGCACCGCTCGTGGCGGTCGAGTAGGCGCCGTAGACGTCCGAAGTGAGCCTGTGTGGGACGCGGTGATCGTCAGTGGGAGGTGGATGGTAGAAGGCAGGGGATGGGCGAACGTGGTGAGAGCTCCACCAGCTCCACTGGTCACGACTGTGGCGATGGATTCGACGACTGTTTGACGAGGTCAAGGTCAATTGGAGAATGGCTTAGAGTGGCGATGAAAGCGAGCGCACAAGAGGTTGCGGTCGAGAGCGCTCCGTCGGCTCCAGTCTCCACGACAGTCAGAATGGATCCAACACCTAAATCATTACAAACCAGCACTCCCAGTCAGCATTTCCTTTCCCCGAAGGTCCGAGATCGTCGTCGGCGGGCGTTCGTTCGTTCGATCGCGAGCCAGATCCCAGACTAACCTGACGTGGCGGTACTGAACGCTCCTCCAACGGCCGAAGTGGCATCCCCGAGAGCAGAAGTAGCGACACCCAAGCCAGAAGTGATGTCTACCAGAGATAACACGGTTAGCGCGGCCCGTCGCCACCAGTCGCGTGCGACGTCGAACCGAAAGCTCGTACCGGAGAGGACGTCGCGCTTCTCGACGGGCGAAGCAGCTGCCTGGAGGGCGAGCACGGAGGTGGCAAGCAAGGTGAAGGAAGTGCGCATCGTGTGTGTTGAAAAAAGTATAGAGAGAAATGGAGGAGGAGGAAGAGAGAGAGAGAGAGAAACGCCCGAAGGCGAAAGTGCGAAGTTTAGCCCGAGCCCTTCGCCCGCCCGCGCGGCTGGCAGCTAGAGCGGGGAGTGACGTCGGAGGGCGGTGTGCGTACGCTCACACGGCGGCTCCACCCCGAGGACTTTGGCTCCGTCTCGTCCTTTTTCCGGCACTTTTTTCTGGAAATTGCAGGCAGTGCAAATGGCTTGAAGTGTATGGACAACATAATAGTCGCCAGTATCGAAGCAGCGAGCAAACTCAGCCCCGAACGGGCTCGAGACACGAGCACCACCACCACTCTGCGAGGTCGTCGGAGCAGCGCTCGTCGTCACTGTTCCCGTGCTCGACCCTGAAGGTTTTCCTATTCAGCCAGGGCTATTAATCGAATTCAGCAGCGGATTGACTCACCTTGCTGCTGCTGCTGCTGCTGCTGCTAGTCGTCGTAATAGGAACTGAACTGACTCTGCCCAGCGTCGCGGTCGCTCCGGACACCGTCGTCAACTTAGTGCCAAGACCTGCACACAGGGGCCCAAGTCAGTTGAGTCTCTGTTGGATACGGATGTAGGAAGTCTATCTACTGGTGTACGCAGAAACAGCGGACGAGGACAAGGACAGTGCGCCCGAGGTGACCCGAGCAGCATTGGCCACGTAAACACACCCTGGTGAACCTTGCAGAATATCGTCCAAGGGTTGTCAAGGGTGTGGGGTCTGCGACTAGAATTAGATCAATCTGCCTTCTTATCCAGCTGCCGGGTGAGCGTACCGCAAACGACAACCCCCCCGCCGACGCAAGGAGAATCTCCGCGAGCGCAAAACCATGAGAGGAGCGGCACGACGCTTCCACGACAGCGATGAATGGAGATGGACGAAGCGCTGATTCAACAATATTTTTTGTTTTGCTTAGACCTAGAGGGGTGTGTCAGCGCGCCTCTTTGGGTCTTGAAGCCACAGGCGAAGAGGAGTGAAACGTGGCAAGCCCCCGTCCGTTCGATCCAGAGGGGATGCATCAAAAATGTCCGAGGTTGAGATTGCAGCAGTATCCAGGGAGTGAGAAAAGGGCACAAGGAAAAGACTATTTGGTTGGTCTAGATGAGGGTGTCTGTCTAGGCAAGGAGAGCTCCCGCAACGATAGCAGCGAAGGAAAGGCCGGCTCCGCCCAGCTCGCGGACTCGCACGGCCATCGCGCCCGAAGTCTTCGAAGCGACATTGAGGCCCGCAGCATTGGTGGAAGAAGTAGTGCTCGAGGTGTTTCCGCTGACAGGGGAAGAGGAGACCACAGTCGCAGTCACGGACCCGGCTGGATTCCACGGATTGACGGGGTTAGACAAAAGAGCGCGTTGGGAGCGTTGAAAGGGAGCGTAACACTCGAGACGCCGCTGGCGGTGGCTGTAGCCACATCTGAAGTAACAGTTGTAGCCGAAGCAATGGCTGAGGTGTCGGAGGTGTAGCTGCTGGAGGCGCGAGCGTTGCTGGTCGCGTCGGAGACGTACGTGCTGGCCCCGTCAGCGGCGACAGTGCCGGTCCCAGACGCTCCCTCGACTTCAGAGGTGTACCTGTTATGAAAAGGGATGTGAGGAAGCTTCAAACGTCAAGGCAAATTCTTTGAGAAAGACTTGAGAAAACCTACGAGCTGCCGGCCACTCCGCTGTATTCCGTGGCAAGCGAAGAGACGACTGTTGACGCAAGGTGAGTGAGCGTTGGGAGAGCTTTGCTTGTCTACACGGAGGTGCGAGTGGACAAACACGTGGACTGGGCCTGGTAAGCCGTCTCAATGACATTCACGGCGGATTGAGTCCCTGGCGGTTGGCGAGAAGCGAAAGTCAGCACCCTGAGGCACGGACGTCTGGGGGAACCGTTCATGACAACTCACCCGAAGCGTAGGTGAGCTCGCCAGCGACGGAGGAGGTTGCTTCCCCGATGGGCTGGGTGACTTCTCAATTGGCACAATCGTCGAATTTAGAAAGCTTGCTTCTGTATGGAGACAGTGGAAATGACGAGGCACGCACCAGAGATGATGGTGTCGCGCTGTCCGACGGGCGATCCCGACACGTGGAGCGCGAGGAGAGAAGCAGCAAAGAAGGTGAAGGAGGCCCGCATGGTGAGTGAGGTATTGAGGGGAGGTTTGGAGGGTGTGAGTAGAGAGGGAAAGACGGAGAGGGGGGGAAAGACACAAAAGAGGTTGCGGTGAGCTGTCCGACATCGGTCCCCGGGGTGGAGGGAAGGTGCTCGGGTCGCGGGAGGGTGAGTTGTTGAAGGTGGAAACTCCGAAAGGAAGGTGCTCGGGTCGCGGGCCGTGTTGAGCTATCGGTGGACCTCCGGAGGGAAGGTGGCCGGATTGCGGGCGGTGTTGAACTGTCCGAGGCGGAAAATCCGGGGAGGGGAGTCTTACTTCACCATTATTCGGAGAGGGGAGTCTAAATCGGCATTCAATCGATGCAGAAAGTTGTCTACTGCATCAGATTGCAAAGTGAGAACCCCAACGGAGCAAACGAGCACCAAGTCGAGGCCACGTCAGGTGTAGAGGTGTTGCTGTTCGCCTACAAACTTGTCTTGCTGTAGCTGCAAGGCAAGACTCCCTACTCATCACAGGAAAGAACCCGGTTTGCGCTTGGTCCCAGATCTACAGCATCCTCTTCTCGGGCTCTCGCCAGCTTCTGTTGTCCGTCCGTTTGAGGAGAACTGACGGCAACCGCGGAAGGTCCGCACGAGTGTGGTCGAACCTCGGAAGTCGAGGGTGCCCCAACTCCCCAAATCTTCTCGAAAACCTTTAAATAGATACAAAGGGTCTTGGCAGGGATCTTCTCGGGCTCGATAGCCCGGCTCACGGAAGACTAGTGCTTGACAGCAACGTGCGATGGCCAAAGCCGCGTCGTAGAGGCGAGGGCTGCACGAATGCAAAATACCCAAGGGCCTGGAGAACTTTCGATACAGCTTATAGTGTTCACATAATGCACTGTGAAGGGGCTGGGCGGACTAGCGAGCCCGAGGAACCCGACGTTCGGTGGCTGACTAGAACGAAATTACGCGAAGAGGTCCGCAAACAGGAGGGGGGCACTGTTACGTCTCACAGAATCCGAGATGACTCATTCGACGAGAAAAGACTGATTCACTCCTCTACATTGCCTGCTCTTTCGAGAAGAACAAGAACGTGTTCAGGAAGCAGTCACCGTCGACGGTCGATTGGCGTGCGAGAACGCTCTAGGGTACAGGTTGGCCATCGCTGTTGGTACAGAGCATACGGACAGTAGACCTATAATCAGACTTATGTTCTTTCTGGTGATAGCAGGGACGTGTCGGGAAGCAGTCATCGTCTGTGGACTGAGCGCCACGTGGTGGGTGGATCTGAGGCGGCCCTATCCTCGCTTCTTCAGACCTTCACTCCATGCAATGCTATAGAAGAAGAAAGAGTCGAGTCAAATCGAATGATGTAACAGATATGTTGAGAAGTACGACATCAGCAACCGATTCGCCTCCGTCGAGAGAGTGAAGCCCCAGCCGGACCGACAACACGATCGACTTGCTAAACCGTTCAGTATCTGCTCAAAGGACGTATTATAGAGAGCTCCGTTCTTGGATGGTACCCAAATGTGCACAGTACAGAGCTGCTCCAGTTCGTACATTCATCTCCGAGCGATCCAAGCGACGGGCGAGAACAGAAAAGAGCGGACGCGATGCCCCGAATTCTCTGGAAAGCTTGAGAGTATGTCGAGTTTCCGTAAAGAGACACGCTCGAATTAATGGTGGCAACGGTTGTTGTGGTCAGAAGACAAGGGGAGGGCCATCAAGTTGCGCGGGGGCAAGCTCGCCAGGCTTGGCTGCTTCCCACCACCACCGGCAGCTCGCCGCCGTCGTCCAACCTCGCGGCAAGTATCTCCATCATTCAGACAGAATCGCCTGTCGTCTCGAGGGGCAGCCCGCGCATCTCGCGCCCGGTCGCGACGCCCGCCCTCTCGAGTGCGCCGCTCCACCTCCAGCTCTCGCTCGCCCAGCTCCCAGGCTCGCCACCCTCGGCTTCAGCACCAGCAGACGACATATTCGATGCTCTAGATGGAGTCAGCTCGAACGGATATGCTCCAGCGACGGCCGATGGCGAGGACGTGAGTACCAGCTCCCCGGACACGAGCTCAGCGCTCTCGGACACGACCTCGCGCCTCTTTCCTGGCGTTTCGCTCGGCATGAGTGGCAATGGGAGCTCAGGAGTGGATGGTGAGCCTGGCTGGATGCGAGAAACGAGCGGGAGGGTCACGGCGATGGCGGCGACGCGCGTGCGTGTTGCGGAGCGTGAGGGCGCCGGGGAGAACAGTGGCGCAAGGGCGGGCGACAGCACGCTCAGAGTCGCTGTAGGGTGTGAGGACGGCACGGTGTGGCTGTTTGGACCTCCGTCGCCGACAATCTCGACACCACGGCCTGGCGACTCGTCCGGCACCTCTCCGTCGTCGCGCTTCGTCTCTATCCCCAAGATGACGACCACCTCCGTCAACGGCATCTACTCCGACTCAACACAACTCTCTCTAGAATCCCTCATCATCCCGTCCCCAATGCCGCCTTCCTCTCCTTCGCCGTCATCGCCCACCTCCCCGCCCACATCTCCGAAACCAGGCAGCACGCGATCTCGACCAGCGTCGATCGGCGGCCGTCCATCCCGACCCCCAATATCCCACCGTCATTCCTCAACATCACTATCACGACGCGCCTCTTCCGTTACTCCCTCGCCGAACCCATCCCTCCACGAACCCCCACGGCCGCGCAAAGCCAGCGCGACCGTCTCCGTCTCCGTATCAGCCCCGTCGGCCGAGCCAGACTTTTCGACGCAAACAGCACACGCGAGTCCCAAAACTCCTTCTCTCTACTTGGCGTCGCCGCCAGTTGGTGCGGGAGGTAGCAGGAAGCACCGAGCGAGGGAAAGCATCACGAACGGGATCGGCCTGTGGGAACACGACTCGACCACGTCTCTCAGCGAGCCGCCATTCTCGCCAGACATGGAGAGGTTCCCCATCTTGCCGGTGGAGAATGTGAAAGAGGCGTTGGAGAAGCTGGAACCCCTTTTCAAGGTGCGGACGGGAGGCAGCGGCGAGATCGTATCGTTGAAGGTCGTGGAGGGGACGCACTTTGGAAAGGCGGAGGGAGGGAAGGTTCTTCTGGTTCTTCGACGAAACGGGTCAGTGAGCCTTTCATAATGGCTTCGAGAGGATGCTGACTTTCATGAACAGCCACCTTTCCGTACATTCGCTGATTGACGGCCGCGAGCTGGCCAGCACAGCCACCGCCGACGCTCTTCCTCATCAAGGCCCACCAGCGTCGATCAAGTTCGATGCGCTCGGAATTCTTCAACTTCCAGAAGTTCGCCTTATGTATTTGAAAAACCTCTGGATGTGCTGACGAAAGAAATCTAGGGGACAATCGCGCTCTGCCATGGAGGAGGTGACGTGGGCCTCGTCCCTGTCGACCTGGATACCCTCAAGGTCCAGCCATCAGTACCGAACGGAGGCTGCTCGGTCAAATTGGCAACCATTTTCAAGCAAGGTGCATTCTGCTTACCATTCCCTCGTCGTCGCCGCCCTTGCTTACGCGTTCGTTGGCTCTAGGAGTGCACTATCTCGTCTTCACCGAAGATGGAGTTCACCCTGAAGGTGCCTCGCCGCAACTCCAAGCTCGTCCCATCATTACAACCACCACATCAGAAGACTCGGAGGGTCGGCGTTCGGCGCCTTGCGACGTGCGATTCGAGCCAGCACATGCACTTGGGGAGCTCGAGGGTCTCGGGGAGGACGTTTTAGGATTGTTGAACTGCGCGGACGACTTGATTGCTTTCACTCCTAGTGCTGTACTGGTACGTTTCTCTTCCATTTATTTCGACCTTTTGCTCATTCTTTCTGAAACTACAGCTCTTCACGATTCGCGATCAACGAGTAGCGCCTCTTGGCCTGCTGAAGTCAATCGGCAGGATCGTCGACGTCGCAGTCGCGGGGTACAACGCTGTCGTCGTCTCTACGGAGGACAACGCCTACGCATATCGTCTCCAACCGTCAGACGAGGAGGGAAAAACTTCATTCCGGTGAGATTGATTGATTGGAATGAAGCCGCGAGGGTGCTGATCGCTGCCACCCAGATTCGTTCTCGACTCAAAACTCGACTTGACAGGCGTCGAGAGCTCAATCGTTCTACCGATCAGCTCTAACGCCAGCTCTTCCTCGACCGACTTTCTTCTCGCTCGAGCAACTGGTTCCGGAGGTCGTTCTCTCCAACTCGTTTCGATTGCGAGACCGAAATCAGACGGATCGCCAGCGGCGAACGGAGTCAGCGTTGATGTGTCCAGAGAACTGTACCGGTCTCGGATGCCATCAGGCAAGCCTTCAGGGCACGTCACCTGCGTAGTTAAACTGGATCGTGAAGGAGTGCTGTTGGGATACGGTGAGGGTCCTCGATCATCCTTCCCCAGTACTTTCTGACCTGATCCACCATCCGCAGACACGGGCGCCATTTGTACGGAACGCTGTGCCGAGCTCGAGAGCCTCAGACGACAGGAAGCAAAAGCCAGCCTTCAAGGTGCAGTCACCGTCCTCGAGGTGCACGAGCTAGGCGGCCGACCCATCGTCATTGCTGGCTCGTCCGAAGGCACTGCTGCTGCATGGGACCTCGGGTGCGCGTCCTTCTTCGAAGTTTGGTTGAGCGGAACGCAACTAACTTCACTTTGCCCTCAGATCATGGGAGATCATCGCCAGATGGAACCTGTTTGCTTCCCCTGTGCTCCATATCGCGTACCTCGGAGGTCCTGAGGAGTCGCCGCTCTCCAACACGGTCGCCTTCATCTCCGCCAACTCCCCCATCGCCATCGTCTCTCTGTTTCCGCCACACCTCCACTTCATCCTTCCCGGCACCAAGTCTCCAGTAGAAAGCATTTCGACTGCCGGCGATGAAGTCATGGTCCGCTACGCTCACGGACTCGCACGACTTTGTCACGTCCGCGATCAGGACCTGAGGAGGTCGATGGATTGGAGGACGGGGTCGGCTCTACTGGCCGAAGGGGGATGGACCACTTGGTAAGACGTGATCTTGTTACCGACTTCTTTCAAGCGTCTCTGACGTGCTTGCCTGCCTGCAGGTTTTCTCTCTCCGCTACGCGAGCCGCAGACGATCCTCAGTCAACGGTTCATGGTCAGATTTCAGTCTTGAAGAGGTTTGCTCCAGGATTGTTGACCCTCCCCTTTCCTGGTAGACCCTATTCTCTCCATCGACCTTCGTACGGACGTGGAAGAAGCTCTACGCCTTCTCCCCTGGGCCGAGAACAACCGCTCGAGGAAAGAGGGGGTCAACGGGAAGGCGTCAGAGAGCTGCGACCTTGTCTCCAACACCCAAAACTCGAAGGGTCACCTCGAATTTGTCCGGTTCCTGCTCTCCCAGACTCACACCTTTGGGCTCGACCGCGACACCGACCTGCTGGTGACCAAGCACCTCGACATCAAGGAGCCCGTCACTTTGCTTACGCCTGCCGTTCAGAGGTGTGTTTACGTTTTCCTTTCCTTAACGTGATATTGATTTTTTCGTGTCTTCAGCCGCTCGCTGTCGCTTCCTCAACGACACAGCTCTTACAACCCTTGGACCGTCTCTCCCGCCACGTCAGCACAACAGCTTCTGCGCGCGGTTTCCCTGTTCAGGATCTTCCTCAACTTTCCCGGTGCGTTCAATCGCACCAGTTAGTTATTTCTAACTTGAGTCTAAGTTCTGCTTATGTGGTAGACACCGAGCGGTATGCGAGCCAGGTGATCGTCTTTTACGCTTCCTTCTTGAACGAGGCTGTCGGTCCAGCTTTCGCACCGCCTGCGCTCGACGTGCTGGCCGATTACTGGCTCGATAGTAGCAGTGAGTAACTTTGAAATCTGGAAACTTGGGGTGAACGCGAAGCTGACGACGCAATACAGACGAGATTCAGCAGACCGCACGCTTGCTATTTGGAACGTATCTGGCGTCAACTTCGGATGAGGAGGTGATCGCGTTGGTGGACAGATGGCAGGACCTCCGTAAGAATTTTTATGATGGACTTCTCTGCTGAGATGCTGACGCTGCAAGTTAGTCCCTACACGGCAACCTCCAGACACGCCTCACTCGACACTCGGCGAGAAAGCAGTGCTTCTCATCGGACTCGTAGCGGCTGAGAAGTTCAAGCTCCTGACTGCAGCGTGAGCGCCCTCCAATCTCACCACACATATATCATGCTTACGAACTCTCACATTAGCGTCCTGAAAGATCTCTCCATCTGCGTGACCGACTTCCTCGACGACGACATCCACCCTCGTCATCAAGCCATCGCCACCGAGCTCTGCAACCGCGGCTTCGAGATCTGGCAGAACTACGTCGACGCCATGCCGCTCGTTCGCCAACTCTTCAGCCTCGCCACGGGACGGACGGCGTCAACTCCGAACGAGCTCAGAAACCTCGCGCGTCTCGCAACCCTCCACGTCGCCAGCATCAATACCCCGCTCTTCATGACCACTTTATCGTTCGATATCCTTAATGCCGTCTCTGCATCGCATAGAAACGCTACCATGAAGCTGCTTGGGTTCATGGTCCGGAAGGTGGGTTGGAGATCGAGGGAAACCCAAAAGAAACCCTAAACGCTCGAAGCTGACTTGTTCTTCCGACACAGAAACCGCTTGTTCTCCACACGAGCCTTCCTCGACTGGCGGAAGCAGTCGTCAAGTCCCTCGATCCGACCGTGACGCACCTCCGCGAGACAGTCCATCAAGCGGCGACCGTGATCTTGAATGAGCTCGTCCGAACGTGCGTTCCTCGTTCTCCTCGCAATCGCGGCTTAGCTAACAAAGTAGTACAGATATCCGTCGATCGACTTCCATGGCAGCTCACAACGGCTCGCTGTGGGAACCCACGAAGGAGCGGCTATCGTCTACGACCTCAAGACGGCGACTCGACTCTACGTCCTCGAAGGGCACACGCGAGCCGTCACCGCTCTCTCTTGGTCGCCTGATGGTCGACGCCTCGTCTCTGTCTCGCTTGAAGAGTCAAAAGCTGTTGTTTGGAAGGTCGGCGTTGGGATTTTCAGCATGTTTACCCCGGGAGCGCCGCCGAGGCAGGGGAGCGGTGGCACTGCCACGCCGTTCAAGACGTTGGACTTTGCGGTTGGGGATGAAGGTGGGTTCTTTTCAAGGAAATGTATGATGCTGAAGTCGGTTGATCGAGTGTCCTTCCTTGCAGGCCTGATGACGACAGCTGCGACGTTGGAGTGGGTTGCGTTCGAATGGCCAGCGGAGCGGACGACGCGTTTGAAGATTCGGGAGACGACCTTGACGTTCAGCGTCTGAGAGGTCAAACAGATGGAGTTCATACCCTGGTAGCGTTCAGATACCCAGTGAAGTCATAACCCTTCTAGCATTGTCTCTGCCCTTTGACCCTTTTGGAGCGCTCGCGAGTTTCGTGAATGGTGAGGACCTGTCCGACGACGGTGCAGATGACCCGAAGAAGAACGCTCGGCCCTATGCATGGGATGCACAACCTCCTTACACGTACATACAGCGTACAAAAGACAGCCTTCTCTACCCTCCACAATCCTCCCGTCAAGCGATAGCCGCCCTGGCTCACTTCTTGGCCAACACCGCCTTGCGGCCCTCATCCGTCTCGTCCGCAACACCCCTCATGATCGTGAGCTTCCCCTTCGAAATAGCCTGAGTCGCGATCGTCTTCTCCAGCATGCTGGCGTGCGACGACGTGTTTTTCTAGATGACACGAACCGCTCCGCTCAGCTTTCAGAGGCGCGGCGCGAGTGAGTGAGAGACGCACCTTGTGAATCACGGCACGGGCGACAGCAGCCTCCTTCTTTGGTGCGATGACTCGTGCTATATATACATCATGCACGATCGTCAGCACAGCTCACAAGCTGGCCCTGGCGGCGCTGGCGGGCGCGCAAGGAGAAACTTGAACCCAAAGTCGACGCACCTCCCTTCTTCGGGTCCTTTGGCTTGAGCTTCTTGCTCGTCGACGAGGAAGCTTTCGCAGCTTTGGGAGCCTTGGACTTGAAGCCTTGTGCCACTAGAACAACGATCGTCAGCAACGGTGTTGAGGGATCGGAACTCTCGAGTGGCGTTCGATGGAGGCTCCATCTCGTAGGGATGGTTGGACCACATCGTGTACTCTGTGCCATTCGAGGATCCATCGAAAAAGTTAGACTAACTTGTGAGGAGCTTGCCGAGGTTGATTGGGAGGGAACAGGGCGACGCACGCCGCCGCTCAAGCTCACGAGAACTTTTGAGCTCGGATCGCACAAGGCGCCGTGTCTGGCCTGCTGGGCCTGGCGCCCCCTCACACAAATGTCTTCTTTTTCAACGAGATGGTGGCATCAGTCTGTTTGCTGTCTTGTGAGGTTGTGAAGCATCAAGATGAGATGACTTTTACAGGCCGTTGTCACAAGTGGCCACGTATCGAAGTGGTTTAGAGAAATCTAACTCTAAATTGCGAGCTATTCACAGAGGTCTATTCACACTATGTACGTATATCTATTCGTTATTAACGTTCTAGCTCTAGACCCCTTCTACGTCTAACGGGGTATCTCTAAATGACGAATAAGAACCGAACTCTAAAAAGTGGGGAATGGTGTACACGTGTTTTTTTAAGGCGCCGCCTTGGTCTTGTCGCCGATAGGCTGGTCGACCATGGTGCCCTCCCTCGAACCGTCGGTGCCATCGATGGCCTCCTCAGCGACCAAGCGCTTCTTGGCGAGGTGCTCGAGGTGGAGGCGCTCAGACTCGATCTGGACGGCCTTGTCGTCGTAGCGGGGCATCGTGGTGCTCACGTGGACGTACGACTCCTTGCCGGCGAAACCCTTGGCGAAGATGAGGTCGACTGTTGAGGTAGAAAGTAGCTGTTAGCATCGGGGCAATGAAGTGAGTGGGTAGGAAACGAGCGTACCCTCCTCAAGAGTGCGACCGGCAGTCTCGACGTAGAAGAACCAGATCATGGGGATGGAGATGGCGTTGATGACAGCGAAGAAGAGGAAAGTGCCCCACTTGAGCGAGTCGAGCATAGGAGGAGTCCATTGCTGTTGGAGCGAGGCGCATGTCAGAGATCGGAGGCCACGTGAGAGGCTCGGAAAGGAGACTTACGACGACGGCAAAGTTGAAGAGCCAGTTGGAGATGGTGGAGACGGCGTTGGCGTTCGTACGGGTACGGAGAGGGTTGATCTCGGCGGGGTAGAGCCAAGGGAGCTGAAAAATGTGTTATTAGGATCCCATTTGTTTGTGAGAGCAGCGAAAGACACGCACCTCGAGCCAGGTGGCACCGAAGAAGGTAAGGAAGAGGAACATTCCGAAGACGGATCCCTTCAACGACTGGTGGGTGTTGGGAAGGTAGCAGAAGGCGACAATCAAGAGCGAGACAGTCTGTCCGATGGAACCTGAAAGCAGACAAGGCAGAGTCAGCACCGCGCGCGTGCGAAAGAGGCCACTGGAAGGGAGCTCACCGATCAAGAACATCTTGCGACGACCAAGACTCTCAATAGCGAAGTAGGAACCACAGGCAGCCAAGGCGTAGACGGTGACGTTGACTCCACCGAGAATGAGAGAAAGGTTCTCGGAGAGACCGAGGTTCTGCTTGTAGATGACGCTGAAGACGGGGGCGGGTCAGTCATTGCAGCTCAGTAAGAAGAAAAGAGGAAGGAAAGGAGCTCACGGAGCAAAGTAAATGACGGCGTTGCAACCTCCGATCTGCTGGAAGATCTGCGACGAGGCACCGAGGAGCATGCGACGGAAGTGCTGGGTGGGGCCGTTGGTGAACATGTTGCGCTTCTTGACGACACCGAGCTGGTGGGACTGCTCGATGGCCTGCATGATGAGACGGGTCTGGAGGAGCGTCGCCTCGCTGTCGTACGTGTCGTCGGTCAACGCGGCGATAACCCTCTGAGCGTCGATGTGGCGGCCCTCGTGCATGAGCCACCTGGGCGACTCGGGGAGGAAGTAGACACCGATGAGGAGGAGGACGGCGAAGACGACCTGGAGGGCGATGGGGAGACGCCAGTTGAGCGAGGTCTTGACGAAGGAAAGTCCGTAGTCTGTGCAGAGGGGAAGGAAGTCAGAATCTCGCTCTGCTCAGGTAGTGCAGTGTTGAAAGGCCACTCACCGACCCAGTAGGCGATCATGGTTCCAGTAGCGATCATCGAAGCCTAAAAAGCAGAGTAAAGTAAGCAACAGGCGCGGAAGGCGTTGTGAGACGAGAAACGCACCTCAATGCAGACGAGCATACCACGGTTGTGACTCTTGGAAGTCTCAGCGACCCACGAGGGGATCGTGGCCGTGTTCATTCCGTTTCCGACTCCAGTGATGACACGACCGACACAGAACTGGACACCAGCGTGGTAGCCCTTGACGGAGGAGACCTGGATCGCGACACCGATGATCATGACCACAGCACCCATCTGCATGATGCGTCTGCAGGGCGAGTTGTTCACGTCAGAAAAAAGCGTGCTTTAATCGTGAAAAGGACAGGAACGCACCTGCGACCGAGCTTGTTACCGAAGAAGAGAGAGAAGATGGCGCCGACAAGGCAGCCGAGTTCGTAGATCGAAGTGTACGTGGCCTGGAGAATGGAAGCTGGTGGCGCGGTACGTGTTAGTGTTCGTAAGCTAGCACGCGACCAAGGGCAAGTAAGCTCACCTTTGTAGTCGCCCTGGACGGCCGCATCGCAAGCAGGGAACGTCTGGATGAACTGCTGGCCCGTAATGAGACCACTCATGACACCTGAGGCCAATGAAAGTTAGCAATGTGGCGCCGTCACTGGTAGAAGGTGTCGCGCGAACCTTGGTCATACTGTGAGGAATGGAAGGATTCAGTCAGCACGATGCTCGCACACGCGACTTGTGTGGCACGCCGCCAACGACGGCGGTGCAGGCGAAAGCGAGAAGAGACTCACACCAAAGAGGAGGAAGCCGGTAGTGGCGGTGACGGTGATGGCCATGATGAGCTTGTTGCCAGTGAGGCCGAGGTAGGACGGCACACCAGCCGCGTTCGTCTTAGCATCGGCAGGCAACGAAGTCGTGAGCTCGAGGCCAGAGCCAGAAGGCGGCGCGTCGGCGTCGGCGTGGTTCGGCGCTGGCGCCTTTTCGTTCGTGGCGGCCATGGTTGGAGGAGTGGGAGGAAGGGGAGGAGGAGGAGGAAGGAAGGAGAGAGAGAGAGAGAGAGATGTGGAGTATCCGCCGCGTGAAGGGAGAAAGTTTCGACGAGGATAGAAACCCGAATTTGAGGGACCAGCGCTCAGCGGCGTTATACGACGTCATCGCGGAACGGCCCACAGATTGTTTTGTTGTTTTTTTTTTCTTCAGTGCCAAGCTCGACCCTGAACCGCGGCTGGGATAGCCCCGTCCCAAGTTGGCCGCCATTCCTCGCTAAAAAAGTCTGTCACGCGTACGTGTCGCTTGGTGAGTGGCAAAAGTGCTGGTGCGATGGTCCTTCTACTCACCTTGAACGCCCACAGACCAATCATCTTTGGCACGAAAAAATGGACAGCCGTCCAGCCACGAAGGGTGGGTTGGTTTTGAGGGCAGCGATGACGCGGCGTGTTCCTGAGCCCACCCCGCATAAAAAAAAGACATTCAAACTCCATGGACGACGAGCACCCTGCTTTCGGCAGGTCCCAGGGTGGACGGCATGGCAGGACGTGTAAGATTGGTCGCACGACCAGACAGGAGCAGCCACACAGGAATGCCACCACAGACCAACCACACGAGAGGCGTTGCCAGTAGTCGATGCGCTGGAACGCGCTGTCGTCTCGGCGATCTGTAGATCTGGACAGAGTTTTTAATCGACCTTGTTGGGTGCTCCGGTGTCCCCCGAGCATCATCGCAAGAACAGGAACATTCCCCCAAGCCGAGGAAAGGGACACGGCGGGCGAAAGCAGCGGGCGGTCTCGCGTCGAACGGCGGGCCAAAAATGAAACCGCACCGCTGGGGCTCCGGCTGGCGAGGCGGGCCATGACGAACGAGGTGAGGCCTGGCAGGGCAGCGAGGGCATCGTCTGACGACGACGACAAGGCCAGCTCGTCAACGGGCGCGGGATGGCTGGAGCTGGGGGCACAGGGAGAAGGGTTGGGGGCGAAGGAAGGTCAAGGAGCGCCAGAGACGGAGACCCAAAGGCAGCTCCGCCGGGCCCGGCGCGCTCTCGTCCGTCTGGCACCGGGAACTCGCACCCAAAGTTAACGCCGGCTCGGTGACCTTGCTGCTTTCACATCATTGACTTTCAATTTGCATTTCTACACACCATTGTGATCATTCGATACATGTCCAGGATGTGCCATTTGGGTTCGCTCACTGAGCTGCCCACGTCTGAATCTTCTGCTCCACCGATGCCCGGCTCGCTCACACCTCAAGGCGGGTAGAACAGCGGCGTCAAGCCCGACAGAAAGCAGAACCGTGCAGGAAAAGAATCGGACAATTCACAAACGTGTAGAGTCACAACTGGACGATGGCGTGACGACGGCGGTGATTACAAGGTTTGATGCTGTGAGAGGAGACGTGGTGCTTGGGGCCTTCCATGCCGCGACCCCGGGCAGCTCCTTGCTGCAGAGGGTTGATCGAAAGGAGGCAGAGTGACAAAGGCAGCGGACCCTGCGGAAAAGCAAGGGATATATTGGTAGCCCGGGTGAGCCGCACGCACAGGCTTTCGGACCGGTAACTTCTAGCTGACGTGGCTGTAACGCGGTCCTTATCAGTGCTCCAACCTTGTGGGTGCTTCCACCGGGCGAGCCTTGTTGACCCGAAGCTCTCCCAGCTCCAAGAATCGCTGATAGTTTCGGACGGAGGGTTGCGGGCGTGGCAGCACACGATAGCCCTTAGCGCGCTCAAGACGAGTGCGGGCGGCAGGCCTCGAGCACAGGCCAGTTCTATCGCTCCACGCGGTCTCCCGGATCCTCGTGACTGCAGGGCCAAATCTATATCGAGCTCTCGCCCAGCTTTTTCTCCTCGTGTGGTTTGGACCCCTTCCGCCCGTTCCCTCTCTCCTTCCGTGCCGGCACGCCCATTCCTCTCCCTTATTCTATTCCTACACACTCTTCCCGCCCCTTCCTCCCCTTCCTCCCTCCACCACACACCACGTCATGTCGCTCAACAGCGAGCGCGAGTCCAAGGAGGACCTCGAGCGTGGCGCAGAGAAAGGCGACGCTTCGGCGGGTGTTCCCACCACTGGAGCACAGGCAGAGGCCGAGGTTAACCCTCATGCTGCCATTGAGAGGCGCTTCGGTGGAGGTGAGTCCCTACACCCCGTCGCCGTTCGCCGCCGTCGTGTGGCTGAAAGAAATCCTGACTGACGGCGTGTCCCCGCTTCGTAGGCTTCGCCCGCAAGCTGTTCTCGATGGGCGTCGAAGCAAGGGGCATCGAACGTGTTCCAGAGTCGGAACGTGTGCCCAAGGGGGCGCTCAACAACATGTTCATGTGGTGCGTCGCGCGCTCCCGCGATTTCTTTTGTTGTTGACACGCCCGCAAAAAGCTAAACTCTCGTCTGTGGTGGGCAGGTTCTCCGTCAACTCAGTGCTCACTACTGTACCTATCGGTGTGCTTGGTCAGGAGTTCTTCACTTTGACGTTGCCGGTAAGCAGCTTTGCTGTTTCGCGGGCTCGAGGAGACAGAGATTCCTGACACCGCCACTGGGAACATTCAGCACGCGATCGCCACCATTCTCTGCTTTGGCGCTTTGGGATGTGCGACGACTGCTTTCATCGCTACTCTTGGACCCAAGGTGAGCTTCATTTGTACTTTGGAGGTACGGGGGTAGGGAAAGGTTAAGGAGGTGTGGGAACGGACACCGGGGGGTGTGGCGAACACTAAAACTGCGGTGAACGGACTCAAAAGGAGCACAATAGCTAACTTCAGGCCTGAAACAGACGGGACTCAGGACCATGGTCATCACTCGCTACTCCGGAGGCAAAGTCGGAGGCTTCATGTGCGCTCTTTCCTGGCGCGAGCGCGGCGCGGTCGAAGCAGGCGCTGACGTGTCGGTTCTACGACTCGTAGCTTCTCGGTCCTCAACATCTTGACCCAGTTGGGATTCAGTGTCACTTGTGTTATCCTCGGTGGTCAGGTGCGTCCCATTCTCAAAATCACCGAGGCCTGTCCGCTCAGGTCAATAGATCCTGACCGGTACTCTTCCAGACTCTCGGCTCCATCAACAACACCGTTCCCCTCGCAGCCGGTGTAGTCATCGTCAGTGTCTGCTCCCTCGCCATCTGCTTCTTCGGCTACAACCTTCTCCAGTAAGCCTCTGCTTTTGTCTCGCCCTGCCTCCTCTACTTTCACTGACTTGCTTCATCTACCAAAGCATCTGGGAGAGGTACGCGTGGATCGGCCTCACCGTCATCTTCTGCATGCTTTACGGCTTGGGATCCGAGCCTGGGTACGACCTCTCGGCCCAGAAGGCTTACGAGGACACTGGCCGCAACCTCGCTGGTGACATCCTCTCCTTCGGCGGTGTCATCTTTGGAAGGTGCGTTCCTTTGGGAAACGAAATCAGCTCACCGGAGGGGATTGTGCTGATTGCTCTTGATCCAATAGTGCCGCTGGATGGGCACCCGTCGCTGCTGACTTCAATGTCAAGCTTCCCGCCAACACCAGCTCGTGGCGTGTCTTCTGGCTGACGTGGATCGGCCTCTTCTGGCCCATCTGCTTCGTCGAGATCTTGGGTGCTGCGCTCATGACCATCACCGTGAGCACCTTGCCTTGTTTCTCTCGGAAATTTCCCAAAACTGAAACCCAACTTTGCCGCTAGAACGAGGCCTACACCAGCGCGTTCGAGACTGGCGGAACCGGAGCTCTCCTCGCCCAGACGCTTTCGCCATGGGGTGGATTCGGAAAGTTCATCCTCGTCGTCCTTTCCTTGTCGGTCATCAGCAACAACGTGCCCAACACCTACTCCGGTTAGTCCGTGCAGCGAGATCTCGTCTTTGGACCGAAAGCTAACGATGCGCTCATGCCTTCCAGCTGCCCTTTCGATTCAGGCCCTTTGGCAGCCTCTTCAGAAGATCCCGCGTTTCGCATGGACTGTTGTCGTTGCCATCATCTACATGGTCGCTGGTATCGCCGGCAGGGAGCACTTCTCTGCGATTCTCAGCAACCTCCTCGTACGTGTCCTGCACCGCCTTCCGCCCTTAGGTTCCCGCAACTAATCACTTCTCAAACTTGACAGTCCATTCTCTCCTACTGGACCGCGTTCTTCGTCGTCATTCTCGCTGAGGAGCACTTCATCTTCCGTCGCCCCGGCGGCAAGTTGGGAGGTTACGACCTCGAGGGTTACAACGACACCAAGCGCCTCCCGCCTGGATTCGCTTGCGTGTTCGCCATTTGCTGTGGAATCGCCGGTGCCGTCGTGGGAATGGCGGAGACTTACTAGTGAGCTATTCCGATCGTTCACACTCTTTTGGTGGCGTGAGAAGCTGACGATTCGTCAACAGCATCGGTCCTATTGCGCTGAAGATCGCCAGTCCCTACGGCGGTGACTTGGGCTTCGAGCTCGCTGCTGTCTTCGCTGGCATCTCGTTCCCCATCGCACGACACTTTGAGATCAAAATGTTTGGGCGCTAAGAGGTCGAGGGATCGAGTCGCTGGGCCCGTGGGGGAGCTGGGAGGGGCGGGAAAAGGAGTGCTGTAAGGGCAGGTCTCAAGACAAGGATTTCAATACATAAGTTTGGTTCGATCGCTATCGAAGACCCTGGAAGACAAAGGGGTAGTCAGCGTCAACGGCAGCATGCGAGAACTCTCTCGAAATTGTTCAGACGATGACGTGTCCCCCCTCGACGTGGTTTTCACTTCTTGGCAAGGCAATTCAAGGCCGCCCTCCTGTCCATACTAGGGCACTGCTGCGCCGTCAAGGCAGGGCATCGATGTTCCTGAAACGTGTTCCAGCTCGTCGCGAGGGGACAGTGAACTTACCCCTGTGTCCTTTCTAGGCCACCCCTCTACTCGCGTTCCGTGCTGTCCTCCCATCTTCCATCTTTCAAGTCCGTACCAAATCGTTGTTTACATAGTCGCATCCTTCGTCCACTCTTTTTGCTCTTCTCAGCTTCACACTTTATTTCCTTGACTACCGCCGGTCGGACAAACGCTTGCCGCCGTACCACGCCTCACGCGCCCATTCTCCTTGCCAACCTTCACCTTTCTGCAACTCCGTTTCTTTGCACTTGACGTCCTTCATCATCAACCATGTCCAGCTTCAGTGAGAAGTATGTCCCTTGCCAGGCCAGAAGGCCGGAGGGAAGGTGCTGACCCGCTCGCGCTCCTGCTGTTTCAGCCTCGGCAGCCTCCTAGTTGGCACCATCGCCATGATCTACTTCACAGCCGTCGTGAACGACCTCGGCTTCCTCTACTTCGTCCAAAACCCACTCGACCATGTCTGCTGGAAGCTCGCGGTACGTTTTCCTCAGAGGCGAGCGAAGCTGGGACCACGTGTGTGCGGGGCCAGGGCTGAGACGTTGTGTGGTGCGCGGAACTTAGGTTTCAGGAGTCTTGATGGCCAGCACGGCGCATACGGGGATCGTTTGTCGGACTTTGTATGGGTTTCTCATCACCAACTTCGGCATCACGGAGGAGACTGGGTCCGAATGGTGAGTCTCGTTCATTCGGAAGGGTGATGGGGGCGCGGAGCTGATTCGAGAGGGGCGTGGTAGGGAGTTGATCGCCCAGATCGCGTTCTACATCGCTATTTCTCTGCTGGTTCAGCTGTATTATGCGGCTAAAATCTCCACGCTCTACGGAGGAAAGACGCGTGCTGCGCTCGTGTCCGCTGTGGTGTTGTTGGCACTGGCCACAACCGGTCCGTTTTCTCTCATCACGACCTGGGAAAAAGCTTTCATCTGCTGACTGTGTGACCAAAGGCTTCGGAGGTGCATCGTGTTACGCCATGTCCACCTTCACCGCAGTTCCAGGCGAGCCATTCAAGAGCGAGCAGTCCTGGGAGATGATGGCAGGACTCATTTGCGCCACAGTTTGTGTAAGAAGAACAACCTGCTCCACCGAGCGAACAGGGGACTAACGCCAAACTCTGAATTATAGTCTATGGTCATTTCCATCTCGATGGTGGTCGACATGAGGAGCGGCCGCTTTGCCATGCGTTCAGAATCGCCTGCGGACGTGCTGTCCAGGTTGCTGATTGAGGTGCGTTGATGACGACGGGGGAACTTTTGTTTAGGAAAGCTAACCACTCCCTTTGGAACATCCCAGACGAACGTTTTGACAACAATCTGCTCCATCATGAACCTCGTGACGTATTTCGTCTTCCACTCTAACGGCATCTCGGTGGTAGGCTCAATCATCCTGCTCGTTTCCTTCACAGTAACGCTCATGTCTTCTTTCTAGGCCTTCTCCATTGTCACTCCCAAGCTCTACTTGATTTCTATGTTTATTTCTCTTCAACGTCCGTCGGGCCTTTTTTTTTTTTTTTTTTTTTTTCTATTGCGACTCGAGCTGCGCTGACTGACGTTAGGATGGAAACAGGCTCAGAAGACTCTGCAGCAGGCATCTCCTCGAAGGGGCTCAAACACCAATCCGTACGAGTGCAGCCTCTCGTACGAAAAAATCTGTCCCGAGCTTACACATCACGACCTCCGATCCTTCCAGTCGCTGAGCGAGATGTTCAAGGGCAAGCCGCTCTTCAGCGGCCGTGTGTCCCGCAGCGCCATCTCCCAGCCCATCCCTACCGTCCGCTTCCCTCACGACCCATTCTCCACCAACTCTCCCGCTTTCCGACGAGTGCGTTGCCGAGCTTTCCCCTGCCACTGACGACACGAGCTCGCACTGACGTGTCCTTCCTCCTCCCCAGACCAACCCGAGCTTGTTCGACGAGAAAGCTCAGGAGAGGTCGGCAGATGCGCACTCTATGTCGGAGTACGGCAGCTTCGCCGTCGGCAACAGCACGAGCGTGCATCTCGGCACCCCCAAGGAGCCAGAGTACTCGGAGAGCACGTTCTCGAAACAGAGGGAGTCGCCGAACGCGTATGCGAAAAGCGTGGGCACAAACACCACCGGGGAGGAGATCGACTTTGGCAACATCGTCGCGTCGTACGCGCCGTCGGCCAAGTCCAACCAGACGATGCCGTCAAACTACAGCGCTGGAAGTCTTCGTGCGCAGCCCGTGAATTACACCTACTTTTGATAGCGTGCAATCGGTAACGCTCTCTAATACCTTGCGAGACAAGGGGTGATCTATCTCATTCGAAAGTTGCATCTACTTCGACTTGGGCCTCTTTCTACGAATCGTTTCCCTCGCAATCTTTTGTCGCACCCCTTTCACCGCCGCGTTCACCCGTTCGAAAGCCTCCCTACTGTCTAATGCGGCCTCCGCAAGGGTCAGCACTTCCCTCAATGCCTTGAAATTCCCAAAGGGCCCTGTTCTTTCAACGTGGCGGATGATGACGAGGAACATCTCCGGTTCGAGGACGACGCCGGTCGTATGCAGTCGAGAGAGCGTGGCGAGTCCAGCTTTCGTTGTGAGGGTCACGGCCGCTTGAACGATCGTCAAGACGTCCTTCTTGTCGGGAAGCATCTTCTGCGCCAACATCCTGTTGTACACCTGTCCCGCCGAGCGGAGGTCGCCCAACAGAATGTACGCCTGCGCCATCGTCGTCAACGCGAAGGATGGGATTGCCGCCTGCGAGAATGGCGAGTTCGGAGAGGTGTAGAGGCCGACAAAGTCGCCGACGAGTCTCTCGACGAAAGGTCGCGCCTCGGCGGTTGAGATCCTGACGAGCGCGAGGAGCGTCGATGCACGAAGGGGGAACGTCGTCGTCCCGTCGGCGAAGAGGTCGTAAAATCCTTGAGCGAGGGCCTGGGGGCTGCCATGATGCCGTGCCCTCAGTTGCGACTTGTACCCACGCTGCTTTTCGTCTTCGAGCGCGACAACCTCCTCCAGCCAGTCGCACTTCTCCTCATCGCGCCATGGGCACGCTTCGCTCTGGAACTTGAGCAGCGTCTCAGCCGCAAGGTCAAACGCCGAGACCGCTCGCACGGACTTGAACGACTTCTCATCGGGAACACCGAGGGAGCTGGCGCCGTAGAACCTCGCGTTGCTCCTCCCCAGGAGGAAGGTGAGGAGTTTGCGGCGGTGGCCGACGTCCATTGACCACTGCTGTCGCGACTCCTGTGACGATTCGACTCGACGACCGAACCAGGTCCATACATCGTGAAGAAGATCCCAGCGATCTCGAGCGACCGCTTCGTCGGCGAATGAGTCAAGAACGTTGATGGAAGGGCAGGTCGAGGATGACACGTGGTGCGAAGAGAGGAGCGAGTGGGATAGAAGGAGTGGGTGAGTCGGCGAGGTGGCGGTCGGACGGTAAGTGGAGAGTCGAGAGCCGGCAAGATGGTCCAGCATGGTGTGCAGGGCGTCTTCCATGAACTCCACGTCAAGGTTCTCCTCATCAGAAACGTGCGACGATGCGTATGTTGCTCGAAGTCGGGTCAGAGACTGGATCGCGGAGGTAGCCAGGGTGAAGAGGGAAGAGTCGATGGCGATAGCGGCAACGGTTCGTAGGACGACGAACTGGACGGAAGCTGGAGCGGGGAGGGGCTCGCCGGAGGCCGTGACGAACGATGGAGGGTCGGCGAGGAATGTGTCGGAGACCGTGGTGTCGAACAGAGACTGGAGGACTTTGATGGCAAGAGGGAGCTTGTCGGTTGGGGTGTTGACTGTGGTACAGGTGGGCGTGGTGAGGTAGTGGGCGAAGGCGAGGGCAAGGTGGAGGTCGAGTGACGGCGTAAACGTTGCGTCCGAGGCGAACGCATCCCACAACTCCTCCAGTCGAGCAACATCAGACTCTCCTTCCCTTCCGAGCTGGAGCTCGAGCGGCAACGGCTCGTCCCTCGACGCCCTGGACTCGACCAGGTCCTCGAGCACGCGTCTTGCGTTGAACCAGACGGACGGTTCTGGCTCTGCCGAGCGCTCCTTCCCTTCCAACTCCACCGGCGCTGACTCCAACACGTCATCTTCTGCCCCGACAATCTCCTTCAAGCCTCTCGGCGGCACGAAAGCAGTCCCGCCAAGGTCCGACGTGGCCTCTCCAGCTTTCGCCCTCTCGTGGTACGACCCCTGGAGGTCACGACTCGTGACTCCCTCCACAATGAACGCCGCATCGTTTAGCCTCGATCTCTGTCCCTTGGTTCCACCCTTCGGATCGGCGGCCATTGCACCTCTGAGGTCGTCGATCACGAGGTGGGCGACGAGCGGCATCTGTCGAGCTTTCGAGTACTCGACCAGGCCGATCACGTCGTCGCGGGACCTCGAATGCAACGGCTTCCCACTGTGACCCTCTCTGAGCGCAAGAAAGTCCCTCACTTCCGCTCCGTTGTACTTGTCGACGAGGTCTCGGTGGGATGCACGGGAGGGTTCTGGCGGCGGAGGGACTGGCGGGAGAGGTGACGGTGAAGGCGGGGGGATGCCGACGCGGCTCTTGGCCATCCATCTGCTCCATGCTACTCCTCTGGACTTGAAGTGACCCTCCCAGAGGGGAGCCGGGTACGCGATAGCCTGGTCGAGCGACGAGGACGGGGTCGGCGCGAGCTCGGAGTTTGTGGTGATCTGGCGCGAGTGGAGGCACGGCGGTGCGGTCGACGTCGATGCACAGAGGCAGGCGGTCAGGCGACGCTTGAGCATCTTCTGCAGCACGCTCATGGTCGTGAGCCACGGGCGAGAATGGGACGAGATGCGAGCGACTGACCGCGAGACCGGGGGTGGTCGGAGGTGCGCTCTGCCTCGCGTGCTCGTGCTAGATCCTCCTTGCTTCGAGTGAATATAGAGAGAAGATCAAACGATGTAAATTTTGATGCAATATCGAGCTTCCGACGCGAGAGGAGGGTCGGTCGAGCCAGCTGAAGCTGATGGGCGGAAGCCAACCACGGCACGCGAGTTTGTCGCCAAGTCGAGCTCGTCGCCCGCGTCTCTCGCTCCGTCCATTCTCACCACAAACTTGCACCGACTCGACCAGCGCTCAATTGTCACATATTTAGACACTTTGGCTGCTCATAGTCAGTCTGGATTGCGTGACTTTACAGTCTGTAGACACCTCGGCTGACAGTGGCGTCTCAAAAAATCCTCAGCTCGCCCCACCTCCTCTCGCCACAACTTGCATCGCTAGCGATCCACGATGGGCAGGTCAGCAAAGATGATGAAGCGGCCGACAAAGGCGGAAAAGGTAAGCAGCTCTCACGTCCATTGTGCGACTTGCCTGCTCACGAACAGCCCACAGGTCTCGCGAGCGGTCAACAACCCTGCTCCTCGCCGCCGTTCGCGGTCGCTGTCGCCAGACGAAGGCCCCCGTTCAGCCATTCCACTCTTCAACACCTCAGCCAAACGTCTCAAGTCCCGCCTCCAGATGGCAGACGACATCATGTCGTTGGACTCGTCCAAAGCGCCCACGCCCGCCGAGTCGCCAGCAGCGATGGACGCATCCGAGTTCGAGCAGGAGGGCGGACCGTCGACGTCCGAGCCGGCAGCGAAGAAGAAGAAGAGCTTGAAGGACAAGGTCCGGGCGGCGAAAGAGAGCGTGCGCGAGGGCGAGGACAAGAGCAAGGCCAAGCTCGGCGTGCTGAAAGGCGTCGACTACGTCAAGCTGCACGAGAAGAGACCGGGAGGATCGTTCAAGAAAAAGTTCAGGTGAATATTGACGGCGTGAGATAGGGAGGTGCGTTTTTTAGTCTCTTCGTATGGCGAGTTGAGCATGTCAGCTGATAGTCTGGTCCTTCGTTAGGTCAGAGGTGTACCACCATGTACTCTTGTAACGTTATTGCTCTGAAGAACGCCTTCTTGCTTTCTCCTGGACCTTTGGTCTTACGCTACAGTCCTCTTTCCCGACTTTCAATACGAAATGACTTCTAAATGCACCGATTCCCTAAGCACAGTACAGCAGTGGCTCGCCGGCCTGGACCGTCTCACCCACGATCCCCGAAACACCAGTAACCTTCAACCCAACCAACCTTCTCGGTACTTTGATCGTGATCTCCGTCTTCATCGCCTCGACGCGGGCGACAACCATGTCGGCCGACAACACGTCGCCCACCTGGACCTCGAGCCCGCGCACTACAGCGAGCACGGGGGATTTGAGAGGCGTGCCGCTCACTGTTGGGCGATGAGGAAGTTCAGATCGAGTGGAGTACGTGGAAAGGAAGGAGATGGTACGAACGTTGTCCGGTAGCGGAGCCCCGACCAGCACCTTCAAGCGCCGCCGCCGCCTCCGTCTCTTTCTTCCACTCCTCAAATAGCTTGGTCTCCCTGTGGGCAAGCGCGGCTGTCAGTGGGCTGCACGTCTTTTCAGGATAAACTCCCGGACGAACTCCACCGCCAATCGAGTGAGGTTCCGGCGTTGGGAAAGCTTGAGCTCCTCGACTTCAGCCAACGTCGACGCCTCGAGCGCCGCTACTTCCTTCGCCGATACGCTGATCTCCTCAATCTGGACCTTGTATGTTCCTTGCTTGAACTCGGTCTCGATCTTCATAAGAGAGTAGACCATCTTAGCAGCGAGTTGGAAGGAAAGTACAAAATCCTGCAACGCACCTTTGTGAACTCCTCCTCGCTCGTCGGCACCCACCGCACCAAGTCAAAGCTCTTCAAGAGGAAGTGACCCTCGTAATCTTCGGCCCACAGTTTCCATGGTGTGAGAGTTCGGCCGAGGATCTGGTAGCCTCCTGGGCTGTCGACGGGGTAGATCGCGCAGGCGGAGCCAGCGAACCCGAGAGTGCCTATACGAACAAGAGAATGAGTGTGACCCAGGAAAAAAAGCTGGGAGGATCGCTTACCCGCTGGAGTGTATGTACGGGATGGGTTGTACTTCTGAGATGCAAGGCACGCTCGCTGGTCCAGCTGGCAGAGCGAATTTCGTCAGTGCGCGACGTGGTGTGCTGCAGGAAAAGGACGTACCGGCTGCATCATCGGCAGACCACAGAAGAACGCACGAGCCGACACATACCAATCCGTCGAGCAGAAGGTACTGAGCATGCCTTCGACGTCTTTCGACCCACTAGCTTCAGCTAGGTACTTGAGATTGCTCGGGAGGTACACCGCCTTGGTCCTGCCACTCGACGCAGAGTAACGCGCGATCGTGTCGCGTCCGAGGGCGTCGTCGAATACCGTGGGAAGGTAGACGCGACGACAGGGAATGGCGACTTCTTGAGACTCGATTCCGAGGTTGTGGGAGGTGGAGACGAGAATCGAGAGAGCGGCGGATTGGGTGAGCACGAGAGGGTCGTAGCGAAGGAGGATTGAGGCGGCTCCTTGGCCGACGCTGTTGACGCCTTGAAGGTTCAAGATGTGAGTAAAATTAACACTAAGATAATGAGCAGTTATCACACCTTTGAGGTTCTGAGCGCGAATCCGTCGCTCCCACAGCTCCGTGATGACACGTGTCTGGAACGAGCACTCCTGAGCGCCGACTTCCACGAGAATGCCGCCGTCACCGCACTTGGATCTCTGGTCAGTAAAGAACTTTTAACTTCAGATGACAAAAAACTCCTCACTTGGCGGTAAGAGAGCGTTGGCATCAGGAGAGAGGAATCCGCCGGAGTGATTTGGAGAACCCCATCGACGGGAGCTGGGGCGGTGACCTTGGGGAGGTCGAGAGGGAACGAAAAGCTGGTGTCGACGGGAGCACCCGCAATCGAAAGCTGAATGGCGGAAATCCAAGCCGTCTGACGAAGACGTTGTTCCAAAATCGCTTCCTCGCTCGTCGAGACGAAGTAGAGCTTGTCTCCCGGTCGGATCTGACCAAACTTCCACAAGTCGGAGCTGACGACTGTCGGACAAAAGAGCTAAGCAATATGATTTTAACTCTGAAAAGGAAGATGACTACCTCCCAGGACACAAGCGAAACCGCCTGCGTCGGGTCCGTCGCAAGTGAACAGCACTGGCGTATCGCCGTTCATGTTGAGGTTTCCAACACAGTAGGCATGGTCTGCGGAGATGTCGTTAGCTTCGTGGCCAAAGTAACGAGAAGATAAAATCTGCACCAATGGTATTTGAAGGGTGGCCTCCACCAGCACCTCCGTCCGGGCGAGAGAACTTGAGGCGCTTTGAAGGGTCGAGCCTGATTCCCAAGCGGTTCGTGTCGGCGGTTACTGTGTACTCGGCGGAGAAAAGAGTCTCGATGTCCTCCGCGGTGAGGTAGCTGATGTCAGCGTGGGGTCCCGCAAGTGCAGCGAGGTTCCACGTTTGAGGGAGGGTGGGATGGAGTGACGACGGAATGGCCAGCTCGCGATCCACAGACGAAGGGGCCGACGATGTCGAGAGCGTGAGAACGTCGCCTGGAGCGAGGTCACGACCCTGTACCCCTCATTCATCAGTTAAAGATAATGGAATTATAGAGACCAGCCACATACCTGAAAGCCACCGAATTTACCCGGGCCGAAGGTGGATTTTGATCCCATGTATGCCGGAACCGCAGGGAAACCTCCGCGAATGGCGAGGTAGACGCGAGCTCCCTGTGTGTGGAGCGTCATCAGTTAAGAAAGGATGAAATGTGAGCAAGGAAGTCGTACAGTCTCATCACAGCTTCCAAACTCGAGGACGCCTCCCGCTGGAACAATGATTCGAGACCACATCGGCTTGATCTCTCCGTCTACCGTGACCTCACACGTAGCCCCGGCGACACCCACGACAGCGGAGGTAGCAAATCGCAAGGAAGGTCCACTTTGGAACAACGGTCAAACAGAGCCCCGACAGAGCAGAGCGCAATTTATACCCACGTCATGGTGATCTCCAACGCCTCCATCTCCGCTGGATTGCCAGCGAGCAACTGAGGGAACAACAACGTCGTAAGCGACTGTCGCTGTAGAAAGAAGAAAGTAAACCCACGTTGGCGGCTTGGAATGCGAGCTCGTCCATCGGTCCGCCTCGAGGAATACCGTCGCCCGAAAGACGGGGGATGAGATCTTGCACCGACGTGGACAGCCCGCCGTCGACCACTTCCACGCACGACGAGACGTAGGGGAACGTGTCCAGGAACTTTGTCGTGACGTCCCCAGCAACGAATGCTGCAATCCACGATCAATGATTTGTTTACTTCAAGTAGTGGAAGGTGTGCTTACCTTCACAGTTGAGGATGGCCCGAACGTAAGCGACGTTGGTTGAAGTGCCCAAAAGGACGGTGGACGCGAGTGCGTCGTCCAAGCGCTGACGCGACTCCTCGCGAGTCGCTCCGTGAGCGATGACCTTCGCAATCATGGGATCATAGAACGGCGAAACAAAAGAGCCCGTCTCGACCCAAGAGTCGACGCGCAACCATGGAGCGCTGGGGAAGGAAACCTCCTGAAGCAAGCCAGGCGCGGGCTTGAAGCCCAGGTGAGGGATCTCGGCGTAAATACCTGAGGGACCAGATCGATCAGCAGATGCAGCTGCTACAACAAAAGCTGATGGCTTACGAGCTTCGATAGCATGGCCCTGAGCTTCGGAGAACAGCTCCGCTGGGGGGAGCTGGAACTCGACGGCGCCCGTCGAAGAAAGTCCCAGCCGGATCATCATCCCGACAAGGTCAAGGCCCGGTCGAACGGACTCGCTGTAGATATGCATGTCAGAAAATGAGAGTGTCTGGGGTACTAAGCGGGCCTTACGTCACAGCGTGCTCGACTTGAACTGCACACGCATGCCTCAGCACCGTTAGAGAGACGTGACAAGAGACAACGACGCACTGCGACTGTTGAGCTCCAGGAAGTAGAACTTGGCCGTGGTGTCGTCCACGAGGAACTCCACAGTGCTGTGGAAGGAAGGGGTCAGTATATTGCTTGTCCAACTTTGAGGCCAAGACCAGCTTACCCAGCCGAACGGTATGAGATAAGCTTGCAGAGGTTGACAGCGGCGAGGCGCATCTCGCGTCCCAATGCTTCAATAAACCTACTATCAACACACGGACGTGAGATATCGATTAAGGAGAGCGTACCAGGATGTCTGGAGATGAAGGGACTTCCGCCTTCCTCAATCACCTTCTGGTGACGACGTTGAACGGAGCACTGTGCAGAGCCACGTCAGTGAACATCGACTGCCTCAACTAGTTAGAAACTCACCTCTCTTTCTCCAAAATCCAACACATTCCCTTCGCCGTCTCCAAACACCTGGATCTCAATGTGACTAGGAAGAGAGGAGGAGTCAGGTTCGATCACTCGATCCTTTCTCAGGATGCGCTTACCGAGCCTTTGGAATAAACTTCTCCACAAAAACGCCGGCATTGGAGAACAGGTTCTGTAGCGGACGAAAACAGGTAAGCATCATGTGAAGATGAATGAGTTCAAGAGCCAACCTTTGTCATCTCGACGGTGGAAGCGTACGCCTTTCTCAACTCCGACGCATCCGAGCACACCACCATTCCCATACCGCCTCCTCCACCCGTCGCCTTCAACATAATCTACTCAAGAATGATCAGCTTTACTGGGTCTTCTGGTTCTGCTTTTCATGAGAGCTTACCGGATAGCCCACAATCTCCGCTTGAGCCAAAGCAAGCTCCAGAGAGTCAACAAGCTCCGAGCCTGGCAGTACGGGGACGCCAGCTCGAGTGGCAGCAGCTCGTGCTTCGTGTTTCAGACCCTGCATACAGGCGATGAGCTCCTGAGATCACCGTTTTCAGCTGAATAGGGGAACTTGCCATGCTCAAGATTTGTGAAGGACGGGGGCCCAGCCAGATCAGGCCGGCGGCTTCGACCTTTGTCGCAAAGTCGTGGTTCTCGCTCAGGAATCCGTATCCTGGGTGCACCATTGTGGCCTCACATTCTCGAGCTATCCGAAGAAGAGCGTCTTGGTCGGTGTAGCTTGAGATCGGGACGGCTTCGTCGACGAGCGCAACGATTTTACAGGTCGCATCCGCGTCGGTGAAGGGAGCAAGCGTTGGGATATCAAGCTCTTTTGCAGAACGGAGGATTCGGAGGGCGATCTCGCCGCGGTTGGCGATCAAGAGCTTGTGAGGCATGCGTGGCAAAGGCGTGTGGTGTGGTGGTGTGGTGCGGTGCGGTGTTGATACTGAGGAGCGTGTGCTCGAGGCCAGAGGAGCTGGACAACAACGCTGGCCATCGGTTACTCCCTACGCGGGCCGAGCCTATCTGGTTCTGGTCGGATAGGCGCGAGTCTAGGCGGGGGCACCTGATCGTGCGGGGGACAAGCCAGGGCGGCGACGTTTGAAATCGCAAGGGAGCCGATGCAAAAGTCACAAGTCGCTCGCTGGCAGGTACTCTTCTCCTTTTCGGTCTCTCGTTCCACCACCATGTTGACCATCAACCTCTGATTCGCATCCAGCTCGGCACGCCACGTCAACTCCCGCTCGAGCGAGTGCGATAGCGGCTCCGAAGCCCAGAACGGGTCCTCCCGCGGTGGGCCGACGGTAAGGATGGGTCGGATCGAACCGAACGCTTTATCTGACCCGCTGGCTTGACAGTAACCACCCAGGGCCTCGTCTGGGGGCGTTTTATCTTCCCCAAACTCCCTATAAAGCTATCTAGGTTCTCACTTGAACCGTCTCTCTCCTTCCTCCATCTCCCTTCCCTATCCCCCATCCCCATCGCCATCCATCATGACTTTCCTTGAGACCCTGAAGAAGTAAGCCTCCCCACGCCCTAAAATCTTTCCTCTGCCTCGCACTGACGCTCCTGTTGACTCGTGACAGGATTGACAAAAAGTGCGCTGTCGAGCAAGACGCTGGCACTCGAGGAGAGGCCACTCGCTGGTCGAACAAGGACCTCGATCCCGTGCCCCTCGAGAAGCGTGTCTGGGGACCAGTTGACGTCTGGAGTTACTGGATCTCGTACGTGACCGTCTCATCACTTAGAGCCATCATTCCATCAGCTCACCGTGTCCTCTCTGGCAGTGACCAGTTCGCCACGCCAACCTGGAACCTCGGCAGGTAAGCGCACACGTCACCCTTATCTACGAGGTTTGGCCGGCATGGCCAGGTTCTCGTCTAGCACAGTTCACCAATGAAGACTAACACGACTCCTGAATGGCCGTCAGCACCATCATTGCCTTGGGCCTCACCGCTCGCGAGGGCATCCCCCTCACCTTTCTCGCGTTCTTTGTGATTGGGCTGGCGCTTACGGCGACAGGCCGCATGGGGGCGCTCTCCCACTGCTCCTTCCCCGTCCTCGTTAGGGCCTCGTTTGGAATGTGGGGTGGCTACTTTGCCATCCTCACCCGAGTAATCCTCGCCCTCCGTACGCCTTCGTCTTTTTGACCGTTTAAGCGCTCGTCGCTCACCTTTTCGCTGCAGTCTGGCTGTGCATCCAGACCTACCAGGCAGGAAACATCACCGCTGTCATGTTGACCGCCATCTGGCCCTCTTACGGAAGGATCAAGAACACCCTGCCTGAGGGCTTGGGCATCACCACGCAAACCTTGGTTGGCTTCGTCATCTAGTAAGCTTCGAAATCACGATCGCCTGGAAAGCAGCAACGTTCTGACAAGCCCAATCTCTCAGCTGGATTGTTCAGACTCCCTTGGCGTGTGTGCCCGTCCACAAGCTGTGAGTTGCCCCAGCTGAAGCGCGCCACCGGAGCTTTGGCTGACGTGTACTCTTCCAGTCGCTACCTCTTCCGCGTTAAGGCCGTCATCTGCCCCATTGCTTTCGGAGGGTTGTGTGAGCTCTTGCACATTTTGTTAGTTTGTTCCTTGATGCTGATCTCGACCTCGTAGTCCTTTGGGGATGCATCGTCACGAAGGGTAAGGGAGACTACATCGGAGGTCCCACCCACACCACGATCGGCAAAGCGTGGGCGTGCATCTCTGGTAAGCCCTCCTTCGCTGCTGCTGACTGCTACTTTGAGCTCACACCTCTGAACACCCAGCCCTCAACGCTTGCACCGGACTTTACTCGACCCTCTCTGTCAACATGCCCGACTTCTGTCGCTTCTGCCGCAACGGCAGCGTCAACTGGACCCAGGCCATCGCCGTCCCCGTCGCCGGCACCACCCCCGTCATCTGCGCCATCTTTGCGGCAGCAGCAGCGAAGCAGAAGTGGGGCATCGACGCCTGGGACCCCGCCGTCCTCATCGCCAAGTTTGATTCCCGGGCGGCCCAGTTTTTCGCTGCTTTCGCAATGCTCCTTGCCACTGTCGGATCCAACATCAGTGCCAACTCCATCGTAAGCTGGTTTCTCTACACAGTGGGAACTGGTCCTAATTTCTATGCTGCAGTCCTTCGCTACGGATTTCACCTCCATCCTCCCCCGCTACTTCACCATTTTCCGGGCCAGTATTTTTGCGGCCATCCTTTGCTTCGCCGTGAACCCGTACGTTCCCAAATGGCATCCCTCCAGCCAACAAAAGCTGACCTGCCTTCTTCAAATCATAGTTGGAAGATCGTCACCTCCTCAGGCGGCTTCTACAACTTCATCAGCGCCTACCCCGTCTTCATCGCCTCGATTTGTTCGATCATGGCGACGGATTTCTTCTTGGTGAGGAAGGGCAAGATCGACATCAACGAGCTGTACAAGCCCAAGGGAGTTTACTACTACACCTACGGCATCAACTTCCGTGCCCTCGCTTCCTGGATCATCGCGTTGGCGCCCAACCTCCCAGGTGAGTATTCCTCCTAGGTTGGTGCACGTGGCCGTTCAGAAAAGAGCTGACCCATGCTGTCGCCTTCCATTCCAGCCTTCGCCAACGCTATCGATCCTTCCAACCCCAACGTTCAGCCATACACCTACTACTTCGGCTGGGTGAGTCTTCCACGTCATTCGAAAACCTCCTTGTTGGTCGCGGGACTAACCGACTACGCCTTCCTCCCTCACAGTACTTCTCCACCGCGCTCTCCTGCGTCACCTACCTTCTCCTCAACAAAGTCTTCCCTCCTACCTCCTCCTTCGTCCCTGAAGCCGTGTACGAGCTCGACTTCCCTGAGCAGGGCACGGGCACTCACTCGGAGCCGTCGCTGCCCGAGTCGGAGAAGGATAAGAGTGCGGCTTATGTTGGCGCTGTCGAGGTTTGAGTCGAGGGTTGCTGAGATTTGTTTTGGACTTGTTCTTTTTGATTCGTGATAGATAAAGTGTCGAGGGCTGTTTAGATAGTTAAGGGTACATGTAGTGTGTACGAAAATGAAGATTTGGGATTTGCCGCTGTTTACCGATCCTCTGGCGCTGTAGAGCTTCCTACTGGCAAAGAAGAGGTCGAAAGCTTTGCTGGAATTTTGTTGAAAGTCAAAAGCTCTAAACCCTGGTTGCTAGTCCTCTGCAAGTATGCAAGGCAATCAACGTAGACACGTCAACCCACCGCCGAGAGAGGCCAAAACGATTGCCCGATGCGTTGACTGTAACTGGCCCAACTTGATGAACAGACACTACTTTCTACATGCTTGTTTGCCTGTTCATCACCAACCATCAGCTAACCTGCGCCGCTGGGAAGCGTCAAGAAGGGACGAGCAGGTTGACTCACGAAGATGATCCATCGTCCATGCTCACGGCCCACCGCTCACGGCGAGAGCCTGTCGACCTTCCAGGGTCCGTCCGATCCCTCCGCACGCGTGAATCTGAACCTGTCGTGCAACCTGCTCTCCCTGCCGGCCCAGAACTCGATCTCGAACGGGACGATCCTGACGCCGCCCCAGAACGGCGGGACGGGGACCTCCTGCCTCTCGATGATCGAGTCGCCCTCATCGCTGCTGGCGGACGGTGTCGGACCTGGACCCACGTCGACGGCGGACCCATAGCCGTGCTCGTCGATGCCGAACTTTGCCTCCGTGTCCTCGACGCGCTCCTCGAGTTCCTCGCGCGAGACGAGGACGGAGCTCTGGGCGCTCGCCCACGCGCCAATCTTGCTCCCGAGCGGTCGTCCATCGAAGTACTCCTTCGTCTCCTCGGGAGAGGTCTTCTCTGCGCGGCCGACGACGCGGACGGAGCGGGACTGCTCGCGCCAGTAGAAGGCCATGCTCGCGTACGCGCCGTGGTCGCCGCCGTCGGGGAACAGCTCGCGGCCTTTCCTCGAGTCGTAGTTGGTGAAGAAGACGAAGCCGCGCTCGTCGACGCGCTTCATGAGCACGACGCGGGTGCTGGGGATCCCGTGCGGCGACACGGTCGACACGGCGACGGCTTCAGGCTCGCTCACCGGGTGCGCGACGGCTTCGGCGAACCAGGACGAGAACTGCTCGAGCGGGTCTGGGTTGAGTGCTGCTGCTATCGGGATCCCTGTCGAGAGGTACGAGGTGTGCGTGTCGATTTTGGCGAGATAATGCGGCGGCGTGGGCGGGGACGTCATGGTGCGCGAGGCGAGAGTACGGACGAAGGGTCGGAACCGAGACTGCCCAGGTGCAAGTAGTGTGAGTTGTGAGTGGTGGGATTGTGCAGGTCAGACTGACCAGGATGTGCTCAAAAGTTAGTGCAAGTTGTGGGAGGCGAGGCGAGCCAGGGAGGAGGTGGTGGTTCAAGGGCAAGCGAGCACGCCAAGTTGGGTCACGAGCTGGGCCTGCCTCCCCAATGGAAACCCATTCCGGGGTAAAAATTCCCTCGCCCTGACCCCCGCTTTTTTATACGTACTGTACGCTTTTACACTCTATTAATATTGTAGACTCTCTGCAAATCTCATTGGAGCGGCCGGTGAGGCCTGGCTATCGGGCGGACGGAGCGCCGCCACGTGACCACAGAGTGCGGTTGACTTGACGAAACGCTCGGCTTCACTACCCTTCTGTCCCTGCTACCCATTTCAAAGCGCATCAACTTTACAGAATGAGCCAGTCTCTTCTCATCTGGTGCCAACACCAAAAAAAAGAGGGTCGTTGGTTCGGAT
Source organism: Pseudohyphozyma bogoriensis (assembly GCA_024364755.1). Classification (NCBI taxonomy): domain Eukaryota; kingdom Fungi; phylum Basidiomycota; class Microbotryomycetes; family Chrysozymaceae; genus Pseudohyphozyma; species Pseudohyphozyma bogoriensis. The sequence goes on from JALBUQ010000004.1 coordinate 404,043, forward strand.
ATGCGGGACCAATCGCGTGACCGGCAATTTTCCCAGGTGACCGATGTTCTTTGAACGAGAGGCACATCATCATCATTGCTGTTTAACGACATCTTCTACTGTGGTGATGTCCTTCGATCCATGTGTAGAAGTCTTTACAACCAGTCACAGTACCCAGCTAGCCACGTAGGGCCTACTTCTTGGTATCGTCAATCGCCGCTCGCACAGCTTTAGCTACATCAGATGCACCTAGAGACAGAAACAGAAAAGAGCTTTAGATTTCCTTCCAGATAGCTGGTGATATGAAGGCTCACCTGGCAGATCACCGTGAACGCAGATAGAAACCCTAGACACGTGTGCTGGAAACTGCAACGTCTTGCCCGAAGCCGAGAGCCAGGTCTTGGTCTCAATCATGGTCTTGACCTGTAAGAGCTGAATCAGCATAGAGTATGAGTCTGAACATCAGCCACAAGTCTACCTTGTTGTAGACCATCTCAAACGTCAAGGGGGGCCGCTTCTCGCCTCTAGTGATTCCAATGAGGCTCGCATCGTCGTTGTAGTAAAGGTCGGCATACCACTCTACAAACAGGATAGTCAGCAGCTACTCGACGCCTCTGAAATCTAATCCACGCACCAGGAATGAGCTCGACGCCAATCTCGTTGCAAGCGACCTCATGCTGGCTCCCCGCCAACCCAACCAACGGCAATCCATACAGCTTCGCAACTTTTGCGCTCTGTCTCGCCATCTCGAGGTCCTTGGCACTCATGAGGAACGCACAGCCGTGAGGCTTGAGGTGGTGCATCTCCATGTCGTTGAGCTTGAGGAACCCTTGGAGCGACGCCGTTTGCGCGAGGAGGCAGTGGTAGAACGACTCGGGGGCCATTTTGATCTCTCGTCGTCCGAAACCTTGGCGGTCTGATCGAAAGAGTGCTAAGCTTTAGCTGAAGATCTCCGAAATACGAGTGAGTGTGAAGGAACACACACCAGGCAGCGAAGGGTGCGCGCCGACCTTGACGCCGTGCTGCTTCGCGAGCTTGACCGAAGCGGCCATGACATCCCAGTCTCCACCGTGCTCCCCACAAGCGATGTTGGCCATATCAATAAGTGGCATCAAGTTCTCGTCATCGCCCTGTCTCCCGCGAAAACAACGATGTCAGCCGCCTCGGAACGAGGACACGCGTTCGGGCGAGATGGAGGCGCACGATGATGTACGATCCGAACGACTCCCCGCAGTCACAGTTCAGAGTTGCGTCGAGAGTCATGATCAAAAGTGAAGATAGAGGGTGGATGCAGAGAAGTAGAAGCCGGATTGGCGCTGGAGAAGCGGACGGGGCAGCGCTTATCGACGCGCGGTGTCGGGAGGGTCGGATCGTCGGCAGTACCCGCTGGGCCGTCCAGCGTGACTCTCTCTGGCCAGCCAGCGACGCTCGCGGAGGAGGGGGCGATCACGAGGCCCAGAAGAAATCAAATGCGATCACGATGGACGTGTAGCTGTATTTACCAGCGGGCTCATGGTCGGTCAAGGGTGTGGTGTGGTGCGGTGTCGTACGTGGTCAAAGCGTGGGCACATGCAAACGTTGCAGAACAGAGAACAATTTCTGGAACAAAAGTGAGAGTTGTGGTGATAGTGAGAAGAATGAGCGCGCCCTGGAGTCTCGATGGCGACGCAACCTTCGGGGAGGACGCGCGCAAGTTTGGGCCCCCGAGCTGGGTTGCCTCCGTCCACATCTTGGACCTGTGCTCGTCGTCTCGCAATCATCACCTACACCAGAAACAAGGGCAGACTCCAGTACATTCCGCACGCTGCTTCGCTCTCTCTCGATCTCGTACACCGCTTATCGCCCCCGCCATGCCACCGACAAACGAAGCCGCTCGGCGACGCGTTGCTCGGGCGTGTGTTCAGTGCAGAGGCAGAAAACAGAAGTGTAAGCTCGTTGACTCATGATCCCGATGTGAACATTGGTGTGGAGGTATCTGAGCCAACGTCGACCCCGTTCACAGGCGCAGGACCAACCACGATCCCTTGCGACCGGTGCGAGCGTAAGTCATGCGCCTTGAACCATCATGAACGATCTGTCGAGCTGATTTTGGGCATCAAAGTGGCCGGAATTCAGTGCTCGTTCGAGTCGGATGCTCTGGACCCGAGGTTCAACCCGTACCTGGTCGTAAAGGCAAGGACTGGGGGCGAAGGCGAAGTCAGCAAGCCGTCAAATCAGGGTGGAACTGAAGCATCAACGAGTGCTGTTAGGATCCCAGCTGTGAAGAACCCAGCTGATCTGCTTGCGAGGTGCGTGGAGCTTTCACTTCTTCATTCATACTACAGTGCAGCAGCAGCTAATAGTCCGAGGCCCCAGGTTCGAGGAGTTGACGAAGCGTGTGGCTATGCTGGAAGCCCACACTGGCCTTGTGGTCGATCAGTGAGTGATGCAGATACGAAAACCTCAACAGCGAGCTGACGAGTGAGCAATAGCGCCAACGCCTCGATCTCTCCTTCGTCCGGCGGCGAGTTCATGGTGGAAGACGCCTTGGACGACACCGTTGACGCATCGCGAGAGCGACTCGTCCTGGCTTCTCAGTCTCTCGTCGCTCCTCTCCATACCCTCCGAAACCTAGAGCTCACGTCGCCTGCCACGTCGCCTGCTAAGGTTGGCGTACCGACTCGTGTGGAGGAAGGCATCCTCAGTCAGGAGGAGGTGGAGAAGTTGTTCACGATGTGGGTCGAACTGTCTTAGGCTTCATGTTCGAAAAGACTGACTGTGACTTTTTTCAGATACATCAAGAACTGTTACCAAGTCGCTCCTTTCGTCGACTCGATGGACGAAGAGATGCCCCTCGCCACGTCAATCTCCATTTTCAGGAACTGCGGCTCCGACCTGCTCTTCCTGGCCGTCCTTACCACAGCAGCGAGGTTTTGGCTCTACGAGTGAGCATTCTGTTATGAGCTTCCGTCTCCGAGTGACTGACCTGTATCGGCAGCGACGCGAATGTTACGACTTCTTGGCTGCACCCAGAGTACCACAGACTCGTGGATCGCCTGGACCGCGAGTTCCTTCGCATCACTACCCGACCAGTCCCAGGCGACACCAGCATTGAAACCGTTCAAGCGCTGCTCGTGTTGATCCACTGGCAACCGCACGACCCAATCCCCGGCGGCCAGACGCGTTCGCGGTACTCTGAGATGTCGACGTGGAACTTGATGGGGATCGCGATTCGGTGGGCTATCCAGCTTGGGCTAGAATCGACGGTGTCGGATCCTTTCACTCAGCCGGGACGGATCGCGACGATCGAGGAGGTGCGATGTTACCGGACGCTGATTTACCTTGTCGTGAGTCTACCCCTCCCGTGTCAGCTACTGAAGCTACTTTCCTGACGCAAACACACAGGAAACGGACTATCGACTTGCCGTCAGTGCTAGGCAGCCCGCCACATTGGATCCAAGGCCAGCTCTCGCTGGAGTCAGCGGTAGGCCAGGTCCCCTCAAAACGTCTCGCTCAGTCTGCTGATGACGAGTCCCCCAGGCTTTCTGAACCACCCTCAAGTCAAACCAATAGACCACCGACTAGGTGCTTTGCTACAAGTTGCTTGTGCCACTCGTGGAGCTGGACTGCACGCCAACGATCTGAGCTTCAAAAACGTCTCGATTGGGACGATCCAGAGCTTCAACGCAGACCTGGCGAACATCGAGTCGTAAGTGTGCTTTCCAATCTGCTTCTTATCCAAGCTGACGCTTTTGATTCGGTAGGAATTACCTTCACCCATTGAGTGAGTGAATTGATGTCGCCACGTGGCTTTTCCTGCTGACCTCTTTCCCCTTCAGTCGAAAGCTATCAGGCAGCTCGTCTCGACCGAATGTCACTTCACTTTCCATTCAGTAAGCTCCAATTCCTCTATTGCTCTCTCATCCATTGATCGAGTCTTTTCGATAGCCACGATTCGCTACTACCGCCTCGCGCTCTCCTGCTCGCTCCTTCACTCTCCGCTCGCGGAAGCCCCCTCCAATCTCGTCTCCCTTTGCAGCGACTGGGCCAGTCAAATCCTTATCCACCTCTCTCTGGAATCCTCTAAGTCATTTACGGTCCTCGAGCTGGATGTGAGTGGAAAGTCTCAGGCTGTCGAGGAGACTGGCGGCTGACGATCGACAACACCAGTACGCATCGGAGCTGCTCACGCCCAACCCGAGTCTCGTAAACGTGATGGCTTTCTCTATCGATCATCACTATACCGTCATCACCTATGCTGGTGAGTGTATTCGTTCTCCTCCCGTCACGGAATCCGTACTGACTTCCTCCCTTACAGCTTCATGGCTCGTGCTCGCCTGGTTCACCGGCTCGATCAACCGTACGCCCCTCGTCTTCCCATCCCAATCCTCAAAACTCCTACTCACAACTCCTTTCCACAGAACGCCTCGAGATTGAGACTGGCGCCTCAGCTCCCTCTCCCTCCCCATCAGCCCCCTTCTCCCCACTCTACCGCCTCGTCCAACTCGCCGCCGACACGTTCCACCTCTGCTCCACGCCCGTCGGCCATACCGGTCGTTCCTACTCCAAGCTCCTCAAGAGCCTCGCCGAAGTCGTCAGAGATGGGAGTAGGAGGAGTTCGCCCGAGTCGAGTCAAAAGGGCGACGACTCGCAAGCGTTGATGGATCTGTGGACTTGCGCAGGGGTTGATCCGAACCTGTTTCAAGGGGATTCGTGGGCCGATTATGGGTTCTTGGGGGAAAGCTTCAACGATAGTGCGGGAGCGCAGATGCAGCACTAATTGAAATGCCACAGTTTTGGAGTGAAGGAAAGGAGGAGATGTACAAGTCTCACGCTCGTTGCAAAGAACTGGGTTGAGCAGAAAAGTGGATTCAGGTATACGTAAATGATGTGGAGGATGTGGAGAATGCAAAGACTAGTGTGGTGGGGAATAGAAAGGGTGTGAGTTGAATCAAAATGGAAAGTCGTGGACGCGTCAACATTATACGCGAGGGGGCGCAGTCCTCCAAGCGGAGGCGATCGTTATTCTCTTCACCTGCAAACAACGTCCGTCAGTAGCAAATCACGGCACAACAAGGCGTCGAAAGATCACGAACCTGCTCTAAAGAGATCTGACCGAACCTCAGCTCAACGCTCTGTGTGAGCTCATCATCCGCCGACTTCGCGGGCAAGTCCTCTCCGAGCGGCGTGTCGGCCATCGTCATGCTCGTCGCAGCAGCAAACGGCTTGAATTCTGAGATGACTTTTCGCGGTGGACTCGGTGGAGCGGCGGCAGCTGCGGCGGGAGTGGGAGGGACTGGTCTCGAGTAGGACGAGGAGGAGGTGCGGGCGTAGGAGGAGCTGTAGCGTTGGGCGAGGTACTTTTCAGTGAAGCGAGAACCGATGACCTGCATTCCAAGAGAAGAAAAGTTAGCAGTTGCTGGTGATGAAAAACACGCCCACTCGCCTTCTTGAGGAGCGGTCGAGCGTCGGCCAAGGTGTCTGACTTGGTGAAGACCTCGACGTTGTTTGACGCCTCCGGGGAATCGCGCTGTCGGAACGACAATACAGTGTCAGATACTTCACGCAAGACGACTATGGATAAATCAGCGTACATGGATGCTCTCAAACACCAGGTGCTTGGTCGACTCGTTCCTCAGCAGCAACTTCTCGTGCAACGCCCTCGCCACGTCGTCGATGTCGTCTCCCCCATGGACCCTCTCAGCGACCGCATATCCAACCTCCTCAATCAGCCTCTCCATATCCATCTGCTCCAGAGCCGATCCAACGATGACGTGCGACAGCTTGTCGGCGCTGGTCAGCGGCACCATGACTCCCGACGACATGACGGACAGCGCCCTGAAGAGGTCCGTCGCGTACTGGTATCCGGACAGCGCGGGCTCGCAAGCGACGACGAAGAACGTGATGCCCATGCTCGCCATCTGGCGGATCAGGCGGAGCGGGTCCTCGCCGTCGGGACTGCCACTCGCGAAGCCGTCGCCGTACTCGCCGATGCCGTGGGGTGGAGCGTCGGCGATGAGGACGACCATCTTGGCTGCCGCTGGACGCCAGTCGAGGTCGACGACGGCCTTCATCCCTGCCGTGACTGCTTCTGGTCCATCTCCACCTGTTCAACGGCCGACAAGGTGTATCTCAGCAATCGCGCGATCTCGGTTCCTCGAGCTCGTGCCCAAGAATTTCTTTGGAGGGGCAAGCACTGACCTCCACTGGCATACAGCGTCGTCAGGTTGGTCTTGAGCACGCCGATGTCGCTCGTGAACCCAAAGTTCTTCAGAATGAACGAGTTGTCCTGCGGAGGGTGGTCTCTGCAGGCCGAGCGATGGTCAGCTCCACAACGCGTCCTCCGCGCTGAGCTCGTTCAACATGCGTGCGCGCGGATGGACTTGCCGGTAAGCGATGAGACCGATCCTGAGCGAGTCGGGCTGGGAGAGTCGTTCGGACTGGAGGATGTTCTCGACGATGATTTCGCAGTTCTTGGTCGCGCTCTGCGCTCGCAAAGGCAGCGAGGTGTCAGCTCCCGAAACGTGCGGACAAAGGGCGTCGAGCGAGCTGGGAGGACGTACGGCGATGTAGCTGCCCATCGATCCAGTCACATCGAACAAGTACACGAGCTGGAATAGATGAAAATCAGCGGCCTGGGACCTGGTTCGCGCCGCGGGACGGGTGCTCACGTCCAGTTGACGGCCAGGCGGCGCGCCGGAGCCTGACGGCACGGGAGGCGCGTCCTGGGACAGCTGCGAGTAGGCCGCGTTCATGACGCTGGCGAGATCCTCGTCCTGGTCCATGTCCATGGCTGCTGCTGCTTCAGACGGTGCACGGGTGGCGCGCGAGGTGTCGGAGGAGTCAGGAGGAACCGGTGGAAGGGCGGGTCAAGGCGTGAGCTGCTGGCGTCGAGAGCAGGCGTACGACAGTGCGACGACGTGCTCGAGAATGCTGGAAAGTGTGTGCAGAAATGCGCCCAAGAGTCGAGTGTGAACAGTGCGAGAAAGAGCCGTCGAACGCCAGCGCCGCTCTGAGCGAAACTGCCCCAGACGCTCGAGCCCTCCGGCGTCGCCTCGTCAGCGTCGGCCTCAGCTGATCAGCTTTGTCCCATCTCCCTTTGTTCCTCGATACAGTTGTATTTTCACCTCCTTTTATCGGGCTATACTGTTGATGATCTGTGATGCATTGGAATCACTTGAGGCCAAGCCAGCTTCTACCAAACTTGTTGTACAGCACAGCTCCCACCGCCACCACACTCCCAACAATCGCCGCGTTGTAGAGATACGTCCCAAGTCGGTTCGAGTTCCGGTCAGCTCCACCCGGTATTGACGGCAGTCTACACATGCGAAGGAATCCGTTGTGTCAACACTGGAAGAGAGTGTAAGGTAGGAAAGGCAGAACGCACGGGTGAATGGCGACGCGAACGATCGTGTGGAAGAGGTCCGCTGTCTGCCCGTCTTTAATGCTGACTGCGATAGGGACTGGAAGGGAAAGCTTTCGACAGTAGGTGTCGGGCTGGACCTCATGTCTCTGTGAAGAGCGAGGAGAATAGACGAATGCCGTTAACACGTGCGCGGAACCACGCCAATGAAAAGGATGCCGTGCGCACCTGCTGAGCCAGGTCGAGGTCGCTCTTGGTAGCGACGAATATTGATGGGATGTCCTGGAGCGCGTATTGCTGGCGTAGGTTCGAGATGTAGGAGAACGAGTTGGTGTCGGACGAGTCGTACACGAAGACGAGCACGTCAGCCTGCGCCAGCTTCTTACTGCTCTTCAGGACTTCCGACTCGTACGCCGACCCGAATTCTTGGAGCTAAGAGAAAGGCAAAAAGTGAGCAATAGTGGACAAAGAGCGGTCTCTGAAACCAGAGTTACTCACCACAAGGTACTTCTCTCCGCCGCCACTCTCCACCGCATTGACTACCGTCTTGCCCTTGACCGTCGCCTCCCACTTCTCTTTCAGCCCTTTCCCGACAAAACTCCGAAGGATACTCGTCTTCCCACTCCCCGCAGCACCGAGGACGTAGGCGAGGAACACGTTCCGTGAGACCGTGCCCTTCTTGCGATCGGCCTTGCGCGGTCGGGATACGGAGAGAGCTGACGTGGTTGGGAGAAGCGAGGTGCCGGGGGACGAGTGGGGGTAGCCGAGGTAGGCGAGATAGGATAGGGTTGTTCTCGGGTCGAGTAGGGTTGTCATGCTAAAAGGTGAAGCGAAGCATTTGTGAGTTACGGCAATGGATGTACAACTTTGAAAGACAAACCTCCACTGAGCGAGCCAGCCTTGCAGCGTGACGGCACCCGCATCGCTTGTGATGGTAGTCTCTGGAAATCCATGCCCGACCCAAGGGTTCCCGGGTGAAGTGCTGAAGAGGGCTTCCAGCTCCTCAGGCGAGAGAGCTCCATCTCGATCCTGCAAAGCATCAGGCGTCAGAAGAGCGAGAGAGGTATAGGTGATACGAGCAATCAAACAGACCTTATCAAACGTCTCAAAAAGCTCGGTGAGGAACTGATAACCTTTTGGACTCAACTCGGCTGTGCAGTCGTACGGAATGTCGAACCTGCGCCAAAGCCACGTCAGCGCCTCCCTCGTCGCGCCAATCTCAAGCGAGGGACAAAGTCGTACCTCGGGAACAAGAAGTCCTCTCTCAGCTGCAAATCCTCTCCGTACCCAAAGCACCGCAGCGTCTTCCACGTCGTCTCCAACCTCCCTCGCTGGATGAATCGCGTGTGGAGGCTGATGAATCCACTCTCCGTCACTCCACCATCCCTCACACCTTCGTCGTCGAACTCCATAATGACCTCCTTGATGCCACCGATCTCGTTCAAGCTGAGCGGGTGGTTGAAGCATGTTCGCTGGAAGTCGTTCAGCTCGTCGTCGGAGAGAAGACCGTCCTGGTTGACGTCGCATAACCGGAAGATACGGGACAGCGCAGCGAGACAGGCTGGTTTCAGCGTCTGAGACATATACTGTTAGCTTTGCCACGCTTCGTCGGTTCGAATGATCGGACTAACGTGTTCTCGCGAGTCGTAAAGCGGGGCCGTGGGGTGGAGGACGGCGTTCTGAGCAAAGTAGAAGACCTGCGGCACGTTGATGGAACCTTTGGCAGAAGACTCGACACATGTCTGGAAATGTTACGGTCAGCGACCCTGAAAGGAGGGTAAACATGGATGCCGCACCTCGACCTCCTTGAACTCGTGCATGATCGGCACGATTTCTACGCATGGGAACGTCAGAACCTGACCGAAAGCACTGCTCAAATCATCGTACCATCTCTCAGAGCGTCTTCTGACACCTCTCCAGCCCTCAAATCGATCTTGTTGCCAATGAGAATGACGGGAACCTGCGCCACTCAGCTCCGCAATCAGCAACCCGATCGCCTCCGCCTGACCCGCAACTCCAGAAGATGATACGCACATTCACGCCCAAGCTACGAATTGTCGGAAGCCAATAAGTCGGCACTCGGTCGAAGGAGTTTGGGTTGTCAATCGCGTCTGGATCCACACTGGCGTGAGCGCACGAACCCCGGCGGCCGCGAGCTGAGGAGCATGTAGAGCGCAACGTACAGACGATCCCGACGACGTGAGCTTTCCGGATCTCGTTCTCGAGGTGTGACCGATCCTCTGGTCTTGCTGTAGATCAGAACAAGGCCGCGTTAGCACCACCGACGGGCGCCTGCAGGGTTCAGAGCCAGCCGCACGTGAAGTGTCGATGATGACTGTTGTCACGTCGAGGCCTGGTGATACACTTGGTGGGATCGTTACTTCTGGAAGGGTGCTCCTGCAAGTCCATCATGGTCAGCCTGGCCCCAGGTTTCGTCGTCGCATCAAAAGGACCGAACCGAGGGTGAAGTCGGACAAAGGTTTCCCTTTGAACCGGACGGCAGTCAGTGACTTGAACTCTATCCACCGCTAGAAGTAAGACATACTTGATGAATGTCGAGATGAGCGACGACTTGCCGACGCCCTCGTCGCCAACGATGGCCACACGCACATCTCGCCTGGCGAGCTTGAGGTCAGCTCCGGTTCTCCAGCGAAGCGAGCAAGCTCGAGAGACTTACATGACTCAAAGAAGCTGTTTTATCGGTCCTGTGTGCCAGGGGTGCCGGATGATGGCGATAGGTGAACTTTGGGGGCGGTTGGTTCAAGCTCAAAAGAGCTCGAGCTCAGGCTCCGCCGCCGGGAGCGTGCGAGCGGGCGGAGCTCCTTCTGGCAACAGCCCCTTCCTTCTCGGCGATGTTCTGGTATATTTTTCGTCGCAATTTCCTTGCTGATTTCTCTTCTAAGATTGTCCGTCCTTTGTCTTTCTGCCAACACGAGATAATCTCCGCAAAAATCCTTTCAGTCCATAGCAGGACGGGTTTAACAGACAAATCCTGTAAGGCCGGTAGGGGTGGTCTGAGCTGTCGAACGCCGTCTGGTGCTCAGAAGAAAACACATTGTAGATGCAGGCCTCTGACCCACTCAGACATAGCCGCTCAGCTCAAGAGAGCGAGCTCATTGTATAGCCACGTGGACTCATCCGCCGATGCCGACCTCCTCGCGACTCGTCACACCGGTCGAGCAACTAAAGAGTACGATACAACATGGAACTATTCACCCTACTTGTACATCATTGTTTACCTTCTACATCGACGGCATCTAAATGCGACATGACTGGTGCGAGGTACACCCTCTGCTCCGAGCCGTCGTCTTTTTGTGGCCGCGGCAGCGACCCGTCCACGTTCTCGCCCGTTTGGGGCAGATCCACGGCGGGTTTCAACACTGGAATAGCAAGCGTCTGGCGCTGGGCGTGCCATCCTGTGAAGTCCGCTGGTCAGAATCGGGGTGGAGAGGATTGACTGGACGGAAGTACTGCTCCAAGTGTGATAAACTGGGGACGGAAGAGTAAGAACCGTCCACTGTTCCGTGAAAAAACTAAACATTAGCATTCCAGTTGTTGAACGGGAACACGTACAATCCAAGGCATCAAGAAGAGCTTCAGCTCCCGCTGTCACGGCCACGTGTCAGAACCTTTGACGAAGGAGATGAGCTGAAGACGCACCTCCTGCCACGAGGAACGGGCAACCTGTGCCCGTAGAATCCAAAGCACAAAGACCGATGCAGTTGCGAGGCACACGACCATTTGATAGATGCCCACCTGTACAAGAGCAGCCCAAACAGAGATTAGCACCTGGCCGCACGTTTACTGCCCATCCACTCACTCCTCTCATGGTGCCGGCGGCCAACCTCAGCTCCTCAAGGCGCTGTTGTTGAGATTCATCCTGATATCGAGGAAGCGTGACAGGCTCCTCCACGTCCAGCCGGACTGGTGAAGCAACGTCGGGAGAAGCAGCCAGGTCGCGAGTCGCAGTAAGTCGAAAAGACCTCCAAGACCTGAACTCCATCTGGGTCCGAAGCGTCCGGTAGATAGATATTGTCGCGATGTTGAGCTGGATGAGAATTGCGAGTCAGCTGTCGTTTGGTCTCGAGGTGGAACGGTGCCCTACGAAGAGAGTGAGCAGACGGACTGCCAGGTAGGCTGCCGAAGCACCAACCAGAGCACTGTAAAGCCAATATAAGCAAGGTTCAATACACGTATAAGCTGTAGCGTACGGGCTAGTTTTGTGCAAATCCGTCAACAACCCTTCGACTTCCTCTTGAACGGAGGTGGACGGCGACGAAGAAGCATTGGCGTCCCATTCCGAGGCGTTGAAGGCGAGTTTGGCGCAAACCAAGCAATATCGCTCAAAAAGAGCATCGAAGGTTTGAGTTGCTGGAATTACGGTGGACTGAAGGGGTAACAGGTGAGCATAGCACTGCAGGGGGCGGACGGAAGGTCGGCACAGCGTACCAGAAGCACAATCATGATGACGAAAGTGGACCCGATAGACACCCAGGCAGTAAGTCGAACGGCCCAAGAGGGTACTTTTCTTCCTTTCCCCTCGACGATGACAAGGTGGGCCTGCACGGTAGGGTAAGATGTGAGCAGGATGGGAGATGACACACGTGGCAACCTTATCTTACCTGGAACAAGCCGAGACCGGAAATCCACTTATGGGGCAGAGTCGAGAACTTCATCAGCTTTCTTCCTTTTGATCATCAAGCCTGAACTCCTTTACCCCATGGAGAATCATCGGGAGCACGAAGAGCAGTCTGAATGCGACAGAGGGCTGCACCTCGGCTCCAGCCTCTACACGATAGTACAGCACCTATAAAAATCCGTGAGCACCAAGCTGAATAAACGACTTGCTGGGATAACTTTTACTTTTTCATACGCCACAAACGCGAGAAATGTTATGGCGGTGATCGCCCCTAATGGCGTTCCGAGTCCTATCTGACTGGAAGCCCCCACACAGAGAGAGGATCAGAGCAAGGAAAATTGGGGTACTCTAGCGAACATACTCACTTGGTAATCAAGTAGCTTCCCTCCGGCCGCTACGTCCATCTCAGCCCTCATCACTCTGCGTCCCGCAATGTTTAAGAACGACTCACGTGAACCCAGCTATAGACCCAGAAGGGGCTGCGACCTGTGGCTCTCCTCTGTGCAATGTAGCTTGCATAGTTTAATAGAATCAATACCGTCGTGCTGCAGCTCTAAACACGTTAGCTTTCGCCTTCCCGGTCCTGCCTCCCCCACACCACGCACATTGTCAACAACACGAGCAGGACGTCTATCCTGGCCTGGAACCCCGCACTTGGCCCTCCGTAGATCGTCTCAGTAAGAGTAGCCTCGTCTTTTGATTCATGGTTGAAGGAGAAGGAGTGAGCGAGCGCGATACAAGTGAAAGTGTGCTGATTGAAAGACGGACAAACGACGTAGGGATTACTCCCGCTCGGGACCGTTGGAAGCGCCGCCATCGCAGTTCAGAAGCCAATAGGCTCCAAGACCACAGCGATGGGAGTGGATACCCACCAGCAGGTGATCGAACCACGCGGTGTAGCAGACCACAGGCGGTTTTCGACTGATTGGCGATCGTCGGGGAGGCAGAAGATAACGAGTGTTGGGCGAGACGGTCGCGGACTAGGTCCTGGGGGTGCAGCTGCACCCAGTGGTATCAACCAAATGTGTGACGAATGACAGAGAGAGCAGAGAAAATGACAACGATGCGGAAAAGCGTCGAGCTCGGAGTAGGCGCCGGCAGGCGGATGTCCCCACTTGGAGCGCGCCCGCAGCCACAGTTAAAAGGGCTCTAAAATGCTCAACGCCGATCAAGTGTGGGTCACTCTCCAGAAGAACAAAAGGATTGTGAGCAGCAACACTTTTGAGACCTTCTGCGACGGAAATGTGCGATGCGACTGTTCGGAAAGCGATGTCCCGGGATGTGGTCTGAGAGCTTTCATCTCCACACGAGACTCCCTCGAACCGGCAAGCGAGACCTTTGTTTTCTCGACCAAAGACGAATCTTGAGCCCTTTCAGATCTCATTGTTGGTGTGAAAAGCAGCCTTGGCGGTCGGAACACGGACACGTGGTTTCACAGATGCGCGCTTCCGCTGCTTCTGAGCAGTCCTTGCGTCACAAATGGACCCTGCGAGCATCTCGACAGTTCTGAAAATGACTTGCTACCCCGCTGACTTCGAAGCATTCAACCCGTTTCACGCTCATCGTCGTCACTCTTCCTTACCCTCCGTTAGCGACCCACCCTGCGCCTTGCCCTTCTGTGCCGCATCAAATTGCGGCTTCTCCCTCAAACCCAAGTACATTCCCGCCCAAACTCCCACACCCAGAGGCAAGAGGACCGGCAGGGAAACGAATGCCGTCAGGGTTCCCTTTGTCGAGCGCTTCCCGCTCTGCGCGATAGCGAAGATTGCCATCCCAAGCGTCGCGAAGACGACGTCGAACGAGATGCTTGATTGGGCGGGGTGGAGGAAGAGTGTTTTAAGGACCTGAGTGGGAGAAGAGCTGATAGCGTGGAGGTCGTAGAAGGCAGGGAGGCGGAGGGCGAGCGAGATGCCCCCGAGGAGAGCGTACAGAGTCGAGTACGGGATCGAGGCGCGTGGAGACTTGGCGGAGGGGAAGGGGAGGAGGGGAAGGATAAGGAGGGCGTGCATGACGAGGAGATTCGGGAGGAAGTAGGGCGTGTTGATGGTGTAGGGCGAGATTCCGACGGTCGCGAGCGACAAGAGCGTGCAGGAGGTGATGAGTGGGCCGGCGCGAACAGCATCGCGAGATTGACCTTGCTTTGTCGCTGGTATACTATTCGTAGTCGCAAGCTCCAGAGCTGCAAAGAAGAGTGCCTGGGCGAAGGAGATGGCGACGATCTGCCCGAGCACCATGTACGCCCACACAAACTTGATGTCCTTTCGTCGACCTGTCGCGCCAAGCAGCCTCAGCTTCCGCCTATATCACCCTTGAGCCTTGAATAAGCTGCACTCACCTTCATGTAGCAACATTGCCGTGAAAGGCCCCGCGGTAAACAAGCACAGCTGCTGGCTCCACCACCACCTCTCGGGCGTCGCGACGACGTAGCTCCACGCCTCGTTGAACAGCGAAACATCCGCCAGCCACTCCTTGGCCGTGAACTTCTGTGGGCGTACGTTGGCTCGAAGAGCTGTCCATCCAGCGTGGGCGCGAGGGGCGAAGCCGTGACATCGTAAGCAGCGGTCCTCAGCGATCAGCGGAGGAATGGCGGGACTCACCGGCCTCGATGTAGCTCCTTTCAAAATACAGAAACATATACGTCCATGTGACGCCCAGCGAAGCGATGGCGAGGGCACCATAGACGAGAGACTTGGCCGTCGGTTTGCGGAGGAGCGCGGGCGAGACGAGGACGAGGAGGAAGGCGATCAGGGCGAAGTAGCCGATGAGTGGGAGCAGTTCTGGATCAACGTCCAACGACATGCTTGATGAAACCTGGTTGAGATGAGTGATGGCGAGTGACCGTCGGAAGCCAAGGGAAGTGCGCTGAAACCTTGGGAGATCAACTGTGGACGTCACGTGAAACTAAATTGGTGCAAAAGTGATCTAGGAAGAAAACGTTTGCCGCAATCTCAACGTCTTGTTATCTCTCGAACCAAACTTGTCGTGATAATCAGACGCTGTAAACCGATGCTTGATTTCCGGACTGAAGCGTGGGATCTTTTCGTCCCTTCCTCTCTCCATTCGCAAGAGTACGACTCAAGGATCCATCTCCACCTCGCCAGCTCTAAATCCCTCCCCGTTCCACTTCCAAACCTCAAAACCATGGTTCAAGCCCTTATCCTCATGCACAGCATACACGCTCCCACACCCTCCACTCCCCGGCGCGCTCTTGATGAAGTACAGCTCCTTGATCCTCGAATGCAACAAACTCATCGAGCACAGCAAGCAAGGCTCGTGGGACGTAAAGATGGTGAGACCGGTGAGGAGGTACGCCGACGAGTCGCGGAGGCCGTGGATGTCAAGTAGGGCGATCGCGTCGATGAGGTTGGAGCACGAGTGTGAGAGCACGTTACGCGTCGAGTGACGGGTGTCGTGAGATTTCGCGATGGTCGAAGGGAGCTTGGTGGGCGAGTGGACGGCAGGGTCAAACGTCTCGGTCGCGTGAGAAGCGATCGGGTTCTGCCACGTGTGGGAGCATCCGTCAGCCTCCATCGCCGTCGCGCCACCTCAAAGAGAGACAGGATGACACTCACCTCACCTCTCCTTCCAGCTTCCTTCGCAGCGGCCCAGCACTTGCCCGCCTCCCTCCCAACCCACTCGGCCTTGATCCTCTCCCACCCCTTACTCCTCTTCGTCGCCTTCGGTCCCTCGCGAATATGCACGAGTAACACTGGCCAAATCTTGCCCCACTCTTCACCCTGCGTCTCGGTCCTTGCGATGTGCTTCGGGACGGGCAGGACGTAGGGCGTCAAGTCGACCTCGGGGTGCTCGCTCGCGAGCTTGGACGACGTGAGGAGGTCCATAAAGTTCTCGGGCGCGGCGTGGACGGGGAAGAGCAGCACCGAGATCATCTTTACTTCGACTGGAGGCTGAGTCGGGTCGGAGTGGGGCTTGGTGAGGGACGGGAGCGGGCGCACGCGCTTAAGGTGGTGGAGCGGGTCGTTTTGGCCCTTGTAGATTGAGCGCGTGATGGAGAAGATGTGCTGAACAAGAGCGGCAGGGATGTCGAGGACGTATGCATCGACTGGATCCAATACAAGTCAGCGATGTTGTAAGGTGGCGAAGGGGTGAGAAGAGAGGCACACGCACAGACTTCCAATGGCTGCTTCTCCGGGTCAATCTCGTTCGTCACCTTGATCCAGTTCAGGTACTCGAACTCAATGATCTCCTCGTCCCACTTGAGCTGCTTCGCCGGCTCGGGAATCTTGGCCAAGCCTCCCCACTCGCCCTCATCCTCGCTGTCGGAGAGCTGGCCAGCCTTGTTCGACGCCGTCGCATCGTCGAAGGACGCGCGGTGGCCGTAGAAGATGGAGAGCTCTTCTCCTGCTGCAATCGTGCGGAAGGCCTTGAACTGAATGGTGTGGGTTTGAGGCTGGAGCTCGAACGAGAGGTTGGGCTGGGACGAGTGGTTGAAGAGTGAACCTATGCGTCGCGCGATGAACCGCCGAATTAGCTCTGCCCGCAGACCGAGGAAGGGAAACATAACACACCGAGACCAAGGGCCAAAGCCATTCCTCCACCTCTCCAAGAGAAGACGTAACCTCTCAACATACTTCCCTCGACGCCCAAGAGGTCGCCCTCCTTGCCTCCGCCATAATACTCCTCCTTGCTCAAGAGCAAGATGGGGGAGATTTCGACGACCGTTCCTGCCGCAATGGACTCGGTCGCAAAGACGCCGCGTCCCTTGGAAGGGGTCGAGAGGATCGCAATCGGCGCCCGGGCGGCGAGGGGCGTGAGGGGAGGGTAGTCTGGCGGGGGCGGGAACGCGTAGGCGAGACGCTTCTTCTCGGCTACGGCGATGGCGGTGCCAGTGTCAGTGGTGGCGTTGGCGTTGTCGTCGACGTCGATTGCAGGCTGAGCGGGAACGGCCTGGTCGTTCAAGGCGAGGGCAGCGAGGCGGGATTCGTCGGGCGCGGGGCTGTTGTTGTTGTCGTCGCAGCTTCGAGTGCTGCTGCTCGTTGTGATGAGGTCGGTGAGCCGACCTGAGGTTTTAGTGCTGCATTGGTTCTGTGGGTCGTGCGTGCAGCGCAGAGCTGGTTAGATGAGAACGGGGCGGCGGCGGCCTCACAGAAAAAAACGGCGACGGACGAGGCTGAGTTCATCGTGGACGGGCGCAGTTTGCATAGACTGGGGGGAGCGCTGAGACGATTGATGTGCCTGTTGACAGTGTGCTGCACAACTGTCACGACGAGGCAAGGACGGGCGAGCGAGTGGATGGTCTCTGCCCAAGGCCTGGCCGACGAACTTGGGCTGATGGAGGTCAAGCTCAGGGGTTCACGCGATCTTCTCTCGCTCTGCTGCACTGCCTCGTGTCTGCCAGGGTGTAAGTCACTCAAGAAACGATTCAGAAAGGTTGCATTGCTATCAGCAGACCTCTGGAGCGACACGTCATCAATCCTACCTGTTTATATTGCTGGTCACGAAGCGTCGCTCGTTACCTCTGCCATGCGAACCTAGCGGTTTCGGAGAGTGCGGCCCCAGTGGCCTAGCCCCAGCGGCTTTGCCCCAGTGGCACCGGGTTCAATCCTGACACGCGGCGTTTCCGCCTGCACAACACAAAAACGGACGTACGTCCAGAGTTCGACCGGGAGACGTCCCAAAAAGGTGGGAGGACGGATGAAAGTGCGACGGCCATCACCCTCCTCTCGCTTTTTTGCTGGGACCTGACGTCTTTTTTTGCCCGGGCGGAGCAAACAGGGCAGCAAGGAACCACGTCACCCTTTACAACAGCGCGACCCAGCGCGTCGGTGACTGCTCAGCACCGTACTCTTTTTTTGTAGATCCCGCCAGTTGAATTTCTAGCGAATTTAGGCTCCACTTGCCGTGCACCTGCCTTATTCCACTTCTTTCCCATTCTCGCGTCGACGCGGTTGTCTGGCGTAGCGCGACTTGAGTTCAAGTCACTCTCGGTGTTGAGAGTTCCACCGTGGATGCAAATATGTTGGAATCATCTATCAGGTAAAATGTGGCAAGCCATAGGTAAGAGCCTGAGTAACACGCCGTGAATAATCAATCATCAAGGACTCGCGGGCGCAACTTCCCAAGTCGACGCCTGGCTTGCCCTTCGTCGGTCGCCCGCTCTCTCGGCCACCTCAGCTCAGCTCAGCTCAGACACGATGGCGGACGAGCAGGACCAGCTGCTGAACGAGTACACAGAGCTCCTCTCGCAGCTCGCAGACTCGCCAGCGGCGTACCCGCTCCACCTCGAGCATCTGCGCCTCACCCACAAACTCGCGCTTCCCGACGAGCTCAACCAGGCCAGAGGGCTCTTCCTCCAGCATTATGCTTTACCAAAGAGTATGTTTGCTCGTGTGTAGGCTATACTGGGGGATGATTAGGGCCGGTGGTCGAGGACGGAGGGCAGCGCTGACTCCATCGTTTGTTTGCTCCCCACCATCAGACGAATGGGACGACTGGCTGAGCACGACCAAGGCCGCCGTCGACGCTGCCGGCTCTGACGAGGTGGAGCCTCACATCACCATGATCGAGCTCTACAAGCGAGCTTCCAGCGAGTACCTCTGTCAGTCGCGCACTTGCACTCGCCGCTGGCTCCCCACCTCTGTCTGACTCCCCTGTCGCGATGCAGCAATCCCTCTGTTGATCGACTACTCGCTCTACTTCATCAACTCGTACTATGCTTCCCTCGGTATCTCACCTCCCTCCAACCTCTCGACAATCGCTCAAGAGGAAGAAGAGGACGACGAGGAGGAAGCAGCAGCCGCACCATCGCGTCAGGTCGGCGAGCCCAACCTCGTCCTCGGGGCCGTGTTCGAGCTTGATGAAGTGAGGATCGCGGAGAAAGAGGTGTTGAGCCTCGCTGGGGCGCATATCGCGAGGAGCGGCGAGGTGTGGAACCTCTGGAAAGTGTTCGAGCTCGACTTGTTGAAGGTGCGCGCTGTCGTAACTCATGGTGCGGGTCGGAACGACGAAAGCTGAAGCCAATTAATGCTACACAGCGTGAGCCTAGCTCTGAGCAAGTCGCTCACATCGACGCCATGTACATCGCGCGACTCAAGCAACCTCACCTCAGTACGTCACGCTTCACGCGTTCCTCTCGTTCCGACACTCACCCAGCCAACGACACCAGACATCGAGAAAACTTTCTCTCAGTACTCCCACTTCATCTCCACCCACCTCAACGCCTCGTACAACACCAAGCTCCCAGCGGCGAACAAGTCGTACGCCAACTCGGAGAAGCAGGCGACCGAGCGCGAAGCTCAAGAGGCCAAGCTCGTCGCTGAGGGGAACTCGGTTCAGGGGTATTTGGACTACGGAAAGTGGGAGATGGAGGTCAAAAATGTGAATGTGCCGTTGGTATCGCATTTGTGGGAGAGGGCGACGAGCGATTTCCCGGAGAACGTCGAGATTTGGTTGGCATACTTGGAGTTCTCCGTGAGTACTGGTTTTTGGCGTGGAAACCCTCCGTGAGGGAAGGAGCTAAATTGGAGATAATTACAGGCGAAGAAGCCGGGGCTGACGATGCCCATCGCGGAGAAAGCTGTTCGCCACGTTCCCGGCTCGCATGTCCTCTGGGAGAACTACTTCCTCGCCGCCGTTCGTCACGCCACCCTCTGAGCTTCTCGTAGCGTTACTGAACTGACCGTATTCCGCAGGAAAAAGCTCGCAACACGACGCCCGCGCTCGAGCTGCTCTTCACTCGGGCTACTGACACTTCGCTCATGGAAGACGTGGAGAGCTTGGTTGGGCTTTACGAGGCGAGGGCTGGTTTCCAGAGGAGGGAGGTGGAGAAATTGATTGAGAATGAGGAAGAGGTTGATGGGAGTGTGATCGATGATGTCGTTGGCGTGCTGTTGGAGGGGATCAAGCGGGTGCGAACTGGTGAGTTTGGGTCTATTCCGAAAGAGCACAAGATGTGTGGGGAAGTAATTGGTGTTGACTTGACGGCATGGATTTTAGTCGAGAAGAAGGGGGATCTTGCTGGTGGACTGAGATTGGAGAAGCATCTGATTCGATTGGTGAATGCCGTTCCCCTCGTTGACGTGGCGTCCCATCGTCTGACTGCATACCTTTTCTCCGGCAGCTGGAACGATTCAACCGTATCGACGAAGTCACATCCATTTGGGAAGATCTCACC
Organism: Pseudohyphozyma bogoriensis; assembly: GCA_024364755.1. NCBI lineage: Eukaryota > Fungi > Basidiomycota > Microbotryomycetes > Chrysozymaceae > Pseudohyphozyma > Pseudohyphozyma bogoriensis. The sequence goes on from JALBUQ010000004.1 coordinate 424,137, forward strand.
AAAACGTACCCGACCAGTTCGGTTGTGTGGTATGGTCGAGCAGATTTCGAGACGTTCGTCCTATCCCCTCGTTGCTCAATCCTTTCACTAACGAGTTTGCGCCCTAACAGTCGCGCCGGAGACCTCAAGTCCGCTCACAAGGTCTACCAGACGGGATGTACCCAGAAGAGTTTGGACTACCCGGAGTACCTTCTGGAGGCGTGGCTCGCGTTCGAGAAGCATTCGGGCACGTTGGATGATTTGGAGTACACGGTCAGAAAGGTCGGGAGGCAGAAGAAGGGTTTGGAGGCTAAAAGGATGAGGGTGCGCTCACAGTCCTCTCCCCTGTGAAGATGTGGGCTAACTTGTTAATCTTTTGGCGTCCAGGAAGCGATCGCGGCGGCTCAACAGGCGGAAGCTGAGAAGCCCGCCGAGCAGTTCATCGAGGATGCGGTCATGGCGACGGCGGCGGAGGACAAGGCTGAGGGCAAGAAGAGGGAGAGAAGTCCGGCTGTGGGCGAGGACAAGGCTGAGGGGAAGAGCAAGAAGGCGAAAGTTGAGGGAGCACCGGCAGCACCGACGCAGCCTGCCGAGCCGAAGAGGTGAGTTGCGCTCTTGAGCAAAAGAAGGAAGTTATGACAAGGGGTGCTGAGAGCTCGTACTCTTTACAGGGATCGCGAGAACTCGACAGTGTTTGTCGTCGCTACTTCGGATGCTAGCATGGGAGAGCAGGAGGTCAGCAAGCTATTCAACGACGTGCGTTCTTCTCGTTTCTGGCTAAACTGGCGTAGGAGCTAATCAAAGTGCCCCTCAGTGCGGAGAGGTTCGGGAGAGCAAGATCAAGCGGATCGGATCTAAGGACTACGCCATGATCGAGTTCGTCGACAAGGTTTGTCCGCGTTCCTAATTGCAGTTCTATGCAGGGCGCTGACGTGGCGACGTTGAAATTCTAGGAAAGCGTCGGGATGGCTCAGACCAAGGACAAGAAGAAGATCAATGGTGTCGAAGTCGAAGTTCACATTGCTTGGAAGTCCTGCCTTTACGTCACCAACTACCCCGAGTCGTATGACAAGGAGAAGGTCGAGAAGCTGTTCTCCAAGGTGCGCCCAGTCCCGAGCTTCTCATTGATGGTCGGTGTGCTTACTCTTGTTTTCATCTTCTCAGTACGGAACCATCTTCGACACTCGATGGCCGAGCAAGAAGTTCAGGGACACTCGCCGATTCTGTTACGTTCAGTTTACGTCTCCCGTACGTCCTCCAATCTCCTCCACGCCAGACCCAATGCTGAATTTTGCATACTTGCAGGACGATGCTGTTTCTGCCCTGGAGCTCCACGGCTCTGAGCTACAGCCTGGCATCAAGCTCAATGTTTACATCTCGGATCCCGCGGCCAAGACTCGTCGAACAGACGCTGGCGCGAACCAGAAGGAGCTTTACATCGCCAATCTGGCGAGGTCTGTCAGGGAGTTTGATTTGAAGAAGCTGTTCGAGCCCGTAAGCCCTTGCCGGTTCTCGTGGATCGTGATTAGCGGATACTCAGTGCACGACCCTATTCAGTATGGAGCGATCAAGGGCATCCGAGTGCCGACGGATGACAAGGGAGATGCGAAAGGTTTCGCTTTTGTTGAGTTCGAAGAGGAGGTGGGTCACGTCGTACCAATCCTTGGTCAGTAGTCGAACTGACTGTTGGCCGTCCAGTCCGCTGCCAAAGCCAGTCTCGCGCTTCACAACCACGAGCTGAAAAAGCGCCACTTGTCGGTCACTATCGCCCAGTCGAGAGTCGTCGGTACTCACAAGTATGTTCATTGATCTTGCATCCGTCTAAATGTGAGCTAACCTCGCATCTTTCTTCCACAGGGAGGGACCGAGAGAGCCACGAGCTGTTCTCGACAGCCGACGCGTTCGTGTCAGCAACATCAAGGCCGGAACCGAGGAAGCTATCGTTCAGCAGGCGTTTGAGAAGATTGCCTCCGTCAAGCAGGTGCTCATGGACGCTGGATCGACCGACGCTGTTGTCGAGCTCGTGTCTCAGGCCGTACGTCCTTTCCTCCAACATCAGCGGACAAATACTGATCATTCCTCATTATCTCCTCCATGCAGGAGGCTGGAAAGGTTCTTCTTGTTGTCGACTCCGTTCTCGTCGATGGCGAGCCGGTGGTCGTCGTTGCCGAGTCCCATCAAGCCAGGATCGCCGCCGAGAAGAAAGCTGCTGCTCCGCCACGGCCGACCGGCGCCGACTCGGACGCAGTCATGCGACCCCGTCAGATGGCGAGAGGTCGAGGAAGAGGACGTGTTGGATTGGGGGCGAGAGGAGGAAGGCCGGGCCTTGGAGCCGGTGGTGCCGCTGCCTCGTCGGGTGCGTCGATGTCGAGCGCACCTGGTGGCGAGGCTGCGCCTAAAGCAGGAGCGAAGAGCCAGGATGATTTCCGGGCGCTGTTGGCGAAGAAGTGAGCTCGAAGGTTGCAATGAATAGGCTTGCGAGCTTCCTTGCTCTCTCAGTTTCCCACTTGTTGTTCAGTTTCTGACGAGGCCTCGTCTCGTCTGTGCTGCTCGTTCGTTCTCGAGTTCATCGGTAGCCTTTGACTCGCTATGAGACGCTTAGGTGCTCAGTCATCGCCACATACACCTTCCCTTTATATCCCACTCCTCGTCACATACGTGATATCATACCCGCGCTGCCTATTCGCAAGAGCGGCGTCCGGGTTCGCGGTCGGGGAGCATCGCCCAGGCTTGTTCTGAGCATAACATCGCCTTATTTTTTGCCATTAAAGCATTGAGTGATTTGAGCTATGTATTCCTAGGTCCAGGGCCAGGAGACTCGCGTCGAAGCGTGTGGATTTCGCCTTGCGAAGCCCCCCTCAACGTCAGGCGCCGACGCGCACGTCAGCTCGGAGTTTGGTGCTCGCGTTTTCGCTCTCGTGCAGACGAACCTTTGTGGGAGGGAGGGTTTGGGTTATAAAAGAGGTAACATCTCTTTTCTACAGCCTCTTCCTTTCTTTACACTAGCCTGTTCTTCCTCCTGACGACGTCCATCCACTCAACGCTTCCAATTCAGCTTGTTTCGTCCTTGTCGAAGAGAAGCACAACACCCACATCTCACTTAAATGAAGACTTTCTCCACTCTCACCGCCACTGCGCTCTCCCTCCTCGCCGTCACGTCTGCGGCTCCGTTGTCGACTCGCGCGGACACGTCCGGCTCAAGCAACATTCTCGTCAGCCCGCCCGATGGCTTCGTCGCGACCGTCGGACAGTCATTCGAGTTTTCGTATGAGGCCTTGGTAAGCCATTATCATTCCTATGGATTGCATTGTCATTTCGCCAAGCGTTGTGCACCTTTTCTGGCGAGTGACGACGAATGGGCCTGCACACGTGGGTTTCCAATACTAAATTCAACTTCGCTCCCGTCGCGCAGACAAACACGAACCCCAAAGCCACGTCTATCATCCCTCGATCCATCGACGTTCAGCTTTGGGACAGGAGCCCATACCCCATCACCTCTCCCAACGCCGTCGTTCCTTACGAGGTTCGTCCGCGCTTGTCCTCCTTCATTGAGACTCACCTCTGACCCTCCCTACTACATCCTTCACACTGCAGCTCGTCATCGGACAAAAGATTGATTCTGGATGGTTCAACAACACGTTCACGGTTGGGGACCTCGATGGCGGCGACGAGTTCCAGCTCGTTGTCGTGGAGCACCGCGCCAACTCGTCGAGCGGGAACCCTGAGCTCACTTCGCCGTTCGTGGCGGTGAACCAAACGTTCCGGGTGAAGGGTGGTGGGAATGGTACGGCTTGAGTCGAGAGTCGATGGTGGATATGGTTAGACTTTAGGTGTCGAGAGCCTCAGTTGAGGGCTACGGACATTTACGATGCATGCAAAGCAAGACGCTCCATTATTATTTCGCAACCTCGGAGTCGTGAAGAAGCAGAAGCGAAGCGAAGAGAAGTTATATTCCACCTAGGGCTACGAAGCGAAGAGCTTCAGCACCGAGCCGCTCAAGAGAGGTTCACGACACGCGTCATGCTGGAACTCGTTCGAGTTCGGAGCAGCTTGCCTTTGCAGAATATAGACTCTTTGCTCAAAGAATCGTAATGTCGTGCAAATGCGTGAAAATCATCGAACGACAGGCGAACGCGACACGTCTCACGCCTCGAAGCCCCTTTGAGGGAGCGGATCAGGAGCGCGTGCGCCACCGCGAGCCTGTGCTCCTCTCTCTCTGCCTCTGCCTCTACCTCCTCCCTCCTCCCTCCGACCGTCCATCGCCCACCCTCGACGAGCGCCTAGACAAATCTACACATACTCAAACCTCGCACGACTTTTTTTGCGCACACACTCAGAGCCTACCCCGCGCTTCCACCTCCATCAACAAGCGCGCGCCCGTCCTCCTCGTCCCTCCTCTCGCGACCCGTCGATCCGACATGCCCGCCGGCTTCTGCAGGAGGTGCGGCGACATCATTCCGTCTGGCCAGCCTCGCTGTGCCTGTGGTGGAGCACCCAGAGGTGAGCGCGACAGTCGGCTTCTTTTTAGGCCCTCCCCCCCGCACCATCACTCAACCTCCTCTTGCCTTGCGTCCCAGAGTCGACCACGAAAGCTCTCGCTGGTGGAGCGAGCGATAAATGGTCTCAAAGGTGTGTGCTACTCCTCGACTGGATACGGTGGAAGGGACGGGTGAGGAACGACGACAGTGGCGCTGACCTGGGTACGCCGCGTCGCGCACAGGTACCTCCGTCCTTCGCCCAGCAACTCGCCGTCCAACTCTCGTCCGCCATCGTCCCTCGACCTCCAAGGGAAGAGTAACATCGATTCCAAGTCTGCCTCTACCAGCAGCAACGCTCTCGCGCCCCCCGCCCCACCCGAGCCAGAGCTCGCGTTCGCCTTTGGATCGGTGCTCTCGCCGCACGACTTGTGGGAGTGTGCTGAATGTAGGACCAAATTCAAGAGCGTAAGTCGGATCGAGTTTCTCCACCGAACTCAATATCTGATTGTCGTCGATTGCGCCAACAGGATCAGACGATCTACCCGCACCCGAGAGTAAAGGACGACCCCTCGCTCGCGGAAACGTTCTTTTGTCGCGTCTGCTTTGCGAAGCGCTATAGCAAAGGTTCTTGGTAAATCGTCTCTCCCTATTAACTTCAAAACCTTATCTGACCTTGACCATCTGGTATGTAGCAAGACCTGCAAGTGTGCGGTATTGAGCGATGCGCCCTTCGTCCAGCACGACTCAGACGTATGGCACTCCGTGCGTTTCCCCTCCCTTCTGCAGAAATTCCCTTCATGCGCAGCTGCTTACTGAACTTCATTTATGATCGCAGACATGCTACACGTGCATCTACTGCGACTCGAAGGAATCGCCCATCATCGACTTCGCCGGAAATCCCGCCTGCGAAATCTGCTTCGACTCGGCCGCGTACAAGACGGCGTCAATCCCCGAGTCTCCTCACCTCGCCCCCTCGCCGCGACTCGGAGCAGGAGCGTTCCAGTCCACCGCACCCAAGCTCCGTCCTCCCGCGAGCAGGTGGGGAGCTGGTCGAGTAAGCAACGTGGCGGAGCTGAACCCGACATCGAACGCTGGACTCGGGATCAGGGGTCTCGAGGGAGACGTCGACGTCAAGAGGAAGCCGAGGGTCTGGAGGGAAAGAGAGAAGTCGCCGATGGTTCCGGCGTTCGACGAGCTGAAGGGCAAGCTTAGGAAGGTGGGTTTGGGACCCGCGTCGCCAACCCTTGGAGCCACGTCGTCGCTTGTGTCGAAGGAGGAGACGAAGAAGGCGAGCTCGTACGGCTTCAAAGCGCCTCAGGAGCCATACTCGCGCCTCACCTCGGGACGACCCCTGCCTCCTACTCCTACCCCGTCGACCTCATCGCTCCACAACCGCTCAAAATCCCAGCCACCCCTGCTCTCTCGCGCCACCGGCCCGCCCACGCCCGCGTCCAATCCCGAGTCTACCCAAATGTTGCGCCACTCGTCGTCGCTCAAGTGGGCCCTCAAGAAGGCGGAGTCTATGGAGAAGCTCTCTTCGACCTCGCCCAAGAAGGCGTCAGTGAGCGCTTTGTGGAGGGAACGCGAGAGGGAGAACGCGAAGCCAGAGTCGCCGCAAGCGTCGCCGTCGAGGCTCAAGTTCGCCCAGGAGGTGCCACGCCCCTCGACCTTTGCTTCGCACTACTCGACGAGCCCCACGAAGAAGGACTCGCTTTTCTCCTCGACCGTTCGACCTCGTCCTCGCTCCGCCCTCGGAACGCTCACGCTCAACAGCGCTGTCGGCTCGTCCAAGGAGAGCGTCGCCCCGATCGAGACCGCCATGCCGAAGGAGAACGCCGTGCCCCTCTCACCCGTCAAGGCGCGCATTCAGATGCTCAACGCCGCCACGAGTGGAAGTCCAACCTCGTCGAGTTTCCCATCGCCATCGCGCAGTCGCTCGCCTTCGCCGACCAAGCTCGGATACCCGCCCTCGCCGGCCAAGCTCGACCTCGCCCCTTCTCCTTCTAGGCCGACGTCTTTCCACGCCAAAGTCGACAATGCTACCCTTCCTTGCCCATCCTCGCCGACTCAAACTCTTCCTTCGCCAACGAAGTTTTCCTTCCAGAGCTCAATGCCCAGCACCGCGACGTCTGTGGCAGCCCCTTTACGACCGCCTCGTTCGACATCGCCCCTCAAGGTCGTCACTCCGTCGGGACAAAAAGCAAACCTGGATAACGACAAATGTCAGGCCTGTGGGCTCGACCTCGGCTACGGGGAGTTTGTCGAGCTCCCCAAGACGGGTGCGATCCTGCACCGCGACTGCTTCCGCTGCGGAGGTTGCGACAACAAGCTCGACGGTGGGAAGCACATCGATGCAGAGGGTAAGATATGGCACAAAGAGGTACTTGAGTTTTTTTTTTGGTCTGTCCAGGAGCATGCCTGGCTGACCCCTCTCCCCGCTGTTTCAGTGTGCACCTGCACCACGTCGCTACAAAGCGATCGTCACTTCGCTGAGGGAACCCGTCGCCGACGACGATTCGACTACGCCTTCCCCTACGTCGCCAGTTGAGATCAAAGATGACGAGGGGGCCTGCTCTGCCTGCGGACAGGCTCTCGGTTTCGACCTCTCCGTCACGCTCCCTCGCTCCGGCAAGTCCTACCATCAAGCCTGCTTCAGGTGTGCCGCTTGCGAGCACCCGTTCGGCACTTCGCCGGGACAGAGGCAGTTTGTCGAGTACAAGAACACTGCGTATCACCCTTCGGTTCGTCCTGCCCTTCCAGTTTCGCTCCCTCCGGCCCGGGAAGCGAGCTGACCACGTGTACTTTGCCTTCCAGTGTGCTCCCGCTCGTCCTCCATCGCCCGTCAAGCGCGCAGCCTCAGTCAGGACGTCAACTTCCCGCGCAAGCATCCCAACTCCCATCAAGATTCCGTCGGCTCAGGCCTCTCTTCCAGCACCGCTCCCTTCGCCCTTCAAGTCGCCTTCGATCTTCTCGACCAGGGTCCGTCCTCCCGCCGGTCTCGGTGGATTGCTCGTTTGCGCTGGATGTAGTGTCAGGGCGACGGAGAAGGAGACGGTGATGGGACCGAAGGGGAAGAGGTATCACAGCAAGTGCCTCGTGTGCGGGAGTTGTTCGCGCTCGCTCGACTCTGAGTGCAGGGTGAATGACGATGGAGGGTTGAGGTGTTTGGAGTGCAGGGTTCGTTCACTTCTTTCTGATAAGGCTTTAAAACCTTTGTTGACATGCTTGTGACCCTCTCTAGCGTATGGAGGTTAGGAGGAGTGCCTCGATGAAGGCTTAGGCGCGGGCTACGTGGCGAATCATTTACTGTCTTCAGCGTTTTGCTTTTTTTGTCATTGCTAAGGGCACTCAAGCCTTGGACTTTTATATCGTACCTTGCCATCCCTGCCCTGCGTAACACGGTTTCGATATGCCGTCCACACGTGTCGAGTTCTTGTCCGGCCCGCTGATCCGCTCGAGCGAGCGGCCCACACTTGCCGCCCATGGAGCAGGCGGCGCGGGGAAGCCAGAAAGGTGGAAGGGCTCGCGCCTCTCTCTTTCTTCCCTATACCTTCTCTCTCCTCGCATAACTCGCTACATCCAAAAGTCCAGAAATCATGCCCGTTCAGCCTGTCCACTACCCTCCCGTCGATGTCGCCCTCATCGGTGCTGGCGAGTGTAAGTAGCCCCCACTTCTGGAGAAGCAGTTGCTGCCAAAGCTCACGATCACTGCAATCCAGACACTACCGGATACACCACTGGCTCAGTCAAGAGTGACAAGAAGCTTGGTGCGTCCTTTCGACTGCCTTCTGGCTTTGCCAGCGCTTACTCGCGGTTTGGAGGTAGGTGTCGTCGGCCTCGTGATGTTTGACCTCCGCCGTCGCGGAATCGTCAACGAGATCAGCATCGCTGGTACCAGCAGCGGGAAGTGGCCCGCCGTTCAGGCTCACTTCAAGTATGTCGTTCTGCAGGAAACCAGGTTAGCAGGTGAGGGCGAGCTAACTCGGTCACGTGCGGTTTAGGGAGAACATCGAAGGCGCATACAAGGACATGGATACTACGTGAGAGCTTTAGCTAAAAGTGCAAGTTATTTAAAAGGGTGCTCACTCTGTTGAACCTCGCCCAGCTTCACTCCTTTCCCCGCCTTGGGTGCTCCTCGCGACGCGGACGCCTACAAGGCCGCGATCGACGCTCTTCCCAAGGGCTCCGCCATCACCATCTTCACCCCCGACAGCACTCACCATGCTATTGCTATGTACGCCATCAAGAGGGGCATTCACGTTATGGTCACCAAGCCGGTAACGCAGACGCTCGCGGACCACCTCGACCTCGTTAGGGCTGCTGAGGAGGCTGGAGTTTATATGTGAGCCATTCCTTCGTGTTGGTGATGGTGCATGTAGCTCAATGTATGCTACACATCCACAGTCAGGTCGAGTGAGTGTTGTTGTTTCATTTCTTGCCCGTCTTCGCTTCCTGCTCGCCATCTCTATCACCCACGTGGCTTTCGGCGCTAGTACTAACAGGCATTGTGGGCTATTAGGATGCACAAGAGGTTCGACCCTTCCTACGCTGATGGAAAGCAGAAGGCGAAGAGTCTCGGTGGTTTCAAGTGAGCTTTCATCCTGCATCAACCTGTTGGAACATTGGGCTGACGTTCTTTTACCGCAACAAAGCTTCTTCTCGTCCTACATGAGTCAACCAAAGACTCAGCTTGAGACCTTTGCGGCCTGGGCTGGCGTCGACTCCGACATCAGCTACTGTGAGCCTCCAAACTTATGCCCACGTCAGCGCTTGAGCTCATCGTTGGCGCCGCTCATCCTTTTCAGACCTCAACTCTCACCACATTGATATTTCATGCTGGTACATCGAGGGTATTCCGGGCAACTACGTGCCCGTCAAGGTCACCGCTTCGGGATCTACGGGTAAGTCTGAGGCGCGCCGTCCTTTCACCCGTCAACGCTGACCACTCTCTAACCTTACAGGCATCGCCCAGTCCGCACCTTACAACTGCCGCGCGGGAACTGAGGACACCATCACTCTTCTTGTTGAGTGGCAGAGCCAGGATGACCCTTCAAAGAAGGGAACCGCTGTGTACACGGCTTCATGGACTGCCCCCGTCGGCGCTGGTGTTCATTCTGAGCAGGTGCGCCAATGATGTCCATCACTCGCAGCTTTTTCAAGTGCCTGACGCTTATTGCTTCATCTAGGGATTCCACTACATGGCCGACAAGGGCGAAGTCCGCATCGATCAGAGTCGTCGAGGATACAACATCACCCTCGAGGGCTCGGGCTTTGCTTCGATCAACTCATTCTACATGAACTACAGTCCCGATGGTGAGGGACTCTTTGCTGGCCAGCAAGGTTACGGCTACGTGTCTCTGGAGAAATTCATCACGACGGTACGTGAAGCCCGCTTGCCGTTGTCCTTGCCCGCTGCTGATTGGAACCACGTGTTTAGGTGCAAGGCATCAACGCTGGCAAGATCAAGGTGTCCGATCTTAACAGCCGTCTGCCCACTGGCCAAAACACAATTGCTACCACCGCCATCCTGGAGGCTGGAAGAAGGTCGCTTGACGAGAAGCGAAGCATCGTCATCAAGAAGTCGGGCGACTCGTGGTCTCTCGAGTAAGCGATCCTGCGAAACCAATACATCCCATGTTTTCCTTCAATCTACACCTCGATCCAATTTTACCAATCGTCTGCCGTCTCATATCGGAGCCAAACCGCTGAGCCGTCTCAGCTGCTCAAAGACCAGCAAACTAATGACCGAATGCGGCCAGAGTCGCAAGAAACACATGGTGAATCCTTTGTAGAGCGCGAGCGGGCCCTCGTTCTTGAGAATCAGAGCGGTACAGTGGAACGCGTTCTTGTACTGCTTCGTCGTATCGGTCATCATTCGCACCTGCAAGCAACACGTGTCAGCGATTGGCGAATAGAGCTCGATAGAAGTCAAGTACTTTGATCACATCAACTATCAAACAAGAATTCAGTTGATGTTTGCAACCTCTGAAGGAGGTCAAAACTTACCTGGCGACGAAGCTGCAGAGCAGGCGAACCCAGCGATTCCACTCGCAGCGAGATGTGTGCCGAATCCCTCACGGAAGACGCCCGGGAAGTCGTACATTAGCCTATAAACGGAGTTTAAGATTGAAGGAGGCTCCATCACTGAGGAGAAACGACGAACAGCTGCTTGGCTTGATCATACACTCCGAGTTGACTTGACGTGAGAATACCGGCGCGGATCGTCGTTGGCCAGACGGCTCGATACAGCCCTGCGATTCCACGAGCTTGATAGATCTTGGCTGCAGTTGACCTCAAGGTCCCAGTAGCTCCATATGCCTGCATCTGGACCTTCAACTGTAGATGCATGCCCCGTCAGACGCAACTCGTGTCGCCGCTGAGAGAACGTTCGCACCAGATCGGCAGGGTTGGCGATGGCAGCTCCGATACACCCCGTGAGCATACCAGCCGAAAGCTGGAATTTAGCTCGTTAGTTAATACTATCCGACTCTGACGATATAGACCGTCCTTCTCACCTTGATTCCGAAGCTGTCCTTATCGAGGAACGGCATGAGCTTTGCGCAACCTCCTTTCGCAAAGTCGTATCCTCCCATTCGGATCCCCGAGTACGACCCTTCCCTCAAGACCGAAGCACCTGCAATTCAAGCCTATCAGTCATCGCCTCTCGCGCGTCCCACATTACACGATCACGTACTCAAGCCCTTCCACAACGACCTCGGTCCTTCGGCGACGACCATCTGCCTAAGGGTGGTGACCCAGTTCGTCGAACGAGCCACAGTCTTTCCTTCAACTTTTTGCGTCTTCTCCATCTGCTGCCTTACTTTGACACTGAGCCGCCAGGACGAGCGCGGGTTAGCCGGAGGAGCGACGGGTTTGCGCCAGAGCGGGCCTTACAGGTCAAAGGGGTTCGTGAAGCACGCAGCAGTCTTTTGATGATCAAGTGTGAGTATTCCGACACCGGCCGTGTGGTTTCATAGCAGGAACGCGCACCATGTTGGACGCGCCGCCCAGAGCCATCTTGAGCAACACTTCCGAGGTTGGGTTCAAAGCAGGCTTGTGGAGCGATTGGGCCGACCCAGGGTCGATGGGAGCTGGGGCTAGCTTGTCTCCCATCCTGTACCGCGAGAGGGTCGAGTTGGATGTCGTGGAATGAAGCGAAACCTCCGCCGGCGGTCGGTTCGGCGTGACCGGCACGCGAGACGGGCGAAGTTGCGGGGATCCAGAAATCGGCCGAGCCTGCAGAAGCGAGGCCCCGAATCAAAAGGTAAAGCGAGGGTGAAATTTCAGAAAAGAATAAAAGGTTGGAAAGGAGCAAGCAAAGCAGGGAAAGCAATCAAGCGATTATCCACGTCACTCTCCTCTCGTCGTTTCTCCTCCTCCGCCCGCCTTCTTCTTCTTCGAGGCCCTCTTCTTCTTGTTCTTCGACTTTTTGTCTCCGGGAGACGAATCCTGCTTTGGAGAAGTGCTGGCATTGCTCGAGGTCGAAGGGCTCGAGGCGGTCGAGGTGGTGGGAAGAGCAGAGCCAGCCGACGGTCCTGCGCTACGTGGCTGGTGGCGAGCTGGATGAGGCGTCTGTTTTCCCCAGAACGAAACGTCAGCAAAGATGAAGCAACATGCGAAGATGAGAGTAGAGACCGGACGAACCGAAGTACCGTCTCCACCTCCGCTGGCAAAGTTCGGACCGTGCCCACTGGCGACTCCAGACGGGACTGCAGCGCGACGGGCTGGCGAGGTCGAACCAATGGGTGGAGAGCTTCTCAGGATACTGCTCAAACCTTCAAAAGAGGGTGAAGATGGCGTACGTTCCATTGGTATGCTCGTGGGATCCTCCGCGTCCTTGTCCTTCTCCTGCGTCTCGATAGTCGGCGAGTCCATCGGCGTGACCACCGCCTGACTATCGGAGCTTCCTCCACTTCCTCCACTCGTCATACTCGTCATCTCGGAAGAAGTCAGGGATCCTTGACGGCCACGATCTTGGCCGGCCTCACCCTCGGAAGGAGGACCATCGACCGAAGGAGGTGACGTGGGCGCGATCGTGTCGGGCGAGAGCTCTGGAGTGCCCTGCTGGGGCGAAGTCGAAGTCGTGGCTGGCGTGAAGGGGATAGCGTGACGCGACAGCTGTTCGATGTCGACAGAAGTGGGAACCGGTTGGGGTCCCGATGGAGGAGGGGTCGAGGTCGGGAAGGTCGACGACGATGGCGCGGCAGAAGACTTCACGGCAACGGGCTGCTCGTCATCGAAAGCTTTGTGCCAGTGAGGTCGACCACGCTCCTCCTCCTCCTGATCGATAGATACTGATTCGGATTCAGAGGTGGTTCGTTGAGAAGCGCTCGAAGAGGACGAAGGGTCGCGAGAGTGGGCGGTCAAAGTCGAAGCCTGTGGGCGCTCTTCCTCGTGGACAGTGCCCGGTGAAGCTTCGAGCGCGCTCTGGTGAGAGCCAAACGACGAGTAGGCGGCGTCGTGTAGAGACGCCGCCGAAGAGGAGGAAGCGTCGCGGGAGTAGGCGGCCGGAGTCGAAGTCGAAGCTTGCGAGCGTCCTTGGCCGACGGACGCCGAATCCTCCTCCTCCTCCTCATCTACCCTAGGGATCCTACGGCGACTCCCTGATCGGGAAGCGGAACCTCCAACGCGCTTCCCCGTACCGTACGTCTTCCTCCTCCTCGTACCAGTGTCCATGTTGGAGACCCCGGTCGGCGCGAGGCCGTCGTCGTTGGAATCGTCGTCCGAGAACGCCGACGATGGTTCGTCGGACTGGACGTCATCGGAGAAAGAGACCTTTTTGCTGAGGCCTTGCCCTTGCCGACGAGCCGGAGTACGCGCAGGAGGGCGACTGTGCGTGGCGGGACGAGGGCTAAGTAAAGAGATGATCAGGGCCACGTGGCATGAACGGGCAAAGCAAAGGAGAACGTACGGGACGTTCACGGCCTTCTTGTCTCCCACCCAGGTCCGAACGTTGGTCGGAGCCATGATGACCCACTTGAGGAAGTCGGAGACGGATTTCACCTCCTTCCACGTCTGCTCGACGTGCTGCGCCACCATCTTGACGAAGTCGAGCACGGTCTTGAGGAAGTTGATCACCGCCTTGACGAAGTTGATGATCGCCTTGACGAAGCTGATCACCGCCTTGAGAGCGTCGACAAACTTCTTGCGAACGTCGGTAAGCTTCTCGACGGTCTCTTCCTTAACGAGCCACACGTGAGCTCGACGCATCATGCGATGGAAGCTCCACTCTGGAGTGTCAGGATGGAACGAAGCCTCGGATCCACCGTCATCGGAATCGGCGCCGGCGTCGTGCGCATCGTCGGCGGGAGCAGGAGTGGGAAAACTCGAGGTCAACGACGACGTCGGTTCCGTCCTGTGCGCGGCTGGACTCGTGCTTCGAGAGCGGCTGGGCGATGAGGGAGCAAGAGAGCGAGTCGAACACGAGAGGCCGAGGAGCAGGAGGATGCCGTAGCTCAGAGGCACGCAGGGGTCGAGGGCGTAGGGCAGGGCTGTGAGGCTGTGTGAGGTGAAGATGTCAGGACTGCCTCATTGCTGGATCAACCCTTGCAGCGCCGACAACGTACATGAATTCGATGAAGGGGATCCAACTGAGGATCTGAGGTCGAGGAATCCCGGTGTAGTTGACTTTGTTGAGGACGAAATCTTGAGGAGGGGGAACGGAAGCGGAGGAAGTCGAGGCGGACAGCTGACCAGGCGGCAATGGAAGCCTTTCGAAAGTGAGCTCGACCTGGCGCGTCGAGATGAGTTCGAACTTCGGCAAGCGCGGGCCAAGGATGGGCATCGTGGCGAGCTCTCCGGGACCGCGCCAGGTCCATTCGAGCGTAGCGTGCCACACCTCGTTGTCGGGCAAAGCGTTGACTGGCGTCGCTTCAGTCACATTGAGGGTCCAAGACTCGTCTCCCATGAAGTAGTTGACGAATTTGGCCGGGACTCGGAAGAGGGAGAGACTCTGAGCGGACGGTGGGTGGCGCTGATGTGGGATGATCGACTGATCCCTAGGCGCGATCGGAGGGGCAGGAGGCATGACATCAAGACTGTAGATAATTGATAGATAACTAAAGTTAGTGGACCGCCCAAATAGTGCTGAGGAAAAAAAAGATCACGCCGGAAGGAAAGGGAACGTCAAGGTAATGTTGCGCGAGATGACGGCTCTGGTCTCGGCCCTAGAGCTTCTTGGCTGAGGGTCGAAAAGATGATTCATGAGGCCTGATCAGAAGAGAAACGAAAGTTAGCTCGAAGTTCTACATGTGAAAGAGATGCGCGTGTTGTTCCTCGCCACGACACCCTCCACTTTCTGCTCCGCGCCCGTCGAACGTCTTCACGAGCGCGCCTTTCCTCAACTTGCCCCCATCTTCGGTGAGTCGGTACTTCTCTCTTCGTCCATCGAGTTGTCCCAATTTTAGTCTCCCTCCTTCCCTCCATTCGTTTCCCCCAAGACCACTGTACCAACAGGGATGCACCTCGCGATCAACATCATTCGCAGTCGCTACCCAGATGGCCGAGTAGTCAAAAATCAACTGCCGGCTAGCTTACGACCCTTTAGGTCTGAAGACCGAGACGAAGTCGCCCAACTCGAGGGAGAAAGCGGCGCGAGCCAGACGAGAGCGCTGTCCTCCTGGCAGGGCGGTGACGCTAGCCTGCTCGGTCCACGAGCTGAGACGGGGTAGACGATGTACGAAGTGCAAGGCAGAGCACTAATCATCTCATACCGCGCCTCTGGTGGACGAACGAGAGGAGGAATGCACGCGAAGCGCCGAACAAACACGAGCGCGCGAGGAGGGCGAGGGGAGGAACGAAGCGAGCTCGACTCACCGGTCACCATCCGTGGCGTGATCGTCTGCGCCATCCTGTCCGACGATGCCCTCGAGAGTTCGTGTAAAGTATGTCGTGGGTTGTGGGTCGTGCGAGAAAAAAGCCGAGGTGATGGAGGAAGCGAGAGCGAGAGGGGCTTGGGCGAGGGCGAACTTGGACGCGTCCGTCTCTCCCAACGCCGTGGAAGTCGCTCGAGGCTGGGGAGATGACGTGGAAGTCTCTTGAAGCTGGTTCATGAAACTATGCGAGAAATGTTGGGTGCTCATTGTCAGTGGCTCACTGAAACGAAGGCAGAAACGTCTACGCACGTGTCAGCGTGTCACATGTGGGCCCACCTCCCAGTGTGGATGTTGACGACATTTGAGGAGGTCAGTGAATGGGCGCGAAATCTAAGTGTCCAGTTCGTATTTCCCCAGAAGCAACTGGGAACGTATAGAAGTAGTATTCGAGGCCAAACACGCGTCCACACTGGAGGAAACGTTGCCCGCTGATCGACAACCACACCACCGGGCTCACCGCACTTCTCAGCCATGTGGATTGTGCTTGGATCCATTATTCGAGGCACTAGAGTAGTTAAGAGAAAAGTTCGACATCTCTATTGCTTGAGGAAGAAGCCGTTAGCACATCTTCTTACACCTCCGCCGGAGAACCGCAATCACGAGCTCACTCACCAGCTCTACGGAGGTATCCAGCCCTGAGTCTGCTCCTTAGCTCATGCCAAACATGAACCGCCGCAATGACACTCCCTTACACTTCTCACTCCTTCCCCCGGACCTCACCTCCGCGCTTTCCGTTGCCACGGAGGCCCTTCCCGTTCACAATCACAGCCAGCGTCGGCTACCTCTCAGGATAGTCAAGAGGACCCCAACAAAGAAAGTTCGAAGGTGGAGGTGTTGCAATTCAGCGTCACGTGGGGCGGACGATTGTGCAGACCGGAGGTCGGTGTGGTTTGTGGCAGAGAGGGGGAGGCCGGTTCCACCTCCGATGGCCCGCGTCCGCTCCGATAAGATTACACTCTCCGGCGGTGCTCTTCTCTTAGAAGGACTGGTCGCAAGAAAGCTCTATTCTTCACCAATGAGCTGAGTGCATCACAAGGCTCTTCCGGTCCAGACTAGCATGACTTCCTGAGCATGCACGTGTCAACCGGGACCCGTTTGTGTCGGCCCCGACCAAGGTCGAAGTTCCGGCTCGAGCGCCTATCTCTCCACACACTCCTCGACCGGGACGGAACGGAGATATACGTGACATCACGAACTCCTGCAAAAAGAACGCTCTGTGACCTCCACAAGCACAACACGTACCGGAACCTTAACGGAGCAGCCACCCAGTCCACAACGGAAAAGGCCCGACTCTGCCCTCACCGCTCGACGGAGCCGAAGAGGTTCGCTCCGGAAAAGCCAGAAAACACTTCTGCATTCCCGGTTGCAGGCAGAAAAAGTGGAGGCTGAAGTTCCCGGTTCGTAAGCAGTCAGTCCCGGTCATGAAAGTGTGACGCGGAAGACTTGGGACGGGCGGGGGTCCAGACGGAGGCCACGTCTGCTCAGATCTCAGACCGGGGCGCGCTCAAGTCCGCCCACTCAGGAAACACTCGGACGTAACGGCTCTTTTCCCAGTACAAAGCAGAATTGAACGGAGCTTTTCCTCCTTGAAGAAGACGGGGCTCCGTGGCAGTGGCCCAGACAAAAGGGAGCTCCTTCCCTCCCATCGGCTTTTAGGTCTAGTGGTCGGTCGGTGGTCATGGTCCGACTTCGGGGTTGCGTCGGCCTTACAAGTCCCCGACAAGCCAGGAAACGTCGGAGTTTTATGGTCGAAACTATTGATAGTCGAAGGCCGCAACTCGGCGGTAAGGACTGGTGAGGGAGTGGGTGTCGTACGTCCATCTGAGCAGGAGGAGGAGGCCGGCGAGGCGAGACGTGGCCCCCCAGCCTGGACCCGCCAGCGACTCAAAAGATGGTAGGAAAACGTCAAGACGCGCTACGCTAGGTGGATGAGAAAGGGAATGACAACAATGAGAAGATGGCGAAGGTTGCCACTTTGTGCTATAATGGCCAGTCTTCGCTCAAAACTCGCCTACCCGCTGTTGAGGACGGGATGGCTGGGAGATGGCGGGCAGCAAGGACGTCGGTCGGAGCGGAGCGCCATTTCCCCAAGAGCCTGGGGATCTTCGGTGGGTGTCTAAATATATGATCCAACCTAATGGGTCTAGGTCTTGTGCATGGGGACGGACGGCGCGAAGCACGGATGATGATGATTGTCGGCCGGATCTCCGAGGATGCGCGCCTGAGGACAAAGGCGCGGCGAGAGCTCAACTGGAGGAGCGCGATGGTGGTGTAAGGAGCGCGCCTCAGAGGCAGGTGTGAACAAATCATGTGTAATCTGGGAGAGCAATGTGAGATTGACCGAGCCTGAGGTCGACCGCGCCACGTATTGGCCAAGTTGCAGCGAGCTGGGCGAGTCAAAAAAGCCGCGAGCGCGCGCGGGCTTTGCTTCCTCCGCCTCGACGCCCGTTCGGCACGACCGCAATAGTTCACGATGCCGGCAGTAGTGGAAGAACACGATGATCTGTTCTCAGCACCGACCAAGGGCACCAAGCAGCCGTTCGACGTCGTCGCTCACTACAACTCGATTCTCGCTGAGGACGACACAAAGGCGACGCCCATCGCCGCCATCGAGTCCCTCGCCGCCCTCATCTCCCAAAGCAACTCAAACACGATGACGGAGCTGCTCGCCCTCCTCCACGAAGCGAGCGTGCGTCTCTGCTGCTGATCCAAGTCGTAGGAGCACGCGGAGGAAGCTGACCCTGCGGTTGTTTGTTGTTGCGACAGTCGCAACTCGCCAATGCTTCATTCACCCCAATCTCCCTCTCATGCGGTACCGCCCTCTTCCTACGATTCGTCATCCTCTCCCGGCCTCCGCCAGAGATGAGGTGGGCAGCCGTTTCCTTTTGCGTTGTGCGCGTTCCGTCGGAGTAATGGCCTACCGACGGGCTCCACGCTGTCTCACGTGGATAGCTATACTGACTAGTGGTACTCATTCCGTTCAGCTTCAAGGAGTTCAAGGAGGAGCTGGTCGAGACTGCGAACGAGTTGGTGCGAGGGAGTACAAAGTGCAGGGAGGCGATCGCCCAGCACACGGCCGACTTTATCAGGGATGGAATGGTGCGTCCTTCATTGAGAAAGTGATTGGCTAGATGATGTGAAGGAAAAGCTGACTCGTGCCTTCTGCAGACTCTGCTGGTACACAGCTACTCGCGAGTCGTCGTCCAGGCGCTGCTGTACGCCGCTCAGGTCCAGAAGAAGCGATTCAACGTCTATGTCACAGAATCACGACCTGTAAGAAACAACCTTCATTCTGCACCTTGGACAAGGCGGAAGAATGAGACGTTGACATTCCTCGCCATTGCAGATGGGCCTAGGACTGAAGACGCACGCGATCCTGTCGCAAGCCTCCATCGAAACCGCCGTCATCCTCGACTCGAGCGTGGCCTACATCATGGGCAAGGTGGACGCCTGCATTGTTGGAGCAGAGGCTGTTTGCGAGTCGGGAGGCTTGGTCAACTACGTGAGTGTCCATCCGCGACGCGTCGATTTCGAGCCACGTCGCCCTCTCAGGAAACGAGCTTACGTTCCTTCGCTCAACAGATTGGAGGGTACGGGCTGGCTATCGCGGCAAAGGCTCTCGGGAAGCCTCTTTATGGTAAAGTGTCTTACCTCGGCCCCTCCGATAGTTTTTGGAACTCACCAGCTCTCGCGACGTCACAGCCCTCGCGGAGTCGTACAAGTTCTGTCGCGTCTTGTGAGCGTTTCTTGCCCGCCATTCCCCCTTCTCTGGCACAGGAACTGACCTTGTCTACGTATGGTGATATAGCCCATTATCTCAATACGATCTGCCTTCCTCCCTCGCCACACCACCTTTGTCCTTCCCTGTGCCTTCGAGCTCCAAGCCGTCATCCATCCCGCCTACCCCCTCGCGACCCATGCTCTCCAGCCCTATGCCAGTTCCTCTCGAGATGAGCGACGACATGACACGTTCGAATCCGACGCTCGACTACACCGGACCTGAGCTGATTTCGTTGATCATCTCGGACCTGGGAGTCATGTCGCCAAGTGTTGGTCCTTGTTTCTCTCCTGTTGCCGCAAAGGAAACACGTGCTGACTGTTTTGAATTTTGGCTGGTTTAGGGTATCTCTGATGCGCTATTGTCAATCTTCGGAGGCGAATAGCTTGGATTTTGAAACTGAGAAGACCCGTTTCTAACGAAGAAAGACTTGTCGTTGCGCTATTGACATGAGAACGTCCGTTTGCTATCTTGCTTTTGTGGCTTTCACTCGCGATTCAAGAGTGTCTCAGGGGTTTATTCCCCTCCCACGCTCGGACGCCAACCCTTGCTTAGCTTTTCCGGGTAACCCCGCGAGGTCTTAGTCCGACGACGGGGGAGCGTTCCCTCAGGTACGTTGGTACTCAGAGAGCTCCTCGAGTCTCGCTCGAATTCATTTTGGTAGGGACGAAGAGGACTAACACGAGGTCTCATGAGCCAGATGAAATCGAGCTCTATTTCCTGTTGTCGTAATTCGCGAGACGAGACTGTTCCTCTTTGCATGCATTTAGTCCGGTCGGGGTCGGAGGGTGATCCTTCGTGAGACCTCACGCGTGTTCACCGACGTATGAGATGATTGACGACATTTCTTCTTCTCTATTTTCCTTCTGTCCCCATGCTGACGAAAATTCTTACGGCACTCTTTCTTTCGTCCTCACCATCACACGAAAGAAGCGCCCCCCATCGTGCGCCCCCCCTGAAAGCATCGCCAACCGCCGCGGTCCATTGTACGTGGCCCTCGTTTCCTGCGCGCGCAAGCCGGACGGGCGCTGAAGCCCTCAGAGGCGACGGTTGCATTTCATCCAGGCCCCATCGAACGGCCCAGCAGAGTGTTCCATCGGTGCGCCGCGCCGCGATCACGAGTTGGAGCTCCGGAACACGGGCAGACACGCTGCGCGCCACGTCCGTTGACAGGCAGCTCAACGGTTGAATGAAAGCATCACCTCCGGGGCGGGCGCATTCCAGCGGTGGCCTCCTTGACCGGCTACCACTCGCTCTTTGACGGCATTTCTGTGCACACATAACCCAGCAGCAACCAGCCAACGCGCCGCGAGGACAGTCGAGGAGGAGGCCGGGCGCACGCTTGCTGCCGACGCGACCCGCCATCTCGCTCCGCTGAGGCTCCTTGAGGCTGGTGAGCGCGCACTCCCTCCAGCTCGAGCGATTTCCCAGCCATCTCATGCGTCGTCTGCTCCCTGCCATTTCTAGTCCAGTTCTCTACTCTTTGTAGCCCCCAGTCCGCCCCTCCCTCTCTCTCCTTCCCACCACTCGCATCTCCTCCGCCCGCGCGCTCATCCCCTCCGCCGCCGCCCGCCTTCACCGCCATGGACTCTCGCGCGTCGACCTCTGCCGCTGGCTCCGCCGCCGCCCACGCCTCCGCCTCGATGAACCGCCGCCACCCAGCGTCCCTCATCCCCAAGTACTGCCACGACCCTCGCCTCCTCGAGCTCATCCGCTCCCCCGTCACCTCCGAGATGATTTGTACGTGAGAACTTTGAGCCCGGAGCCGTTGGCCCGCAAGATGGGGGTCAAGCGGGCAGCTCGGAGAGCGTGTGCTGACGCGCCCCATTTCTCTTTCTATAGCCTACCTCGCTGCCAAGTCGGTTGAGGTTATTCAGTGTGGTCCTCCGGCGGCCACGCCCCTCGCCACGCCGCCCGCCACTCCGACCAAGACGGGCTTCGTCTCGCCCGACGCCCAGTCGTCGCAGGTCCCCTCGCTCGAGACGTTCATCGCCATCCTCGTCGACAAGTCGAACGTCCAGGTTCCGACCCTGCTGTGCACCCTCGTCTACCTCGACAGGCTCAAGACGCGCCTCCCCAAGATCGCAAAGGGCATGCACTGCACCCGTCACCGCGTCTTCCTCGCCACCCTCATTGTCGCTGCCAAGTACTTGAATGGTGAGTTTTGTGGCATTACCTGGTGTAAGAGATCGAAAGGAGCTCGGACGCTGACCAATTTTTTTTTTTTTTTTTTGTTATTGCCACGTCACGCAGATTCGTCGCCAAAGAACAAGCACTGGACCCGCTACGGCGCGCTCTTCTCGTCCGCCGAGGTCAACCTGATGGAACGCCAGCTCCTCTTCCTCCTCGACTACGACCTCCGCATGGAGGAGCCCGAGCTGCTCGCGCACTTCCACCCCTTCCTCCGCAACACGGTCGCCGCCCAGCACACGTACCAGTACATGGCCGCCTCCGTCCCCCGCGAGATGGCTCGCCCCCAAGTCGCCGCCCCTCAGTACCCCACCACTCCTCGCCGCTCGACCGTCCGCGCTGCGTGCCCTCCCGCCGACACCGGCCTCCTCACCCCCTCGCCCTCCCCCGTGCACTACTCGCGCGCGACGATCGCCGCCCACCGCCCTTCGCCCGCCAGCTCGTCGTCGTCTTCCTCGTCAGAACACTACGACGGCTTCAGTTCCGACTCTGGCGACGAGGAGCGCTATGCTCGCGGTCCTTCCCGCCGTCGGGCTTCGCCTTCGAGCCACCACACCACCTCGTCGGCGCGCTACGCGGCCTACATCCCCTCGTCGCAACGCCGCACCCCCTCAAAAGCACCCTACGTTACTCCCGTCACTCCTAGCGAGGACGTGTACCACAACTCGGGTTACCCGACTCCCGACTCGTCGGAACCGACGCACCAGTCTCTGCGGAGCCAGCGATCTGGCTCGCTGTTGCGCATGTACGAGGCTGGCAAGGAGGCGATCCTCGGACACCGGGGGAGCAAGGCTAACCTGCGGAGCGGGCATGCCGATATGGTTATTGCATAGATAGTTTAGAAGGGACGCTTTCGGTCGTCTCCTTTCGGTGGCACTTTTTTTGCGCTGGTCGTGTTGCTTTCCCACTCCCCCCCATCATCTGTTGTTTTTAGTACTGTCGTAGTCGTTTTCCATGGGAAATAAGCATCGCATGTGTCCGCAATTCTTGCTACTGGCTTGGTGTCTTGAGCTCTTTCCTTCGATCTTGAAGCAGAAGACTCGGGCTTGGCTTGGAAGAATTGTCGTCCGCGAGCGAGCTCGGCTCCAGCGGGTTGGAAAGACGCATTGTTGTGGCTCAAGCTGAGGTTCGTGGAGTCTTTCTCTCATTGACGGTTCCATCGTCCAGGTGTACCAGGTTTTTGGAGACGTCCCTCTCACCGTTGCCCAAAACAACGTGTAGACTGACGACACGTGTTCCCGCTCCTTTAAGCGTGAGTCGTAAGATCGCTAACGTAAAGCTTTCTCACCCGAGGACGGCAACCAGATAGGTCTGCTTCAATGAAGCAGCTCATGTGACGAAATGCGACAGCATTTTTGTTGGTCATTACACGTCAGCGCCTTCCGACTACTCCCTCGTCCCGTGGTATTTTCTCAGCTTGCCATCCCCAGCCGCAACCCAGACGAACCCATCTCTTTCTTTGACCACCGCAGGGTCACAGTCCAACCCCGCAAACTCCTCCACGACCCTCACCGAACCGTCGTCCGATCCCAGCGCAACGCGGAAGGGCAAGCCGTCTGCCGAACCGACGAGCAAGGTCGAGGAGACGAAAGATAGAGAGAGGATGGTAGATGAAGAGCGTTTGAAAGTGAGGATGGGAGGCTCTCCTTGTGCTCCTTCCGTTGCTGAGGGCGTAGAGGAGGAGAGATCGAAAATCGCGATGGTGCCGTCACGGCTCCCAGCGGCGACGAGTCGACGTTCTGCGTCCACAGCGATGGCGTAAAGTGGTGAAGATCCTCCGTCAAGGCTTCTGATCGTGGGCTCTTTGTTGGAGAGGGAAACGACGGAGATGCTCCCGTTCAGGTGACCGACAAGAGCGACGAGGTTCGGTGGGATATCGGGCGAGAGGAGCTCGGCTTCGACGCCATTCGGATCTGGGAGGGTCGCAACGGCGAGGGAGTTGATAGGCTGGGTGAAGCGGATGGTCGAGAGGCACTCGGCGGTCCCGACGGTCCAGAGCTTGATCGAGCCGTCGAGGGAGGCGGAGGCGACAACGCGGCCGACTCCGAGGATGGCGATCGCGGTGACGGCTTTGGTGTGGCCGGTGAGGGTTCGAGGATTTGATCCATCCTGTTTCAAAGTAGTGATCAGCTTGCTAAGAGGACACGTAGCGAAGGGGAGGGACGGACGATGGCCGAGAAGACGCGGATGGACATGTCGGAGCTGGCGGTCAAGACGACCTCGTTGGAAGGGAACTTGGGTTTCATAGTTTGATATGAGCTCCACCATTTTTACCGTGGGGAGAATGAGAAGATGGCAACACTCACGAAAGCAACGTCTCGCACGTCTCCTACGTGACCGGTCAGGTCGAGTGGTCGCCGACTGCCCTTGAGATCCACGACCCTCGCAGCACCATCCTTGCCTCCGACCACTGCCAAAGCACCATTCGGAGAGATATCGAGGCAGTCGAGCCCGCCTCGGAGGGTGAACGGCGTCGCCACTGGGAAGCCGACGGGCGTTGGCGGGACTTTGAGGGCAGGGCACGAGACTCTCAGCTCGGCCTGACAGCTCATGATTAGCACATCTTCATAGTTAGAGGGCAGGAAAGGGGCGTACGGGTCCAACGAGCTCCACCTCGACGCCATCACGCGCGGCCAGCTCGACCTCGCCCTGCTGGTCTCCTTCGAGGATCCGCACTCGGCCGTGAACGGTCGAGCTTCCTTCCTGGTACACCGAGACCCACGTATCCTCTGCGGCTTGGTTGAGGCCGCCCTTGATCTCTTGCACGACGTCGAAGAACGAGTCTTGGACCGTGACTCTCGGGAGCAAGGTGACGGGTGCTGGCGAGGAGGACGGCGGCATTGGTGGGCGTGTCAAAGCTTAGGGGTAGATTTTCTGGAGTTGGCCGTAGCCGACAGCTATAGTTGGAGGTGAGGTGTGCGTCTTCGGCGTGGTCGGAGCTCAAGGAGGCGGAGGTGCGCGGCCTCCCCACAAGAAGTCCCTTGCCTTCCGCCTGCGATCGCGCCCAGGCAACTTCCGCTCATTCTCGCCCTAGAGCACCGTCGAAAATTACACAAATATGGAGTGGGGGCTCAAGAAGGTCAGGCTCACACACCCGTCAACATGTAGGACTGAGGCTGACGTGTTTC
The DNA here is from genome assembly GCA_024364755.1 of Pseudohyphozyma bogoriensis. Classification (NCBI taxonomy): domain Eukaryota; kingdom Fungi; phylum Basidiomycota; class Microbotryomycetes; family Chrysozymaceae; genus Pseudohyphozyma; species Pseudohyphozyma bogoriensis. The sequence goes on from JALBUQ010000004.1 coordinate 448,564, forward strand.
TCCAAAGGATGATGCGAGAAGGCGGTAGCATAGAACGAGCGCCGTCGGAAAGAGTATTCCACGCCTACAGAGACCTGTACTGAAGCCTTGCCGGATGGATCGATACGTCGGGATTCGAGGGGCTCGTCTGGGACGTCGTACACTGATTCCGCTCGAGTTGGTGGCGGGTGTTGGCACCACGTTCTCGGGCCCTGGTGTTGGTTCTACGCTGATACTTTCTGTTATGCCTGGAGCAACACCTTGTGCTCAATACAGACCATGCTGTCTTGTTGTGAGTACTTCTTCACGGTACGCTGGTCACCGCTGTACACGTGGCTGGTGGAGAACAACGCTAGGGGAGAACGTCTGTACAATGTACATTCTCCCTTATCTGCTGCAACTTGAAGCATTTTCGAGCTTAGCAGCAGTGTCACGAGTGAGATGCACGAGTTAGTCGAAAAAGCAAGTTGACCTCTCGCGGCGCGCCTCGACGCGTTGGCTTTCGTCACGCGCGTTTGCTGGCGGCGCCCCTCTGCTCTGCACCAGATCTGTTGCTCTCGACAAACTCGCACACGAACGGCTCGAAGTATAGTATCGATAGAAATTAGATCCAGAGTTGGTGCAAGTTCGTCCAGGCGCCAGCTCGACATCGACAGCTCGACGCCGTCGTCCGAGGATCCGCTCCGTCCCTCAACTTTTGCTTCCACTTCGACCGTCTCTCGCGCTACGTTCGGTCGAGTGAGCGATCATGTCGTCGTTGGATAAACTCGCCATTCGTGGCATGTACGTCCCTCCACCTACCACCAGCTCGCCGTCCTCGCCGCTCGCGAAAGCTGACTCCTGTTGGCCTCCCTTCGACCTTGTCCAGCCGGTCCTTCGACCACAATGACATCTCGGTCATGCAGTTCTACTCGCCATTGACCGTCATCGTCGGTCACAACGGAAGTGGGAAGACTGTGCGTCCATGCCTTCATCTGGAACGGCTGCACGAGGAGCGAGCGGGAGGAGGGCTAACCTCCTGGGTGAGCAGACCATCATCGAGTGCCTCAAGTACGCTACGACAGGAGATCTTCCACCAAACACCAAAGGAGGAGCGTTCGTTCATGACCCTTCCGTGCGTCCTTCGCCCATTGTTATCCTCCTTTGCGCGCACGAGACCAAAGCTGAATGTGGGGTTGGCTGCAGATTGCGGGAACGTCCGAGGTCAAGGGTCAGGTCAAGCTGCGGTTCTTCAATTCGAGGAAGGAGAAGATGTTGGTCGAGAGGAGGTTGCAGGTCACGAAGAAGAAGACGGCGGCGTCGGGCTTGACGATGAAGACGCTCGAGGGGACGATCAGCTTCGTGGACGAGGAGGAGATTAGTGCCAAGGTGCGTCTATTTCTTCCTTTATCCGTGCCGACTATCAGAATTATGCTTGGGAAAAGATGGAGCGGTTACTGACCCGTCCACCTGTGTCCAGAAACGAACGTCGCTGTCGACCAAGTGCGCCGCTCTCGACGAGGAAGTCCCGAAACAACTCGGCGTCTCCAAAGCTATCCTCGAGAACGTCATCTTCTGTCACCAGGAAGAGTCGAACTGGCCTCTCTCGCAACCGGCGGATCTGAAGAAGAAGTTTGACGAGATCTTTGAGGCGACCAAGTACGTGTCTCTTACGTTCGGCAGCTGAGCTTTAGTGGGACGGAGCTGACCTAGTCACCTACCCCAGGTACACGAAGGCGCTGGATCAGATCAAAACCTTGCGAAAAGATCAGAATGTCGAGATCAAGGTCGACAAGGAGAAGCTCGCGGCGCTGAAGACTGATCGCGATCGTGCCATCAAGGTACCGCCTTCCCGCTTTTCTCGCCCGCCTTCTTCCAGGTCTTGGTCTAACAATTCTGTCTTTTACAGCTCCGAGCCACGATTGAGAAGCTTACCGAGTCGATTGAGATCAAGCAAGGCGATCACGAGGACCTCGAGGCCAAGATCGTCAAGCTCTCCGGCGAGAACAAGAAGTTTTACGAGCAGGCGACGAAACACCACTCGATCATCAACAAGGCTTCTACTATTAGGACTCAGAAGAACCTCGTCGAAGAGAATCTTGCTCAGGTCCGAGCCAACTTGCAGGAGCTGCCGGGTGCGTCTTTCTTACAAGTGACGTGGCTTTGACCGCAAGCGCTGACTTGCGGGTACGTAGATACGGACCAGGAGCTCGCTAAGAAGATCGAGAGTCATGAGTCGGATCTTAAGGCGAAAAGGGAGCACAAGGAGAGGATCAAGCGAGAGCTACAGGACGAGGCCGACCATCAGGAGAAGCTTGAGAAGAAGCGGAGTGGGGCCCAGGTCACGCAGGGCAAGTTGCAGGCTGAGAAGCAGGTGAGGAACATTGAGTGCCTCTTGACTTCTTCTGTGAGCTGATCTTTCTTTGTAACACGATTGGCAGCGCTTTCACGACAATCAAGCCGCTCGTCAGACCCTCATCAAGGAGATCGCGACCAAGCACTCCATCTCGGGCTTCGACCACAGCTTGGGCGAAGAGGAGATGGACGAGTTCGTGAGGAAATTGGATGGCGAGATTGAGAAGCAGCAGAAGAAGATTCGTGATTTGAAGGTTTGTTCAGGTCTCCTCTCTCCTCGGCGGCAAGAACTGATCGCGTGTCGTAACAGGCCGACGCGAGAGACAGCGACAGAAAAAAGCAGGAGGTCATCTCGAATCTAAAGATCGCGAGGTCTGGAGACGAGAACCAGAGGACCAGCGTTGCCAATCAGATCGTGGGTCACTGTTTGGTCCTCTTGCTCAGATCTTGGTGCTGATAATGTTGACTTCCATCAGCGAGGCGCCAACGACAAGATCCGCTCCATCAACCGCAAGCTCGAAGCGACCACGACTTCCGTCGCCGACATCACGTACGGCGAGTCGTCGCTCGCTGAAGAGAAGCGACGCAAGAAGGAGCTCGAGGACACCGTCGCCGCGGCCAACTACCCCGAGCAGCTCAGGACCAAGGCGGCCGAGAGTCGTGCGTTGGAGGAGAAGCGCGAGGCTCTTCACCACGAGCTGTCGACGCTCAACCGCCAGGCGGATGTAAGGGCCAAGTTGGGGCTGAAGAAGACGGAGAGGGGCAGGAAGGACGAGGCGATTCAGAGTCTGTGAGTGGACGCGCCACGTTTCACCTTTCTCTTTCAATGCTGACCCCGTCTTCTGCAGCATCGACAAGAACACGTCCGTTTTCAAGAGGCACACGAAGAAGGACCCGGAGAGGAGTACCATGGAGGCTGAGGTCAACGCTGTCGTCAAGTGAGTCTCTCTCTTCGCCCACGTCTCTTCATCCAAGTTCTGACTGCATTTCGTCTCAAGGGCTCACGAGCAAGAGATCAACGCCGCCGACCGTTCGTTGCGGGATGCGCAGAAGGAGCTCTCTGCCGTCGAGACTGGCGTCAACATGACGAAGTCGAAGCTGAAGGAGCTGCAGACCTCTGCTACCAGTGAGCATCGACGAGTCATCCTATAAAGATATTTGGCTAATGGTCGTATTGTTTTCCAGCGCTCACAACCAAGATTGCCGACGGTTTGGCCCAGCTCGATACGGAGAAGAAGTCGGTCCAAGAAGCCATCGCGGAGGCTGAGGAAGAAGTTGACGCCGCTCGAACGTCGGTCTCAACACTCTATATGACAGCCATTGGGCTAGCACTGATTATTTGCCGTCCAACAGCAACGTCAAGGATCAAGAAGGCCTCTCCAAGTTCTACCAGCGCGTCCTTAGCAAGGGAAAGAAGGACCACATCTGCATCGGCTGCAACCGTGACTTGTCGAAGAAGGAACTCTCCGAGTTTGAGACTTTTGTTCGTGACCTTCTACTCAAACCACATTCATAAGTGCTAACGGTTTCACTGCACAGTGCAAGAACCAGATGGACCGCGCGCCGAACGCCCTCAAGGACGCCGAGGAGGAACTTCGCGCCTGGGAGGGCCAGCTCTCTGATCTGCGTCGACTCGTCCCGACCGAGGTCGCCTACACCAAGCTCGTGAACGAGGACATCCCAGCAGCAGATGAAGCAGCCAACCGTCAGAGTGCCAAGCTTCCGGAAGTGACGGCGAAGTCTCAAGAGGTGCGCTTCATTCTCACTCATTTTGTTGACGAGACGGACGCACTGACGTGGTGTTCCTCTCTTTTCCATACGCAGGCTACGGAGAGGCAGAGGGACCTCCGCCAGAAGCTTGAAGAGCTCCAGCTCCTGCGCAAGACGGCTGGAGATGTCTTCCGCATGCACCGTGAATGCGACGACATCGACCGCGACATCGCCAAGCTCGAGTCGGAACTCTCTGCGTCTGGGTCGACCGCTACCTCGGACGACATCCAAGACCAGCTGACCAAGCTCAGTGACCAGCTGTACGTTGCCTGTCTTTCGGTCAGCTTACGTGACTGCGCTGACACTGCTGCAACAGTCGAGGGATCAGCAAGTCGATGGAGAACCTTCGCTCCGAGTCGAACAAGCAGCAGTCGACGCTCCAAGCCCTCTCCAACTCGATTCACACCGCCGAGCTTCAACTCAACAGGAAGCAGCAAGAGCTCAAGGAGAAGGATGCTCTCGAGAAGCAGAAGGAGACCACTCAGACCGAGGTGGAGGAGTTGGAGACCAAGTCTCGAGTACGCGCGCTTCCACTTAAGGCTGTTCCGTCCGCATCGATGCTGATCTTGCTGGCGATGACAGGAACTCGACAAGAAAATCAAGGACAGCGACGCACCTCTCCGAAAGGCCGAAGACGAAGCTGTTGAGGCTAGGACTCATTTCAACGGCCAGGAAGCGATGGCGTCGATGCAGCTGAGCGAGTTCAACAAGAGCTTCGAGTCGTTGGAGAGCAACCAGAGGGAGATCCGACAGTAAGTCATTCTGGTCCTCTGCCTCATGAGTTTTAGAAGCTTATGCCATTATTGAAGGTACCAGACTCGTGGGACCGAGAAGGAGCTCGAGCGATGCGAACGCGAGCTCAAGCAGCACGAGAGTCAGGTCAAGGAGAAGAAGGCCAGGGTCGCGTCGCTCCAGACCGAGATCTCGCAGATCGAGAAGACGCTCGCCGACTCCGTTGCAGTGCTGAGGAACTACGAGGACAACGTGCAGCTTCGTGCTGGCAAGAGGAAGATCCAAGACTACGAGGACCAGATCGCGGAGCTCGACGTCGAGAGCGCGGAGAAGGCGCACAGGAAGTTTGAGGGCGAGTACGCCAACATGAGGAAGAAGCAGACCGATCTCCAGGCTCAGGTTTGTTCTGTCTGTTCTTCTCATTCTTTTTCTGCCACTGACGTCTGGCGTTGGTGAGCAGCAAGCCAAGCTTGGCGGAGAGATCGAAACGCTCAAGACCGACCTCGATTCCAAGCACGCGGAGATGAAGAGCGAATACGACAACATCGACGCCAAGTACAAGACGGAGCTCATTAAAGTCAAGGTGTGTTTCCCTGTCGCTTTCATTTCTGCTTCTCACTGAACCACGTCGTTGCAGACTGCCGAAGTCGCCAACCAGGACCTCGAGAAGTACTACAAAGCTTTGGACAGGTGCGCCGCGCTCTCTCCTTTCGCTCAGCTCGGTGACTCTTACACTCTGCCTGTTCAGTGCGATCATGTCGTTCCACGGTCACAAGATGAAGGAGATCAACGAGACGATTGCGGACCTCTGGACGAAGACGTATCAAGGAACCGGTTCGTACTCTCGCGTCCTTCAGCCGTTTTCGCTACTGACTTCTGAGAAAACTAGACATCGACAAGATCATGATCAAGTCGGATGCTGAAGGCAAGACCATGGGCGGCAAGTCGTATAACTATCGCGTTCGTCTCGTTCTTCGTGACTCCGTGGACATCAGCTCAAGTCCTTCCTTTCTTCCAAACAGGTCGTCATGCAGAAGGACAACACCGAGATGGACATGCGAGGTCGCTGTTCCGCCGGTCAGAAGGTTCTCGCTTCGATCATCATTCGACTTGCGCTGGCCGAGTCGTTTGGAGTGAACTGTGGCATCATGGCCCTCGACGAGCCGACGACCAACTTGGACCACGACAACATCCAGGCGCTTGCCAGCGCTCTCAGCGAGTAAGTCGGACATACTTATGGCCTTTATCTTCATTCTGATCGCGTTCTTCATTCTCAGGCTCATCAAGGAGAGGAAGGGACAGTCGAACGTTCGTCTCTTCTTAACACATCCGCGCTTTCTTGTCGCTAACGTGCGATTCTTTCTTTCTCCAGTTCCAGCTCGTGGTCATCGTACGTGCTTTTTTATATTTGTCTGGAAGGATGTGAACTCAACTACTTTGCACGCAGACGCACGACGAGCAGTTCCTCGAAACTCTCGGAGGGACGGGAGTGTTGGACAAGTACTGGAGGGTGTCGAGGGGCGATGGCGGACAGGTCTCGACGATTGAGAGGCAGCGACTCTCGTAGGCGCTTGGGAGTGAGGACTGGGGCTTGTTTATACGCTTTCCGTGATCTTTTTTGTACGCGTTGTTCTCGTTTGTGCTGGCTGTAACTTTAGCGCTCGTCGCTTTGACAACACTCGTTGCCAACCTTGACTTCGTGAGGTTTCGTAGCTCTTGGAGAGTTCGGTTTCTGAGCTTTCGGATCCTTCATCCTGACTCACTTCTGAGGCTCGCGATTGAAGGACATCTGGAGCACGGCGCTGTTGCAGAGCTTCCTCGCCGCGATTTCTATCGTGCATGGAGAAAAGATGCGAACAGGCGCAGGGAGAGGATTGACACAAGACACAAAAAAGAGAGCAAATTCTGGTCCGGGAAGTGTCATCCATTTCTAAGCCTGGGTCTACAGCTGCTTGATCTTGGCGCCTGAGCGTCGAAAAGAGGTCGGAAAAGGGACCAAGAAATGTCTCGTTGTGGCGCCGGCCAGTTTTGAACACTGGACCGACCATCTGCTCGATTACGCTGAGCTTCTGTCCAAGGAACTCTGTTGAAAGCGCGAGGCGGGACCCGGCGGCCCAAACGTCTACAACTGGTGAAAGCAGGCGCGCGGAAATGCACAGAAGACCCCTCCGGGCGCGCGCCAAGTGGCTACGTGTTCCAGTCAAGTGGTTGGGGATGGATGCTCTACGCCAACTGTCGTCAGGCCCTGACCTGGTGTTGTTCTATGCTAAGTGTACTGAAGTAAGGGGAGTTCGAATGCAATGAGATGTGGAGAGGTGACGTGGCTGAAGCTTGTGCCGGGTCGCGCGCGAACAGAGAGGGGCGAGCTTGGGGGTGCAGATCAGCCAGCCCTTGGCCTCCCGTTGCCACCCTCCAAAAACTCACATCATGTCCAGGCGGTCGTGTGAGTTTGTCGCATGACCCAGACCTGCCATCATTTGACCGTGCAACGCACCCACAGCGCGCTTGAGTGCTCGTCCTCCTCCAGAGGCGCGTGACTCGGACGAGCAAGCCGACGACGACGACGACGCGCTCGAGCTCAAGGACGACGGAGGAGCAGAATCCTCAGCACTGGACTTCGCACTTCGTGACGACGGGTCGGATGGCGAGAGCGACGAGCAGCCTCCCACGAGCGACGACGAGTTTCGACCAAGTAAGCAACGCTCAAGACGACCTCGTTCTCGTTCGCCACGAAGACGCTCACTTTCGGCCCACTTCTGCAGACAAGAAGAGCAAGTCGGACAAGAAGAAGAAAGGGAAGAAACAGCGAGCACCCCTCCAAGCGCTTCGAGACATGCCGACCGACATCTTCGGCCAGGTCAGTCGCCTCACCTTCGACCGTGCCCGAAGCTCCCTGCGAGACCTCTCTCTAATCGTGTTCTTTCCCCCAGATCTGCACGTTCCTCGATCTCAAAGACATCCTCCACCTTTCTCGCGTCTGCAAGCCCTACCGTCAATTCCTCCTCCAGCGCTCTTCCCAAGTCATCTGGCTCCGAGCTCGTCACGCCTGCGGACTTCCCGAACTCGAGCTGCCTTTCAAGAGCGAACCTGAGTATGCGTCGCTGGTGTTCGACAAGTGGTGCATGGTGCGCGAGAAGGTTTACTGCTCTGATATTTCGCCAGCTGACGTGGTCGGGGCCAGGTGTGTGGCAAGGACCCCATCCTCAACCCCGTCGACCCGTACCTCAGGATGCGCACTTGCAGCAGATGTTCCGCGTTGGTCCCACTTCATTCAGCTCTGTACTTCTTGATGAGAGCTGACCTCACCGCTCCGACACAGAGTCGTCGTCTGGCCTGGAGCCGCCTTCCCAGAACAGTACCGTGCCACATGCGTCAAGCTCGTCATCACGAACCCTGCCGGTCTGTGCCTCAGCTCAGACGCGTCGGACGTTCTGAAGAGCGCCAAGAAGTACATCGGCATCTCGTCGTTCTTCACGCAGGCGCCCACTGGAGGTCCTACTCGCGAGCAGTGGACGGAGGAGAGGACGGAGCTGGTGAGGATTCGCCGAAGCGTAAGCCTTTGAATCCTTTTCTGTTTGTGCTATGCTCATAGATGAATTTTGACTAGGACGGGGACAAGATCCGTGACTGGGTGCTCGATCAAGCGGAACAAGCGCGTCGCAGGGCCGCGGAAGCACGAGACAAGAAGTGCAAGGAACGGAAGGCTGCGTGAGTTTTCCTTTGTCCACTGGAGTAGTATCGAGCATTTAACCTACCTCATCTTCTTCAGGATCGAAGACCGTTTCGTCAAGCTGGGCTGGGATCCTCAAGAGTGAGTTAGACGGAACGACACGTGCTCATTTGTTTCTGGATTAACGGCCCCTGTTGGTTTGTCAACAGCTTCCGCGACCCTTCTTGGACGTCTCATCACGAGTTTTTGAACCCGGCCAAGCTCACGAAACGTCGTACGTTTGAGCATCTCTTCACACCTGCCTTTCGCCTGGGGCTGATAAGCTCGCCATTGTCAGAGTTTGAAGCCATGCGGACGGAGCTCGAAGGAATTCTCTCGGACCTCTTGGCAGAACGACTCAGCCAAGAAGCGGATGACCGCGAGGCGGATCGGATGGACACCCTTCGGGCCAACTACAATGCGTGGCGACTCGCAGAGACCGACGACGCCAACCGCGCCACGTACCCGCCTTTCGACGAGTTCCTCCACTTCCCCGAAGTCGAAACGCTTTGGATCGAAGACACTCCTCTCACAGACGATCGACTCACTCAAGCCACTCCAAACATCAAAACTTCCATCGCTGATTTCCGAAAGAGGATACTCTCAACTCTCCTCGCTCGTCTCGCCTACATGACGAGTCTGCTTCACTCGATCCCCTCGAACTCGACCTTCGCCAGTTTTGGAGTTTCGAAGGCTCTCGCGGACTCATCGGGCTTCGACAACCAGGTTTTCGCCATCACCATCCTTCAGCGCGTCTCCGTCCAGCTCTTTTGCAAGGTTTGCATAATTTCCGGCAGCTTCCCGGCGTTCCTTGAGCACGACTGTGTCCGCTGTGGTCAGGGCGAAGAGGAGTTGATGGACGTTTTGGACTTTGATTACGAGTACTCGCTTTCCATGTGGGCAGTTTTGAAGGCGGCGCAGCTCCCCGAAGTCGGTACGACGCAGGACGACCTCAACAGCTTGGGACACCGTTTCTTCTGTCGTCGTCAAGGGTGCGAGAGGTTTGTTGATGTCGATTGGAGGAACATGGTAAGAAGTTTCTCCCTGAAAGCAATAGTGATTTAGCTGACTCTGTCTTCGTCCCTCAGCGCCGCCATCTCGAACACGCGCACATGGATCGAGTCGGACACTTTGAGGTGTTCGAGGTCGGATTGCGCCCCAAAAATACCCTCGTGGGCTGAAGGAAGTGATGAAAGGAGAAGATGGTTGTGCTGATATGAAACTCGCTTGTTTTGCAAGATGCACCCGGATGGGCATTCGATTGCGAAGGAGAGGATCTGTGCTGGCTCCGGACGTTTTCGCTTTGAGTGGTTGTTCTCTCTGTTGAGCCGTTTGAGCACGTCCAAAAGTCTTCGATTTACAAAAGGTGGCTATTTAAAATATACCTAGATCGAATAGAACAATACTGGCCCTCCAGTCCCCTCCTCCCTTGCCCTTGACGGCAACACGTCACCTCCCTCCATCGTGTCAATACCCCTTCCCATTCTTCTTCGTCTCCTTCACCCCACCCCACCCATCCTCACCCGTACTCCCAATCCTAGGAGAAAACACCATGAGCTGGTTCTGCTTGACGTCGACGGGGAACTCCTCGTCGGCGGGCGTGAGGAGGAGGTCAGACTCGACGGAGAATTCGGAGGCGGTGGGCGAGAGCTTGGGGCTCTCACGGATGAAGGAGGAGAGAGACAGGAGGGAAGGGAACTGGGGGCGGGTGAATTTGCTTTCGTCAGAAGTGGGTAGGAGACAGGAGGAGTAGAAGAGGCGTACGGTCCTGAGTCTGTTTCCTCCGGTGACGACCACGCCAGCGTCGACGACTTGGTGCACGGGAGTGGGAGGCGACACTTTACGCCTGGGAGAGAACTGTGGGCGCAAAAGAGTAAGGTTTGGCACATTCTGAAGAGGACCTCCTGTGTCTGGGGTATCTCACGATCTCGAGAGCGCGGGTCGAGAAGCCACGTTTCCTCAGGCCCGACTTGCTGCCCTGCGAGACTTGCGAGTCCTGCGAGTTGGTGCGTTCCTGCTTCGTTCCTGTGACAGTTGGAGAAAGTCAGTGTGCATGGCGAGGATCTTCTGTCACGTTGCCCTTTTATTCACCCTTGCCAGACGGAGCCGGGGCGTCCTGTCCAGGCAGCAACGGAAGCGGCTTGTTGAGCGTCGGGCTGAGCAAGTCGACCGACGAGTGGTTCGAGAAATGCGTCGAGAACGGCATGGGATCGGAAGCTGTGTATACAAGGAAGACAACACAGCAGTGAGGTCGATCGAGTCCCACAAAACAACGATTGCGTTCCCGACCGAGTTTCGTCGATGCGGCGCGGTCAGCCCCGTCAGGATCTGTACCGCTACTCTCGCCAGTCAAGGCACCAACAGGATGTTGCATCAACGAGAGAAAACTTAGCTTCAATCTCATGGAAGCGTCCTTGTGCAAAAAGAGGAGATAAAAGAGGCGACGTGGCGAGCCATGGACTTGGGCGCATGCTGAGCCCGAGAGGCCTCGCCCAGCGCCCCGCGCCGCGAAGTCGAGCTTGCCCTCCCCGGCCTTCTCCTTTGTCCCATCCTCCTTCGCATCTCCCTCAACATAATCAACAATGTCGACACTTTTCCGGAGAACAGCCGCCTGCACCTGCACGACGTCCCCGTCGACTCTCTTGCGCGCCTCGCCCGTCGTTGCTCCCATCAGAAATCTTCACGCCGTCGCGAGCGCGCCGACCAAAGGCCGTGTCCCTGCTCCGAGAGGTGCGTTGGTTGTTTGGACTGTGTTGATGGTAGCTGGGAGTCGTTCTGGAAGGTCTGGTTGGCTGGTTGGGGATTGTGATAGGAGTTGGGAACGAGCGGTGAAGGGAACGAGGGCAGAGGACGATGCTCGGAGACGGGACGGTCGGGGAACGAGGCGACGCTTCCTGGTCTCTGCTTTGCACGAAAGTGTGATGGTAGATATCAGTTGTACGGTCGACTCCGCGTTCCACCTCGTGATAGGTTTGTTCAGAGCAAGGCTGGAGCTTGTTGTCGGCGAGCGTGGAGGCACACGGCTCAAGAGAAGGTCAAAGACGCTACGAGGACGATGATTGCATCGTCCCGATCAGTATCTAATCTTTCTTCGCTTCTGTCGTGACTCAACAGAACCCATCACCACCCCCGCTGCTCTTCTCGCGGCGTCGGGCCGGAAACTCTCGCAATACGAGTCCAAGCTCGGCGACTGGAACGAGCTGTTCACCAAGACGTCGGACAACTTGAAGGACCTTGGCATGCTGCCGAAGGAGAGGAGGTACCTCCTGTGGGTGTTGGAGCGGTACAGGTGAGTGAACCTGGTTCTGCTGGCAGCTGCGAGGAGAGTGGAAGCTGATGGTGGTGTTCCATGGGATGGCAGACAAGGAGAGAACATCAAGGAGGTGGCTCTCCCGCCGTTGAAGAAGAAGATTGTGAGTTGCTCAGCTCTACTCTGTTTGGGGCGCGCTCCTTCCGGTCAAGTCGTGTGAGCTGACCTCTCGTCCTCTTATTAGTACCGTGGCTGGGGACCCAAGGTGCAGCTCGGCAAGCGTGTCAGATAGAGTATCGATCGTTCAGCAATGGCAACAAACATCTCATGTTCGATTTTTTTTTTCATACCACGTGGTCCCTCCCAACGCGTGATTGTCAACAATCCGATCGCGAGCCTCGGTGGTTTACCTCCTCGCGCTGACTAAATTCGCGTCATCCTCCCCCACTCGCACGATCGCCGAACTCTGCTTTACCGTCTGCCCTTTGTCCGTTTCCTCCCCCTTTGTCCTCTCTCTTACACACTTTGCACCAAATGTCCGCCGCTACGAAATCGCTTGGGACGGCTGTGATTGCTGGAGTCGGCAACGGGACGGGCGTCGGAGCGTCGACGGCGTGAGTACTTCGTCGACACCCCACATGGATTGCTCAGCTCAGTACGCTCGGACTTGAACTAGGCGCTTGTTTGCTTCGAAAGGTGAGGAGTGGTACCTGTAGTGCCGGGCAGTGTTTCTGATGCTCGTTTCGAAGGCTACTCGGTGGCTCTGATCTCTCGTTCGGCCGACGAGCTCGACAAGCTCGCAAGCTCTATCAAAGCCTCCGGCGGGGAGGTAAGCGACCCCCACTCCTCATTCAAGCAACCCCCATCTCACACACACACGTCTTCTCCCCTCTTCAGGCAGCAGCGTTCCCGATCGAAGCCTACGACCACGCGTCCCTCGCCTCTGCCTTCACCGCCATCGCGAACAAGTGGCCTGCCCCGGGCCTCCGATTCGCGCTCTTCAATGCTGGAGATGCGACTTGGGGAAAGTTCCTAACGATCAAAGAGGAGGATATCAAGAAGAGCGTGCAGACCAACATGTCCGTTTTCCCCTCTCCTTCCCGGTTCAGTTTCTCTGCTACCCATGGCTGACATCTTCATGCTCGTCAAATAGTGTCGGAGCCTTCGCGTTCGGTCAGGAAGTCGTCAGAGCGATCCTTGCTACCACTGGTGAGAAGGAAGTCGAGTATGGCCATCGCGGGACTCTGCTCTTCACGGGCGCAACTGCGGCCTTGCGAGGCAGCGAGGGGTTTGGCGCGTTCGCGGCGGGCAAGTTCGGGATCAGGGCGATTGCCCAGGTGCGTTCTGAGTCAAATGGCTGGAGTGGAGAGAAAGGAGGGTGACTAATGGTGGTTGGGAGGATGTAGAGCGTTGCGAGGGAGTACGGGAAGGAAGGGATCCACGTGGCGCATTGTGAGTGCCGCTCTCTGGCCTCCAGAAAGGTCTGGAAGCTGACGCTTCTTTTTCTTCCCTCTCCAGCTATTATTGATGGGAGCATCGTCACGGATCGAGGTCTCGCTTATACTGCCAACAACCCCGAAGCGCAGGCCAAGTACAAGGACAACCGTCGAGCTCTGTCGCCAGACTCGATCGCCAAGGTCCGTCTCTTAACCGAATAGCTTTTCCCTCATTTATTTTTTCAAAGCTGACACCTGGCGTCTCTAGTCGTACTGGTACTTGCACGAGCAGGACCCTAGCGCTTGGACGCAGGAGCTCGACTTGCGCCCGGCGCACGAAAAGTTCTAAATAGATAGTAGCTGTGCATTTCTATGGTGGTAGTATATCAAGTGTCTGCGAGGTGAGGAAGAAT